>JARHVA010002263.1:2077500-2645000 GCA_037957365.1 Torreya grandis
AAGATATACTTTTAAGATGGTGTTTTCTTAGATATCTCTAGAATAGAAATTTTAGCCAAAGGATTACCTAGTTGATAAATGATATCATACCCCTTAGGTTGAGAAAATTTCATTACAAGAGTTGGAGAAAAAGAATTATTAGTGTGACTAGGTTGTGGAGATAAATGTGGCTACCTCCTTATAGTTTTAATAACATGAACATGTAATTATAATATGAGTTGTGGATGAATAATGAGAATGGATTGATAGATAGAAGTATGTTGAGGGTAAGCAGGGGGAAGCACAAAAGGTTTCACACTCTCTCTTTGGAATATTCTTATGATAGTCAGTAACTTGGATTGGATATTTTAACAATAATTATTAGTAATATAAGATGGCATAGTTTGTATTTGTCGACAAGGTATAGACTTTTATTTTTATCCAATACATCTTATTTCAATACTATGTGGAATGTAAATGCACTCTTTCCACAAAATGGTGACAAAAATATCTTGTGATGGTGGTAATTTTTTAGGAAAATTATAAGAGGTAATATTACAAAAATAAGAATTAAAAAAGTGTTATAGGGTCTATAATACACATTTTATCCTCTTGGTTTGAATGATATTTTATCCATGCTCTAACATAATGAATAACATGTTGAAAAGGAATACAAAATGCAATAATGAAACTCATAAACATGTGAAACATATGAAATGTGATTAACTAATTAATCCCATTATTATTAAAATAAAATTATGAATAAAATATTTTAATGACTATGAATATTGTTGATGTTTAAAATTGCACTTGTTCTAACACCAATACTGGGAAGTTTCAAGATGTGGGACTTGTGACTTGAAACAACCTCTAGATTTTTAAGAAGCTAGTCTCTTCTTTATATCAAGTGTATACTCTAAAAAGAGATAGGAATTTTAACAAAAACACAAATGCAAGAAAGAAAATCTAACTATGGTGATGTGCCTAAATGTAATTCGACCTTAATCCTGAGCAAAGTGAGACTATATATAAGATTCAATTACATTTAAGAGCAAACAAGTGCATGATCAATGGAAAAGATGGAAACAATAGAAATAGAGGCTCACAACATAGACTTCTTTTGTAGTGATACAAAAAATATCAACAAAGGCAAAGGGTTCAATCTTCTAATTTGAATTCTCTAGTCACATAAGACGCATAAAATGATGAAAACACAACAACAAGCTTCTGTAAACTTCAAAACTCTGATCCAACATGCTGTAACAGCTCTACCAACTGAGCTAGATGGGCTCTTTCCACTAAAGCTTGGATACCATAAATGATGAAAACAACAAGCCTCTTATAACATAAATGATGAAAAGACTTACCTTAAACTGGCTGTTACCAAAATGATAGTTCTGGCCCTGGACTACTCTTCATCAAGTCATCTTCCCTTTCATTCTATTTCTTCACTATCCATCCTTGTCTTTCTAATTTCTCTTTCAAGAGAGCTTCTATACCTTTCTCCTTCACTTTCTTCTTTACAGGCTCACTATCTACTCTTTCTTATTCAATTTACGGTTTAGTTTCCCCTTCTCCTTCTTTTTTGGCTTGGTCTTCACCCTTAACTTCTGGCTACAAAATGATTGATATGCTGCCCTTGTAGATCTACAGGCTTAAATACTGATGATAGACCATAGATTGTCTGCTACCAAATGTGATGACAGACACCACACTATCTCTCCAAGAAATAAATCAATTCACTTTAGGCTTCTATTCAATAGACTCAATTTAGCTAATATACAATTCTCCTATCAACGCTAATTATCTTAGCTTGGCATTGCAAAATAAAGGAAGACATACATATCGGGTTGGTTGTTTCAACTATGCTAGCAACTTCATTGGCATTCACAGATTCATTATTCACTTTGACATACCTAAAAGGCTTTCAAACATAGGTGAATCCCTTTCATCATTTGGGACTGCATCATCATATGTACCATCTCCAAATTAACCATATGTAAATAAGTGAATTCCTTCACGTCTGGGCCTGGGTGCTCACATACAAACTAACACTCTAAATCTGACCAGCTGTTTCAATGTCTTGTTTACTCTTCATTTAGTTACATGTAGTTATCTTTATTGCTATCTATTGCCATACATCAAGCTCCTCAACATCCTCTATGAATTCACACTTTGCTTCATCTTCCCTTACGCATTATCTCAAAATACAGATCAAACTCTGCAAACATAAAACAATTATGGGAATCAAACCTTAAAACAAATAGAGATTCATTGACTTATAAATCTACATCTACCATTTCATGGTAATATATATCCTCCTCCAAAGCTAGAGTAATATTAACATTACCTCTTAAACCAGCATTATTAATAAGGATGTCGATTCTGTCAAAGCATTGCCAGGCAAATCCAACAGCGGCATCAACAGCAGAAGTAATCCTTTATTTCATACAACAAAAGTAATCCTTCATTTTTTTAAATTTCAAAACAGTCGATTACAAAATCTATCAGAATGCAGTCCTTTTCCCCAGACTTGCAATCTATAGTCCTTTGTCTAGACTTTTTCTTACACTTCCTCCTACATTACATCCTACACTACTACCTATACTACGTCCCACAATATTGAGATAGTCCTAATTTACTAGGAATAACACTCAACCAACACCTAGAAAAACTCAACAAATGTTTTTAAACATAGAATTATTTAACAACTATCAATCTTATGCCACTTATGGCTGACTCTCCTGATTTTTCCATGATAACACAGTTGTCAATAACTAAATTTGACCTTTACAATACTCAAATAAGCCTATCCTCTCCTCTTGACAAGTGTCCATGATTTGAATTTTTTGAATTACAATAATTTTTATCTTTATCCATATTCCTAGCATATCTATGCACTCCCAAGATGCTCCTGCATCAGATTCCTGGGCTTAAAAAGTTTCATGAGCTCCTGCTCATGAGTTTCATTTGTTTGCCCATTTACAAAGGTAAAAATTTTACAAAACAAATGTCTTCTTCATTCAATTTTTCATACAAATGTGCATGTTCTTGACTACCACACTTGTGTCTTGTTTTGCTTGTTGTCTTTTCCTTCCAATGTATATCTTGCTGCCTTTTCATCTTCTTTGCAGTCTTCTTCTATACATATTCATCCTCTTGAATGAGGATATCCACTTCCATTCTCTCTTCTTAAGATCTTAGAAGAGCTCTCTTCTCCAAGTACTTGACCTCCTTATCAAGCAAACCTATACATTCACCATTCAAAGCAAAATTAGAAACAAACATTTGAGATCCTTGGGTCTCTCCAAATTTTTGAACCCGTACTTGCTGCTCTAGTATGACTTCTTGGTCCTTTGTCTTCATTTCTTCTTCACATCAATGTTCTACCTCTTCAAATATTGTTATAGGACAAGTTTTGTTCTTCTCTTCATGGTTAATGGCATATTCTAAGGCTACCAATTCTTCCAACAAATACTCTTTACTTTGATATACAAAAAGCTTGTTTGGTTCCTCAACTAGAAACTCTCTATCAAGGTTTTCTATCTCCTTCAGGATATCTTCTTCAATTGTCAAGTCTAAACACTTAACTTTCTCTCCATCTTCTTCTTGCAACTATTCTACCCCTTCTTTTTTCTTTTCAAATAACTCTCCTTCACCTACAAATGCTTGATAAAACTACCATATTTCTCCTTCACATTGCAGATCTTCCTCCTTAGTGATTAGTATATTTAAATCAAAATCAACTATATCAACATCATGCAACTAAAAATTGTCATCTTTAATCTTTTCCAATTCTGAATTTTGATCATTATACCTTTGTTCTTCATCAACATGCAGCTCTTCATTTCTTTTATTCTCTTGAGTAAGGACTTCTTCTTCCTGCTTCATCAACTCTTTATGTTGGAGTTCCAACTGATCCTTCTTCATGTCTTCATCACTTGAGGCATTACAACAAGCCTCTTCTTCTTGTCTAAACACTCTCTCATGAGGTGCTTCACCTTTTTGATCCATGAGCATCTTCATTGGATCATATGTTTCTCCTTCCTCCTCAACTTGCTTTCCTATAAACAAAACATCAAATGAAATGTCAGATACAAAAACATTTGGCCACTTGACCTTTTGAGTGATTACTTGTTGTTGGTCTATTTCTTCAATGATGAGATCCATCTCATCTACCAAGTATTGATCCTCTTCATACTGAAATTCCTCTTTAAACTAAAACTTTTCTTCAAGCTCTTCATTCTTGAGCTTATCCTTTTTTATATACTTCTTCATCTCTCTCCTTAAGGCAACTCTTAGTATTCTTCTTCTTCTTCTCTCCATCAATAATCTAACTAGCCATCTTACTCTTTCCTTCTTCATTACCCATCCTTGCCATGGGTTTTGCATATTCTCTACCATGATTTCTATCATGGCTATCCTTGCCTTTATCTCATTCACTTCTCTTTGGTACTCTTCTTCTCTTTGTCTCTTTCTTTTTTCTCTTTCTTGTTTCTCTCTCTTTATTTGGTTCATGTTTCTTCTAGGCAGTCCCTCTATCACTCTTCTCAATTCTTCAAACTCCATTCTTTACCTCACCTAAGTCTTTTTCACCTTAGTCTTTTGGCAAACTATCCAAGCTTCTTCTTGGATCTTCTTCTTTTTTGAGCAATTCACTATGCTCTTCTTCTAGAGCTTCTCTTGGCTCTTCACTAAGCCTTCCTTTGCTTCTTCTCCTCTTAAGCCTCAATGGCTTGACTGCCTTGAACCTGCAACCTCACAAAATACATTATCTCTACAAAAATTGACTAAAATAGTACAACATTTTCCTTTTTTCAGGAGCTTACTAGCTCTCTTTCTTTGTTCTTCAAGCCTCTATGGCTTTTGGACTCTCTCTTGCCACTCACTCCTTTCTTTCCACTTCAAGGTTTTTCACTTATCTCTAAAACCTTTCAAGCCTTACTGTTATATCTATTCTTCATTGAAATTAAAAAAAAATCTCTACCTTTTCCAACTTTACAAATGCAAATAAGGTACAACAAATCAAACCATCTACCTTTCAAGGTTGTTTATACCTCCATCTTGTCTAGGAGGATCTTCTTCTTGTCACTAATCCTCTCTTTCAAGGTCTTCAAGAACCTTTATTTCCTGTCAAGCTTCAATTCACCTTTACTTGGATGGATTTTGCTGCATACCATTTTCCCAACACAAGTTGCCAACATACAATTTCTTCAAAACAATATTTTCACAAAACATCAATACCTAATTCTTTGATGTAGCTACTTCTCCAAGAACTCAAACCTTGCGCTCTGATACCAAATGATGAAAACACAACAACAAGCTTCTATAAACTTCAAAACTCTGATCCAACATGTTGCAACAGCTCTACCAGCTGAGCTAGATGGGCTCTTTCCACTAAAGCTTGGATACCATAAATGATGAAAACAACAAGCCTCTTATAACATAAATGATGAAAAGACTTACCTTAAACTACATGTTACCAAAATGATAGTTCTGGCCTTGGACTACTTTTCATCAAGTCTTCTTCCCTTCCATTCTATTTCTTCACTGTCCATCCTTGTCTTTCTAATTTCTCTTTCAGGAGAGCTTATATACCTTTCTCCTTCACTTTCTTCTTTACAAGCTCGCTATCTGCTCTTTCTTCTTCAATTTACGGTTCAACTTCCACTTCTCCTTCTTTTTTGGCTTGGTCTTCACCCTCAACTTTTGGCTACTAAAATGATTGATACACTGCCCTTGTAGATCTGTAGGCTTAAATACTACTGACAAACCATAGATTGTCTACTACCAAATGTGATGACAGACACCACACTGTCTCTCCAAGAAGGAAAACAATTCACTTTAGGCTTATATTCAATAGACTCAATTTAGCTAATATAGAATTATCCTGTCAATGCTAATTGTCTCAGCTTGGTGTTGCAAAATAAAGGAAGACATACATATCAGGTTGGCTATTTCAGCTATACTAGCAGCTTCATTAGCATTCGCAAATTCATTATTCACTTTGACATACCTAAAAGGATTTCAAACATAGGCAAAACCCTTTCAGTATTTGGGACTGCATCATCATATATACCATCTCCAAATTAACCATATGCAAATAAGTGAATTCTTTCACATCTGGGCCTGGATGCTCACATACAAACTAACACTCTAAATATGACTAGCCATTTCAATGGCTTGTTTACTCTTCATTCAGCTGCATGTAGTTATCTTTATTACTATCTATTGTCATGCATCAAGCTCCTCAACATCCTCTATGAATTCACACTTTGCTTCATCTTCCCTTACACATTATCTCGGAATACATATCAAACTTCGCAAACATAAAACAATTATGGGAATCGAACCTTAAAACAAATAGAGATTCATTGACTTATAAATCTACATCTACCATTTCATGGTAATATATATCCTCCTCCAAAGCTAGATTAATATTAACATTACCTCTTAAACCAGCATTATTAATAAGGATGTTGATTTTGTCAAAGCATTGCCTGGCAAATCCAATAGCTGCATCAACAGCAGAAGTAATCCTTTATTTCATACAACAGAAGTAATCCTTTATTTTTTTATTTTAGAATAGTCATTCACAAAATCTATCAAAATGTAGTCCTTTTCCCTAGACTTTCAATCTACAGTCCTTTGTCTAGACTTTTTCTTACACTTCCTCCTACATTACATCCTACACTACTGCCTATACTATGTCCCACAATATTGAAATAGTCCTAATTTACTAGGAATAACACTCAACTAGCATCTAGAAAAACTCAACAAATGTTTTTAAACATAGAATTATTTAACTACTATCAATCCTATACCACTTATGGCTAACTCTCTTAATTTTTACATGATAACAGGGTTGTCAATAACTAAATTTGACCTTTACAATACTCAAATAAGCCTATCCTCTCCTCTTGACAAGTGTCCATGATTTGAATTTTTTGAATTACAATAATTTTTTAAAGAAATCTTTATCCATATTCTTAGCATATCTACGCACTCCCAAGATGCTCCTACATCACAAAAACACGCACAGTTATATAAACCTTCCAACTCAAGAAAATGAAATAAAGGCAAATGACATTCCTAATCACAGCTCTAGAAAGTCTAAAACTCTTGAAAACATAGCCTAGACTACTTTTGCAATGACACAAAAAGTATCAACAAAGGCACATGATTCAATCTTCTTATTAATTCTCTAGTCACATAAGAGGCACAAAAACATGCATAGTTACATTAGCTTTCCAACTTAGGAAAATAGAACAAAGGCAAATGTTATTCTTAGTCATAGCTCTAGAAAGTCTAAACTCTTGACAATAATTCTCTCAAAAAATTCTCTCTGGTATTTAATGATTTGGTGATCTCTACACCCTTATTTATAACCTTGGATTCACTCTGAATTGTTTACTTGTTCTGAATCTAATGGCCTAACTAAAATCTAACTGAACTGGAAGTGTCTAACAGAAGATATTTCTTAGATTCTAAAATGCTTTATCTTCTAGCAGTTCATTGGCTAAAATAGATCAACGGATGTTCCCTTCTCTTAAACGGAAGATAAAACTTAGCCAATTCCTTGAAAACCTTCTTATTACTTAGGAGACACCAAAAAATGACACTTGGTGTGTTTCGTATCACCTATTGAAGAAACATGGCACTTTTCATGTAATTTATACTCCTTTTGTGTCTTTGCTTATGAGTGTTCTACCTTTGACACCTGTTGCAATCTATTTCCTCAAAACTTTAACAGCTTAAAAGAAAATAAGACCTATAGCCTTTCTTGCTTGAGCAACTTGAAAAGGAGCATAGGGATAGGTGGCAATCTCTGATTACTTCAACAAAGGACACATGGCAATCTCTAGTTTACTTATCTAGGGTTACGTGGTGGTCTCTACTTCCTTTAGCTACCTTCTTAGAAACCTGTGAAAGGTGACATGTGGTAGTATCCACTTTACTCTATTTATATCATACAAACAATTAGGTCTCATTTCATATTTACATAGATAGTGACACCTGGTGGCTTCCACTTGCTTTAGAAACAAAACTTGAGACCCACCATAGTATTTGCTATATTGGTGAAGCAAAATGAAGATAATTTAGATCTCAACACATGGTGGCTTCCACTCTCTTCTGCTGGGATACATGGTGTCTTCTGTCACTTTTAGAAAAGCAAAATTGAGACCTTTTGCGATTGCCACTTGGCACTTTCCGCCTGATCTTGATACTTAGCTTTTGAAACCTTCCATTGGAAAGAGATTTGGAACGTAGATGCTGATATGAAACACTTGAAATGTGGATGCTAATATGAAATTTACATGCCAACACTTGTCATGCTCTATTGAGTTTCTATGAGGTACATGGTAATCTCTACAACCTTATTGAAATTATGAAAAGTGCCTCAGATGATGACACTTGGTAGCTTCTGCTTGACTTCGACACTTAGACAAAAATGAATCAAAAGGAAATTAGATCATGTTCTCTATTTCAAAATTTCACCATATTGGACCAAAGTATGCAGGAACAAAATTTGGATCATGCTACTGAAATGTAGAGTATTTTTACTCTACAATTATTGGTGACCCCAAGGACTTTTGAGCCTACTCAAAAAGAACCTACAACTCCCGCATAATAAAAAATTGCTAAAAACATAGCTTAACTAAAATGTTTCAAATAGATTACATTCACAAAAATCTCTTTAGGTCACCTTCCATTGTTTCTAGCTCAAAAGAATTTTGCTATTTACACGTACGAATTCTATAAGGGCCAGTCCATAATGCTTCAAACTTAGTGTGTTGACCCAGCTTGGCAGCTCTTGCATCCCATTTCAAAACAATTGAGCTTGTTTTGAACTGAGGATTGGAAGTTCTTTTATCAAAAGAGTCTTTAATTATTTTTTGATGCTTTAACAATGAATCATGTGCTGCATCCCTCTTTTCTTGAACTTCTATATGTTTCGCGAGTCTAACCTGCATGGGACCATTTTCTTCAATTTCAATCTATTTGATCAGCTGGAGAGCAAGAATCTCCAAGCTTAGGGGAATTATAGCAGGTTTCCCATATACCAATTCATATGGGGAAATTTTGATCACCTATATAGGTGTAATTCTATCAGCCCATAGTGTTAAATTAAGTACTTTATGCCACTCCTTGTGATGATCAGCCCCTATTCTTTTGATGAGTATAATCGGGTTCTTATTAGTTGATTCTGCCAAACAATTACCTTGAGGGTAATAATTAGAAGAAGTTTTTAGATATATTCCATGCTTTAATGAAAATTTAGATACTTTGGACCCTAAAAATGCTTTAGCATTATCTAAAATTATGGTGCGAGGAGCCCCAAAACTAGTAGTGATACTCCCTAGAAAATCTAGGATCACATTTTATGTTGCTTCCTTAAGGGGCGCTACCTCAGTCCATCTGGTGAAATAATCTATAGCTATTAAGATCCATTTGTGACCCATACTAGATACTAGATTTATCATTCCAATGAAGTCAAGACCCCATTAAGCAAAAGGTTCATCCACAATTATAGGACTAAGAGGCATTGTTGTATTCCTTCTCATCCCCACATAATATTGACAAGATTGACATTTTTAAACCAACTGATAACAATCTGTAAATAAAGTAGACTAAAAATAACCTAATTCACTTATTATCTTTATAGTTATGGTCTTTGCAAAAAAATGCCCACCTGATACTCCATGATGCATTTCCTGTAGTATTTTCTTAGCCTCATCCTTTTCTACACATCTTAACAATTTGCCATCAGAATTCCTTCTGAAAAAACCTGTTAAATTAAAACAAAATGAACTCCTTGCATCCTATAGTATCTTCTCTTATTTTGAGGGAGTTCTCTTGGGTAAATCCCATTTTTCATAAAATGAATCTTGCTTGTAACCCAAGATTCCTGATCAACTTCTTGTATTCTCAATACAATTTCTTCTTCTATTCTTGAATTTATCTCTTCAGGTATCATCTTTTCAAGCTCTTGAGTCATATATTGGCACAAACCCCTACCTCTAACTAATTTAGTGGGTTTGACTTTTACATCATAGTCAAGGATCTTAGTTATCTAGTTTGATCTTTTCTCAATAATTTCACCCTCCATGATGTATTCTCTGACACTTGGATGTGCTACAAGTATTAGAATTTTACTTCCTAATACTATGCCTAAACTTTTTGAGAGATTTTACCATAGCATATGCTTGTTTTTCCACAAATTTATATCTATTTTCATATTCCCTAAGAGTCCTCGATAAAAAGGCTATTAGATGCTCTCCCTCTTGTTTATCATCCTTCTGTGTTAGGACAACAACAATACTGAGCTCTCTTCCATATACATACATTACAAAAGGCTTAGAAAAGTCTGGGTTTCTAAGTACTGGAGCTATTGAGATAGCTTTCTTGACATCTTCAAAGGCTTGCCTTCCTTCCATAGTCCACTTGAAAATTAGGTCTTTTTTTAGCAAGAGTGTCACTAGTCTTACTAAACCTGCAAAGTCAGATATGAACCAACTGATGAAATCAATCTTTCCCAAGAAAGATTGAATGGCTTTCTTATTTACTAGAAGAGGTAAGTTCATTATAGCTACCACTCTTTCTGGGTCTATGGAGACTCCTTCTTTAGATACTATATGTCCCAATAATTTGCCTTGAGGGATAGCAAAGATACATTTCTTAGGATTCAAGGATATTCCAAATTCTTGACATTTTTTAAACACAACTTCTAAATGATTAAAATGATCAGCAACATTCTTTGAAAAAAAGTAAGATTGTCAAGATAAATCAGGATGATTTTATATATTAGTTCCCCAAATGCAACATCCATAGCTCTCTGAAAAATGGCTCCAGCATTTGATAAGCCAAATGGCATCTTAGCATATGCAAATGTTCCCCATTTGGTAGTAAAAGTAGTCTTGTATTGGTCTTCTTTATCCAACCAAATCTAATTGTATCCAAAGAAACCATCTAGCAAAGAGAATCTCTCTGATCCAGCCATAGTTTGTAGAATTTGTTCCATGGAGGGCAAGGGATAGTGATCCTTTAAAGATGCTTTGTTTAGATCTCTGAAATCTACACAAAGTCTTATATCACCATTCTTTTTTCTAATTGGTACCAGATTTGATACCCAAGTTGAGTGTTTGATTGGAAAAATTATTTTAGAATCTAAAAGTTTCTAGAACTCATCCACCATTAGAGGCTCAATCCTTGGATTCACTAGCCTCTATTTCTATCTGACAGGCTTAGATCCTTCAGTCAGTTCTATTATGTTTTGAATGATGTCTCTATTATATCCATGAAGGTCTTCATAGCTCTAGGCTATGACTCTATCATATTTTTTGCACAATTTAATTAGCCTTTCTTTTTCTAATTGAGTTGCAAAATTTCCAACTTTTAATTTTTTCCCTTCACTTGCCTCTATTTCAGAATAATCTGCTTTGTTTGCTTGAACCTTTTCTTCTCTAGGCTTACATCTTCTGGATCAAAAAGGTTCTCTAAAGTGATTAAACCTTTGGGAAGTTTATTATTCTTTAATTGTATAATTTGATCCCCATATGCCTCTTCAATCTTTGGTTTCAATTGATCAGTGAATTCCCCTAATTATTGCAAGAATGAGAGTACTTTAAAATAATTTTCAAATACTTGCCAATTCTCCTCATTATCTAGGATAGTTGGCCTTATTATAACCTTTACTGACTCATTGTTAACTAATAGGCTAGTTGTTGTATCAAACTACGAACCAATTTGTGTCATCTTATTCACTTCAAAATTTTGAATCCTAAGAACCACTTCAATATTAAAAGCTTCAAAATCTTCTATTAAGTCCCAAATTTTGTGCTTATAGGATTTCATCCTGACATTATTTACTATTGCCTTTTCTTTAATTTGCTTTACTACTAATTATAAATCTCCTTTTACTATTGAATTATGTATTCCCTTTTTCTTGGCTAATAGGAGCCCATGTACTAAAGATTCATACTCAGCATCATTATTAGTACAAGCAAATTGAAAATGGATAGCCCTTAAAATTTTTTCACCATTTGGAGCAGTAAGACAAATTCGTGCTCCAGCACCATTTTTACTTCTAGCCCCATCAAAATTTAAAGTCCATATTTTTGAATCCTTTTCAGATCCTTGAGTAGTTGGTGTTTCTTTCCTTAAAACATTTGGGATTTCATGGTCCTCATCAAAAATAACATAAGTGCCTAGACCAGTAGAGTTATAATTTTCATATGGGTCACTATGTGTCATAGCTAAAAATTGGTTGTTTTCTTTTTCCTAATTATGCTTAGTCCAGTCACCTATCTTAGTTAAATAGAAGGAATTTGGTTTAGATTTGCTTACCTCTAATGCATTGGTCACTAAGGCTATTGTCTACAGATGAACTATGTCTTTGCGCTTTCTTTGATCAGTGGGTCCTTCAATATATTTGGGCATTGATTGATTTTGAAGAGATTCTTGTAACAGTGTCCTTTGTTTAGGAATGGATAATATGTCCCAAATTGATACTTGTGTTGGGGTCACCTTCAGTTGAACAACCACATTCATTGGTCCCAAAGTTTGAATTCTTGGAAAATAAGGATACCTTGCCCTTTCTTGAATTTGTCCAAGAATTACTTAGTTCTGCACTGGCTAAAACACTTCTTGTCTAACTATTGTGTTTTGATGACCTTGAAATATATTATTCTCCATGACTTGACTATTCATAACCTCAAGTTGCTCCACCATTCTTCTCTTTGATCTAGTATAGTAGTCTGATGGCACCACTGGTTTCTAAGAAGTAGAAACTTCATTTAAGAATACTAATTCTTCATCTTCAACCATCAGAACAAAGCATATTCTAGAGTTATTTCTTCTTGTTATTGCAATGACATCCCTTGCATTTAAGCCACTAGGACTAAATTTTGCATACCAGAAGACTGGTAAGCTTGATTGTCACTGAAACTACAAACTGTCCATTCATTCTTGTTTGCTCTAACACTTTTTGTTATAGATTACCCATGGGACAATCTCTAAGTGTATGAGAATTATTGCAAGGGAAACACCAAGCATTGGTACTATCTACATAATTATTTTTCTTGGAATAATTTCCCTATTTGAATTAGGAGGAATAGTCTATGAGGGTGTAGGGATTGCAACTAACTGGTTTGCTGGATGAGGAATAATTTTGCCTTGGAGGACCCTGGTATTGGTTTGGCTGAGATTAAAATCTATTTCTTTGATATCTCTGGTATGGAGGCCTAGGAAAAGTATTCTTCTATCTTTTTATATTAATCAGCTCATTAGAAAATGTCCTCAAGATATTCTTGATATCATCCAGCTTAGATAACTGAGTAGGGACACTTTCTTTAGCAGGTGGTTGAGGATATGTGTACATAAACATAGGTGGGGTTATATATTTAGGAGCTTCTTGAGGTAATGGCAAGGAAATTTATAGGAACATGGGCATGGGAGGCCTTGGGGGTAACATTCTACCATCTATTAAATTATTCTTAGCTCTGACTGCATAGTCATAAGCCTCAAGCAAAGTGTGTCCTCCAAGTGACTAAATCATAATAGATATATCTGAATTCAAAGCCTTAAGATAAAATACTATAGCCATACCTGGTAACGGTATAGCTATATCAAGGATTCTTTCCCAAGTCTTTTGAAATTTGGAATTGAAGTCAGTCATGGCTTCTTGTGGTGCCCTTTGAATAGTAATTAATTGTTATAATAAAGAAGACTTATCACCCTTCTCTTCAAATCTTTCAAAGAAAAGATCTCTGAGCTGATCCCATGTAGAGATGGTATTTGGGGTTAGGGACCGATACCATTCTAGATCTTTCTCTTTAAAAGAAGCTACTAATAGTCTTATGGCTACAGTTTGTTGTGTTACAACATGTATAACACATACATTTGATACATCTTGTAGATGTTATTCAAGTGTTTTAAATTCTTGCCCACTAAATTTGGGTAGAGTTTCTAGGGCATTCACTGGGATAGGGTCCCAAGTGGCTAGTGGTATTGGGAGAATCAATGGAATACCAATGTTCCAACTTGCATAATCTCTTGGGGGTATAAGGGCTCCCATATTTGCTCTTGGTATTGGTATAAATTAGTTGAATCTTCTTCTTGGACTAGTTACCAAAGTTGGCAAAATAATACCTAGATTTATAGTAGATTGTGATCTGGTTACTGGTCCATAGCTATGACTCCTCGTAGCTCTCTGGTTCATACGATCTTGAAAGAAACTTCAAGATTGGTCCAATTAGGCATGCCAAAAACTATTGATGTTTAAAATTGTGCTTATTATAACACCAACAATGGGAAGTTTCAAGATGTGGGACTTGTGACTTGAAACAACCTCCAAATTTTTAAGAAGATGGTCTCTTCTTTATATCAAGTGTATACTGGGAAAAGAGATAGGAATTCTAACAAAAACAAAAATGCAAGAAATAAAATCTAACTATGGTGATGCACTTGAATGTAATTTGACCTTAATCCTGAGCATAGTGAGACTATATGTAAGATTCAATTACATTTAAGAGCAAACAAGTGCATGATTAATGTAAAAGATGGAAATAATAGAAATAAAGGCTCATAACATAAACTGTTTTTGCAGTGATACAGTAAATATCAAGGCACAGGGTTCAATCTTCTTATTTGAATTCTCCAGTCACATAGGAGGCATAGAAACATGCACAGTTATATAAACCTTCCAACTCAAGAAAATGAAACAAAGGCAAATGACATTCCTAATCACAGCTCTAAAAAGTCTAAAACTCTTGAAAACACAGCCTAGACTACTTTTGTAATGACACAGAAAGTATCAACAAAGGCATAGGATTCAATCTTCTTATTAATTCTCCAGTCAAATAAGAGGCACAAAAACATGCACAGTTACATAAGCTTTCCAACTTAACAAAATAAAACAAAGGAAAATGATATTCCTAGTCACAACTGTAGAAAGTCTAAACTCTTGAAAATAATTCTCTAAAAAAATTCTCTCTTGTATCTAATTAATTGGTGATCTTTGCACCCTTATTTATAACCTTGGATTCACTCTAGATTGTCTGCTTGTTCCCAATCTAATGGCCCAACTGAAATCTAACTGAAATGGAAGTGTCTAATAGAAGATATTTCTTAGATTCTAAAATGCTTTGTCTTCTAGTAGTTCATTGGCTGAAATAGATCATTGGAAGCTCCCTTCTCTTAAATGGAAGAGAACACTTAGATAATTCCTTGAAAACCTTCTTATTACTTAGGAGACACTAGAAAATGACACTTGGCATGTTCTATAGCACCTACTAAAGACACGTGACACTTTTTGTGTAAGTTATACTCCTTTTGTGTCTTTGCTTATGAGTGTTCTACCTTTGACACCTATCACAATCCATTTCCTCAAAACTTTAACAACTTAAAATAAAATAAGACCTACAAACTTTCTTGCCTGAGTAACTTGAAAAGGAGCATAGGGATAGGTGGCAATCTCTGCTTGCTTCAACAAAGGACACATGGCAATCTCTACTTTACTTATCTGGGGTTACATTGTGGTCTGCACTTCTTTTAGCTACCTTCTTAGAAACTTGTGGAAGGTGACATGTGGTGGTCTCCACTTTACTCTATTTATATCATAGAAACAATCAGGTCTCATTTCATATTTACATAGATAGTGACACCTGGCGGCTTCTGCTTGCTTTAGAAACAAAACTTGAGACCCACCATAGTCTTTACTATATTGGTGAAGAAAAATGAAGATAATTTAGATCTCAACACATGGTGGCTTCCACTCTCTTCTACTAGGATATGTGGCATCTTCTGTCACTTTTATAAAACCAAAATTGAGACCTTTCACGATTGCCACTTGGTGTTTTTTGCCTGATCCTGATACTTAGCTTTTGAAACCTTCTACTAAAAAGAGATTTAGAATGTGGATGCTGATGTGAAATACTTGAAACACAGATGCTAATATGAAATGTGGATGTCGACACTTGTCACACTCTGTTGAGTTGCTATGAGGTACGTGGCAATCTCTACAGCCTTACTAAAATTATGAAAAGTGGCTCGGATGATGACACTTGGCAGCTTTCGCTTGACTTCAACACTTAGACAAAAATGAATCAAAAGGAAATTATATCTTGCTCTCTATTTCAAAAAATTTCCATACTGGACCAAAGTATGTGGGAACAAAATTTGGGTCATGCTACTGAAATGTAGAGTATTTTTACTCTACAAATATAATACAAGCAAAAATCAAGGTATAAGGGTGATCTAGACATGATTTTGAATAGTTGTGTAAGCTTTCAAATATACTTTATCATTCATTGATTGGTGTCAAACCAAAGTTATAGATCACTAAGTAAAGAGAAAAAACTATTCATATATCCCACTAACCCCATTTCTTAGGGTATGGTGAGAGTATATTCATTAGGAAATGCGTTCCTCTCATATACACCACAAATCAAATAGATAAAAGTGGATTCCTATTATATAAAAAATGGAACTATTGAATTATATATATACCATGAAGTACGTGGAAACTAAAATCCATATTTATATTGTTAAAATGGATATGAGTATTGGAAGAGACCCCTCACACCATGATATCTATAAAATGGATCATTGTGTAGCCTATACAAATAGTTAGTAAGTAGTTTATAAACTATCATAACATAGCCTCTAAAAAACAAGCACAAGAAAATAAAAAATAAAGATAAAATAAAATTGAAATATTTTTGTATAGATATCAAAAAAATTCAACTTGAGATTGAAATAAATATCTTATGTGTCATATGTTATTTGAGGTGACAAGTTAATTTATTCAATGTCAGATTAAATCCAAGGTAGAAGAAGATTGAATCATTGTGTGTTGTATTTATATGAATGCATCTAGAAAGTTGCATTAAACTATCAAAAATGGATGCCCTTGACCTATAATAAAATGAATTTAGAATTAACCTATGATTATAAGGAAAAGAATAGAGATATTTTGCTTAGTATGCAGTAGAATTTCCACATGATTAATATATGTATTTGGAGAAGACTTAACTGATTCTATAGAGGAATAAATTGAATATTTATGCTAACTAACCTTGATGAAAGTTTGAAATAGGTTAATTTTAACATCTTTAATTTCAAAATTTGTTGTTAGAGTGTGGGGGACAAGGCCATGCTGGTGGATAAGGTCTTTGTGTCGCCCTTTTTTACCTAGCACAATCCTATCTAGGAAAGATAAAGACTATTGTAAAAGGTTTGATAGGTGACGATAATCATATTAAGGATGTATAAATGACGTTTTAATTATTTTCAAGATATATTTTATAGTATTGAATGTTCTCATATATATTTCTAGTAAATATAATGGTGAGTAGGCCAAGTGAAGGAAGGATGTCAAGTTTAAACATTGTCAACAACTTGATGATTAAATTTTATTTTATACATAACCATATGGTTCATTTTTTACTAAATCATACATTTTATTTACTACATTAGAAATTATTATACATTTTTTGAGTATGTTTGACACACATATCAACTAGGGAATCTATTTTATAGTATATTAATCATTTGCTTAAGTACATTAACCAGCTTGTAATTTTCTACCAACATAGTTATATTGATCAAGATGAGAAAATAATATCACTACATTTATTATTTTATAGGTTATATAAAAAAAAATCATTACCAAAAAACATTTCTAGTGCTTATCCATTTCTCAATGATATTTCCTCTCTAATTTTATGCTTGTTGGGAAAATTCCCACTAGCCCAATTTTCCCTGGTAGTTAGTTGACTTAAATATATCATATTTACCATTATAAACATTAAATACATAACCTAACTTGATAATTATAATATTATACCATGTTTTCAATCCTTTATGTGTTTTATCCATTATCTCTCATTGTATGATAAATAAACCCAAAGCTCTAGAATTCTCAAAATAATGAATTTTCAAATGAATAGTGTTTTAGCCTATTTATATTTATTTTAATAATTTTGTATTTAGATGATCTAAATAAAGAAAATTTAGGTCTAATTTATATTATGTAAAATATATCAATAATATAAAAAACCAAATTGAAAATGTAATATATAGATATTGTACCTAAATGATTTCAAATTGACAAAACAAGAGACTAGGGAAGTACTTAGTTTTCATTGATATTATGTTGCTCACAACAATCATCACTAATTTTAAAAAATATATATGTATGAATTTTCACCACTCAAATAATAAAATCAATATCTCAAACCCTTCTTGGACATTACTATTAAATTATGGCACTTATGGTATCCACCAATATCCAGTCTCTATTAGTAGTGTCTTCATATGTTGTGGAGATCTACAACTACTGAAACTCATATACTTTCACTTGTAGGTGCCTCATGTGTGTGTGTTCACCTCTGATCATGTGCATTGATGTCTATTTTTCTTCTTCCTCATAACTACTAGTTTTATTTTTGACCACAATATAACCCTTTAAAAGGGGGTTAGTATTTTAAGTTGGACAACCTTAAACACTCCTCACTGAGTGATTGAGCATTGTATACATTATAATACTTTTAAGAGGGCACAAACCACATGTATTTATCCAACTTATGTGTGTGTGAAAAATTATGATCAATATGAAATATAATGTAATATTTGGCATTCAACACTTGGCACCATACAAATTTGACCTCCATATATATTTAACTTTGGTTTTAAGGCTACTCCTTTAAGGGGGGTTTCAGATGTGTATTCCTTTGTGATAATATCTTAAGATAGTGATAACAATTTTTTCAATATTTTTAAGGATTCTTAATGTGATTATAACCTTAGGATTAATATTTTTATATATCTAACTCTTTATTATTACATGTAACGACCAACCCATGAAATTTTCTAGGCTAATCTAATGGAGACTTCCAAATTTTAAAAATATCTATTGAGTTTCTTTGGAAAATATCAACTAAGGTATACAATTATAGTGATTATAATTATTCAATTTCTTCCAATATTATTCTATGAGTGAAAATTAGTAATCTGAGATATGAAATGGGTTTGTTTAGGATTTTAGAATGTTGTTTCATAGATTAGGCTAATCCTTAATAAGTTTATCTAGTGAATGAGTTTGTCTAAGATAACATGTGTGTAGATAGATAGAGGGTAAGTTTGAATAAGAGTTGAATGTATGTTCAATGTCTAAGTATGTAAAAGTGTTCTAATGTTAATGTTTCTAAAGTCTCTAATACCATATTTAGGTATCTACAAATGCCCCCATTTTAATCTAGTACTAAAAATGTTGAATTATAATGATAATAAAATTTGGTACCTATGATAATAATACTTGGTGTTGACAAGTATGCCCCAAATGTACCATTTTATCCATGTAAAAATTATAATAAAAAACTCATATACAATTGTATTTTATACATCTAAATCATCTTTTGCCTACACTTGTACTGTCTTATGAACATCAATATCCTTGAGGGCACATATTAAGGAGTGTACCATGAAAGGGGTGGTATCATATTTTGGTATTTTGTGAGATATGTTTGCATAATATTTTTTCAAACCTTCTTTACTATCAGTCTAAGCTCTTCTAAGTCTCTTTTTTCCTTACCTCTTTATCTAATTTTCATCCAAATTTTCTATCTACCCTATATTCATATTGTATTAGCCTAGATAATACAATATATCTCATGTTTAGCTATATTTGTACTAAATTGACCTAGATAATATAAGTATGAAGTTTTCCCTATCAAATGTACTATTCAACCTTTTCAATATAGTAATGTGTTAGACAAAATATTTTTATATTGTATGAACTAGATGATACCATTGGACTAGATTTCAAGGTTATGTCTAGGTTTGGAGGTGTATATATACATTTCATAATTATCACTTCTCAAAACACACAACATTTATATGATTTACTTTAAATCTCTTTTTTCCCCTTAAGTATTAAAATGAGGAGTTATAAGCTAAACTATTAATCTTGGAGGATATTTTTTTCTCAATTTATTTAGAGCTCAATAGGAGAAGTTGAACCAAGGAGGTCTAGTCTTTGTAGACCCTAACAAAGGATATCAAGTTATTCAACTTTCCAATTGAGTTATTCATTATATAACATCTCATTTAGAGTTCCACTAGAGCCAAGGGTGATATTGAAGTACCAAAAATTCTCCCCAAAGGTATGTATATGTATCCTTATTCTCTTTTATTTATTTACTTAATAGATAAATCTATGTTTATTATTGTTATAGTATATATATGTTGTTTATCCTTACCTATGATTTTCTTTACAATAAATAATTTGTCATATCTATAGTTTTCTTAGGCTTTACATTTATCACCTTAGGTTTCATAGGCTCAATGGTTAACCAATGAACCACTAAATTGTTATTTAGTTTATTGTTTGAATTTATCTTAGATCTAGGTTTCCCTTATGAATCAATTTTTTGCATTCATTATTATTTTTATATTCTTGGTACACCATTTTATTTCCATTGATATATCATTGATTTATATTGAGAACTATTTAGATCCATACCATGTATCTTATCTATGGTATTGGGAACCCTATACCCTTGCTATTGAGTGTTGATTTTTCTTTGCTAGATATATGACCACCTCAAACACTAACATGATACCATCTAAGTATATGCAAGTTATATTGTTATGACCTTTATTTGTATCATAGTTTATAGAGAGAAGAAAGATTTTTATTTGTCATCTTATCCCACACATATATTTGTTTGAACTTGATATGAACCTTATCCCACATTTATTTGAGTCATTTTCACATTTGTTTCTTCTTAATTATTAACATTTTCTTTATCATCATCATATATCTTGGTGAATCTTTTCATCCCAAATTTATCATATAACCTAATATAGTTTCTTGTATCTATAATTATATAAATGAATTCAATACATTTTCCCTTATTTTTATAATTGTATTATACATATTAATATAATTTATCTTTTGACCTAGTTGTATCTTCCAACCTGATATAGTCTTATTTTATCAAAAATTTAATAATTTCTTGGCCTACCCAATACATTATGTTTCTAGTTTCCTTATGACACCAACTACATGACCAAATTGATATAATTACTTCATTATATATCAAAATGAAACATCTTTTATATCTACCAAAATAGAAATACAACTAGGATTTTCAAGTATTTTAAGTTAACAGTCCTAATTACATGGAGTTAACCAATACTCATAATAATTCCAAATGGATGCCTTACAACTTTCCTGTTTCTCAAGATCACCCTATTAATGATTTTAATATAGATTCCACTAGATATAAATGATATGAGACACATAAAAATCTTAATAATCCTAGGAAATCTCAACTCCTTCAAGCCCATCAATTTAAGGGTGAAGAAGAGTGTGACCTAGATAATGGAACCTAAATTAAATATTTATCTAAGAGCATTCTGAGAATAAGGAAAAAGGACCATGTATTTATGTATTACATCATTATGTAACCCTATGTGGAATGTATTCCTTCCCATAATCATGATTTCTCCATGTGACTTAGGTAAAATCAAATCTTGACTTCCATTTTCCCTCATTCATCCACCATACCTAATATATTCATTAACATGGTGGGTCCTTTCTTTGATGGGACTACACAAAGTGTCAATATTAATGTTAACATTAATTACACATATAGTGCAACTCAATTATCCAATCAATCCTCTACTTCCATCCAAAATACTCTTGATCATAATCAAGTCATCTTGTAAGTCATGAACCAAATGGTTACCATTTAAGCTTCCAATGATTCTCAAATGTTGAAATTACACAACCATATTATAAAAATTCAATATAAACCTCAAATTATTTTTTTGGGAAATTCCAAATAAAAATTCTTATCACCCTCTCTTAGATATCATTTTTGTAACCCCATTTTTAAACCTCTACTTCATAACAAATTCATTAAACACCTTCATAATAAACCCTTGGTCCCTCATTCTTCTAACATTGGCATTGGTGGAATTTCTCCTATAATAACCTATAATGGATCCACCAATAATGTTCTACATCTTAGGTAATTTAGTAATATTTATAAGGATTTGATTAAACTTAACATCTTTTCAACTACCAAACTATTAGTTTAAACCCTTATCGATGGTGTTTGAGAATGGTACATTAAACTTAAATCTTGCTCCGTTACTAGCTTACAAGACTTAGTTAATGCATTGGTCCAATATTTTCAATCTAATGACTTACCCAAGAACTATTTAACAAAATTTATTTGTTATAAACAAGTAGAACATTAGACTAGCTAATATTTCATTAAATTTTGTAAAGCCTTAGCTAACAAATTTGAGCATAATATTATGAAAAACAACTTATTCCATTTTGTCACTACCATATTGTACACCAGATTATAATACATTATTAGGTACTTTAATCCTAAATCCTTGGATGAATCTATTTATGAAGCTAAATTACATGACAATATTTATGAAAATTCGAGCCTTCCCAACCTAAGGAATTTAAAAGCTTATGATATCTAAGAATAATCATGATATTGATGATGGTGTAATTGATACTTATGACTCTAAGAGAACCATTTATGCCATTACCCTAGGAATCTTCAGTGAAATGACTCCCTCCCAACCCATAATATTAATTCTCTTCCAACCTCATTCTCATCCTCCATCACAAATCAACAATTGTGATGTCCATCAACATTTTACCCTTGATGAGCTTAGGAGATGCCTTATTAGACCTCCTAGAGATGCTGAAGTTTCCCATCCAAATAAATATTGGTGTAATCCTAAAACATTTCATTTGTTTCATCATAATCTAGGTCATTCTAATGAAACTCACAAACAAATTAATCATATTGCATTTGAATTTCTACTTAGTCATAAATTTAATCATGAATCAATGATTAGAGAACACCACCAAGCCTATGATAAGGTTTCTAAATATCAAGAGTCTAAATTCAAGTGTGAATCAATTAACCAAGTAAATTCTCACCATGTAATTTATACTAGACCTCATCCTAGTTATACTCAAAATTATTAAGTGACTAATCAACCTTAAACCTCTTCCCAACTAGCTACCAATGTTGTTGAAACCATAATTAATCCTCACTCTTCCAATGATGAGGAGAACTTGGTGAACATGAGTAACATGAAGCACATGGTCACATTTAATGATCATCATCATATTATGTGTTATATCCCTATAGCTTATAAAAAAATCATGCTTATCCTCCACATTAGTTTTTAGTTTTATATCTGATGAATCATCACTTTTATCCTTCTATCAAATTTTATTGTTTTGTCTAGCTTGATAAATTTTACTATTGATTCTATTATATCAGCTAACCTAATACATTTCTTGTTTTTACAATTTTAGTAGACAACTTGATATAGATTCTAGTTCACCTTTCGCTAGCTTGATAAAGTATTTTATTCTAAATTCTAATCAAACTATATTATCCAAAAAATATATTCTTCTCTACCTAGTTATACTTCAATTATATTGGTAATCCCAATACTGTCTATTTATATACCAAGTTTTGATTATAATATATCAATCAACTTAATATAGGCTATTTTGATGATTTTGTGTCAACAACTACATTATCTAAGCTGATATAGTTTCTTCAAACTACTTATATTATACTGATAGTTCCAATTACACACACCTAAAAATTAGGTACAATAAAGTTATAATTCATCTATAGTTAGAGTTGATTAGTTTTAAGACTTTTCTTCTCCCTTACTGTCATATCTAGTTCATATTATCTTTGATGAATGGTATCCCATAGAATAAATTTTTAGACTCCCCTTTATTGAAATTATGAAGAATTATAAAATACATATCAACCACCTTATGTAGCTATTATTTGAGATGAATATTCCTTAACAATAAACTATTTAGAAAGAAGTTTCCTTACCCATGTCTGAGGAGAGTATCATGAAAAAATGTGAAAAGATGTTTATCCATGTCAATATCACAATGGATACAACCCTATATCTAAAATTTCATATTGTATCTATGATCATTGATGAAATTTTCCTTCATGTTTTTGAATTTAATTTATTTATTATCATCTAAATAGGTGGCATATAAATCAACTAAGCCATGATTTATGAAGATTATGAAACATGTCTCACCTCTTTGGAGTTCAATGAATGCTTAGGATGCTCTCAATGTAACCTTAAGTCTACCCATAACATGTGCTAAGGATATGACCAAAAATAAATGTCTCCGTTATGATTTTTGTGGTTTCCTATCACACTACCACTTATTATGATTAGGGTGAAGTTTATGATAGTCAAATTTACTCTTTCTTATAAAATGTTGGTCGATAATTTGTAGATTCATCTCATGAGGTTTGTATCCTTTTTTGCATTTCAATCCATAAAATTTTCTTACATGGGTGCCATATATAAGGTAAAAGGGGATACCAACCATTATAATTTTGAATAGTTATGAGATTGTAGTGTCTATAAAATACCTACCCTTAAACATTTACCTAGTATCTCATTCCATAAATAATAACATTTTCACTATCATGTTGATTCAACTAGAGATTATAGTGTTTGCCCTAATATTGTGGTAAACATCACACCAAAAACTTTTTGATTATAAGTATTATGATCTAAATGAAATTAAACTAAAAATTAAAACATGAAACTTCCTTAATAACATCATCACTTAGTTTCCACCTACTTTGTGACCCCATTCTCATAAAATACAAATTTATTATTTTCTTACTTGAAATTTTTTATATTGATATAATGGTTGAGTACCTCAACGTATATCTCACCACCCTTGATTATGATGATGGTTATTCATTAGATGACCCTTATTTATTTGTCTATGCCCTAGTGAATGATGTGTAAATCTTATGTTTCCATTCCTCCTTTTAGCACTTTTATGATCAAACCTCATTTTCCTCTAGAATCAACTTATTTGATCTTATTTAGCCTAGTACACCTTATCTTTTCAATTCAAATATTAATGTTTTACCTTATTCTGATGACATATCTCCTAGCACCAATCCTTCTTCAATTTTTATCACTAGATTTTATATGGATCTGATTCCAATCTTGAGTAAAACAATTATACTTAAGTTGTTTTATGATTTTCAAGATTATGAATTATTTATATATATAGTGTTTTATTATTGAAGTACATATCTATAACCACACATACCCTACCTAAAAGAATAGGCATTTATAAAGTTTTACAAGGTCTCTGTTTATTCAGTTCAAGAATGTAGATCATATCATAGATTTATAGCATAACATAGGTTGTAAGAAAAAACTTATAAAATGGATATTAAACCACCACATTCATTTACTCCTATGAAATCTTTTTTTTCATAGGACTAATACACATTATTTTACTAACTATAGAGTTCTTAAATAATATTTGGTTATACATAACCTCAAGGTAGTTAACTTCCCTCTTTTATTAAATGTGCCACCTCTTAAGGTTACTCTTTCATATATATATTTAGAGATATTCAATAGAATTTCTATGATGTTATAAGGCTTTTACCTCAATACTTTGAATGGAATACATTTGGCCCATATAAGATGGAGGATAATCCTCCCCTACATATAAAACCACCTACTTGATAAGAATATATATTCTCATTTCTTTCATGAGTGGTACCTCATCTTCTTTAATTATATTATTCACATTAGAATGATATGCATCCTTCTCATTCTAACATGTCTATATTTTCTCTTAAGTTCATTTGTAATGAAATATTTTCACAAATCTAAAAAAATGTAGATAAGACTGTGGTTTGATTTAGATATCAAAAATAGTGAGATTTGACAAATATTATTAATGATGTGTGTAGAGAGATTTCATATTTATTTTGAGTAAATAATTTATTATTTCATGTCATTTATTTCATATGATTCAATTTGATCTCTAGTCAACTTACAACCTAGAAAATTGACAATTTGGCCTTTAGACCCATTAAGTAGGGAGCTTAAACAAATCATAAAGTGCAAAAAATGCTAACCAAAATTAATTAAATAAGAAAATAAAAGTAAATGTTTAAGTGAAATTTCCATCTACAATTAGTTAAAATGAATTTTGTGAAAAATAGATTTTAATAAAAGTTGGGTCATGATGATGTCATCATCCTCAAAGTCAAGGAATTATAAATATCTTCCTTAGAGCCTTAAATTTTATAAATGGAGAGTCATGATTAATAAATGGGAATTATATCCCAAATATTATATATTTATCCCTTCTTAACTCAAATAGGGTTAATATTAACTTAATCTTGGTTAATTCTAACCTAACTTCACTTGGGTTAGAGTTAGTTTAAAAGGCTATAAATATAAGGCTTCACAAATTGTTCAAAAATTTCTTTTGGTGTAATGTTATTATGATAAAATACCTTCAAGGAGATATTTATGTAATGTTATAATGGTAATTTTTTGAGATAGAAAAGAATCAAATCCAAGCCAATGCCAAAGCCAAGACCAACATTACCAAGGTGACAAGGAGAGATAACACAAGGAACATCATTGCCAAAGACTCTTTGACCACACAACCAAGCACATTTCTCCATGGAAAACATATAACTCTTTCTTTTAAGGATGGTAAATAATGATTTTTTTTGTCTTTTATTGATAGTTACTTATATTGTTATCTTGTTCTTTGAGTGTCCAATACTAACACAATACTAACTCTCCTATTGGTGTTAGCTTTATTAGTGTGTTTTTATTTAGTTTCTATCATACTAACACAATACTAACTCTCCTATTGGATTCCTAATAATCACATAATGGCATGTCTAGTGGGACCACACACCCTACATTCATAAATGGATAATCCTTGGAGCTCCTAAGAGCCAAGAAGCAGCCATTTTAGACTTTAATTTATTGCTTTTTATCTAACTTTTCCATTTTTGGATTTTGACTATGGAACTATGAATTCATGACTATAGAACTACAAATTTAGTGAGACAAACCATGAAATAATCAACATAAATTATGAATTTATCACAATAAATAATGAAATTGTCACGGTTTGGACTTGACTCTATGAAACTACCAAATCAATCATAGAAATAGTGAAATCATTGAGAAAAACTATGAATTCATTCTATAGGAAATCATGTCTTTTCTTCTATTTATTAGTTAAATTTAAAAATTATTTAACATTAGAGAAATCATTTATTTTAGTGGTGAATTCATCATCTATAGTAGTGAAATCACAATTTTGAGTACAAAAATTGCATTTCTAAGTAGAAAAATAATCATTCAGGCCTGTGAAATCATTTTCTAACTCTAAAATCACTAGAAAAGAGTGAAATTGAAACTCTCTATCTCTATGTTTTCATGAAATTTTTTCCAGAGTTGTAAAATAATTTGCCATAATTGTGAAATCATTTTCCAAAGTTTCAAAATCATTTTCTAGAGATGTAAAATCATAGAAACCAGTTGATAAATCATTTTAGAACCATGAAATTGCTAATTGTAAGTTTATATTTCATTCAATTTTTTTAGTGTTTTATGCCTGAATAATTTTTTAATTCATATTTTACTGCATAGCTATAAAATTTTTATAAAAAAACTTAAAATTATGTTTATTAAGCTAACTTGTAGGAATTTCACCTTGTATTAAAGCACACCACTAACCTTATTTATAGAGAATTGATCTAAGAAAGAATAAGTTTGGGGGATTTTTAATCAATTTTTCATTTTACAAAGTCAAATTTTACAACAAAGGTTAAAACTCATTCACATTTGGTTAACGTTCTTATAAATCACTTAAAATTTTATCTTTTAGCATTTCCAAGCTTTTACTAGTGTAAACACATCCAAGGGGCCAAAATTTTCAAATGCATCTCAATTTGGTATTAAGTAAAAATAATTTACATCTTTTATTAGAGATCCTAAGGGTTTTTTTGATTTGTGTTCTTTTCAAACACTTTAATTAAAAAAATCTTTATTTTAGAAAAAATAAACAATAGTGTGTATGCTTTCCCATATCCCCTTTAGGGAACTCAAGTGACCAAAATCACTTAGTTTATAATCATTGATTATAAACTTATGTTCTAAATAATGTCTTTTATGTTTGTCTCAAAGCTTTCAGTGACATGGGTGATTCAAAAATGACTTCTAAAGTCTTTCCATTTTCATTTATTTATTTTTATGCATTTGGCTTATGAGTGACAGCTCATTACCTCCCCATAAGTTCTTTAGGGGTGTGCTTGAATTGGGGATTCATCTTCCAGTATCATACCAACCCCACTCCATGGTAGGGTATATAAATTAGGCAAATTATTGGATGGGATAATGGTAAATAATTGCCTAACCATCCTAATGGGTACCTAGGCCATGTAGTAGCTAGACATAAAATTTCATTAAGAAGTACATAGATGAATTAGTTATGCAAAGGACTAGACCATTGCATAACAAGTTAAGAAATTTGGACTCAATTGATGTGATTTCACCCTTATCTTAACTACACTTGGGACCATCTAGTACATGTGAAACTTATATTTTTTTAGTCAGTCGCACTTTCCATAGAATTTCTTTCCAAATGCCAAGTGCTCCTCACTCTAAGTTTGTGCCACATACAAATGATTGAAAGATAGAGGGGCCATAAAACATCTACCTACACTTTTACTTTAATTTCTGGATTAACACTTAATTACTCACAAGCATTGGTATATCAGTGAAAAATTTGGTAGAATCTATGCAAACCCACATCAGTTATAGGGATAAGATGAGCCACTTGGGCTATTTATATTTTATTTAAATTATATGTTTTTTTTGAGACTAGGAACTACTTGCTCAAAACTAGTCATAAACATCAAATGTTTTCTTGAAAAGTTTCCCAAGAAGTGTTATTCTATTCGATTGGTGTAACACTTTTACCTTAGATTTTTTATCCCAAAAATATTTGTGTGTTGTTAGACTACTTGTTTCATCCCAAGTATTTATCTTGGAGTTTTGAATCTAAAACCATTGTCATACCTTTTTATTAAAATAGCATTTTTATGTTACTCATGTTATTTCAAAAATGTTGCTTTATTTTAAACTAAGTTCAAATTCACATGTACCTCTGGTCTAAAAATGGTGTCATTATGTTGTGCATTTGGGTCTAAAATGTTTTCCATTTGAAAAATCTAATGTATTTTAAACCAAGTTTGGAATTTGTCTTACAAAGTTTAGATTTAGAATTGATTAGTCTACACCTATGTATTGCTTAATTTTAGCTTGGGTGTCTACCTCTTACCTTTGAATTGTGTAACTTGGATTAATTACTTTCTTGATTTTAAGACTCCTTTCCCTATATCTAGGAAGTGGTATTTTTTAATGTGCCTTGAGTTAAATTTTTGCCTTGAACTAAATTTGAAACTCTTTTTTTTAAGTATAACTCTAGGAATAGTTAGTTTACATTGGATCCTTGTTTATCACTTGGGCTTGAATAATTTGCTCATTGCTCTTATTTTGATTTCTTGAGATTGACTTTCCTAATTCATTTTAGGTGTGTTCCAAGAGTGAATGTTTTATGCCAAAGTAAATTTTATTTTAAAATCCATGTGCCAAAATAAAGTCAAAGTATTTTGAATTGTTTTATCTTAAAAATTAGATTAATTACAAGCTTTTACCTCTACCTAGTTTGCCTTTTTAATTCTATATTTGTGCCTTATACCAAAAACCTAACATTTTCTTTATAGTTTTCAAACCTAATTTGTTTCAAATTCTAGATTTGTGCCTTCTTACCAAAGACCTAGTATTTCCTTACAATTTTTAGATATATTTCATGTCTTTTGAGTTTAGATTTGTGCCTTATTTCCAAAGACCTAGCACCTTTTCATTTTAGACCTAGAATAGGTTTTTTTAAAACACTTTGCCAAAACTAGGATTCAAACTTTGCCTTTCATTTGACAATTTGTTTGCTGACCTTGGAGATATATGGGATAAAGATTACCATTGATGATTTTGGAGAATATCTCCATTCTAGGCCAAGTTTAAACCATTTACAATAATTGATTGAGTTTTTCATCTATAACAATTTTGAAGACATACCAAGAATTGACCAATACTTTTAGACTGTGTTTGAAGAGTTTTGTGAGATCTAGACATTTCTTTAGGATATGTTAGTAGTGGGTTTCAATATGCCTCACTACATAATTAGTGGGACCATATATAATATAGATTACAAAAACATAGTTGTGAATTATGCCTTTATTCAAGACACATATGGAGATGATGTAGTTTGTGAGATAGATCCATATCTACCTTACACTACTTAATATATAGAATAAGTCAAAGATTCATTAGCACACTGCCTAGTTAGCACACCTCATTATCTAGGTCAAGAATAAGAATAAAGAACTCAGTACCTTGCTAGTGTGCTATCTATTATCAAATAAGTCTAATAGTAGGCTTACTACATTATCATTTTATCAACCTATAATCAATACTTTTTAGATCATCACTTGATTGAAAATGAGGATGATGTTTTGGTTAGATCCATAGAGGTAGGATCTAAATTTATGGAAGAATTTCCCCATGAAAACCTACATAATCTAGTTAGAGTGCCTTGTAACATACCTTATACCATACCCATCAAAAAGGCATCTAATAGTTACTCTCAATCACTCATGCCAATTGTAAAACAATATCTAAATACGATAACAAAGGCAAAGGGCCCCATCATAGACCAATTCATGCAAATGCAAAAATAATATCAAGATTCTCTAAATATAGCATAGATATTCAATGCTATGGCCATATCAAATACCTTGATTATAGATATAACTCCTTCAATATTAATTCTAATTGATTCATTGGGTCATACTAATCTACATATGTCCCATTCATTGAAAAAGTGACTATGGCTTCTACTTAGGACCATGTGCCAAACATAATGGATAGCATGCAAGTGTCTACCAATTTAGGCCAAGGTTGGATAAATTCACCACCAAATAATCCATAACAAGATCCTCTTACCAATACCGTGAGTGGTTTACAACAAGGGGTAAGAATCCTTAGTTCCTAACCATAATAAGTTACTCCCACTCCTCAAATATTTACTTCTTTAAGAATCCAATATCATAGGATAAGTAATCAAATGTCATCCAGTTTTTTACCTCAATAAGTGATGAATGTCATCCCACCTCAACAAATGATAGCTAATATTCCATGTCTACAAACACAGACCAATTTACCACCTCAACAAAGGTAGAATAGTACACCATATAAACATGTGTCAATAAATGTTCCACCTCAATAAGTACCAATGAATCTACCTCAATAGTCATAGACCAACATATCTTCACAATCATAGACATTATCTAGTCAACAATGCATTCCTATTGGTCAATAAAAAATTCCAAACACCTAATAAAAATCTAGTTCACAATAGGTGTTTTTCAATAAATAGGTCCCAATGTTTAGAAAATACCTATTAAGAAATTATTTCCTTTTACCTAGCATGTGCCACATATTCAAACACAAGGCCTTAGTCAACAACATATATCATTTACACAGTTGAGTTTGACTAGTTGATAAGGAGTTCCTACTCAAACTCAGTGGGTACAACATATTCTACAAAGCCACATACTTCCATCACAACCTAAGTTCCCTTAGACCTAAATCCATATTTTGAATCCAACCCATAATATTTACCAAAAATATATATAGTATCAATATCCTAATCCCAATGTGTGGATGCATATTCCTATTTGATTGGTTCATCAAACTAACATTCCATAATACTCCATTCCCTCATTATACCATGGTCAAGGTAATCAACCTTTGACCACCTTGACACAACCAAAAACAATTGTTCCATCAAGTTTCTTAACCCAAAAACTTTAACAAATGAAAGAAGTAAGCATATCCATTTAGACAGGAAAGCAAACCAAATGTTTAAATTGGATGATGTGTGTTTATACCCATTTAACATGGAGTATATCTAGATACCATTTCCTCTAGGTTATAATCCACTAAAATTTGACAATTAGAAGGGTAAAGGAGACCCTAGAGAGAAAATAAAAGAGTTTTTTGTTGCTTTCCATCCAGTGGCCTATAGTTACATTTACTTGCTTCTTCATTTTCTTTAAATTCTAGCTAAACAGGCTTTGGAGTGTCTTCTTATGTTTATAAATAACTAAGTATTTGACTTTGATAATCTTTTGGATAAGTTTATGCAACATTTATCTTATAATATGAAACATGGTATTTTTCTAGTTGATTTCACTTAAGCCAAGCATAAAGTTGGTGAGAGTTTTTCCATCTACTTACAGTCATGGAGATTGCTTGATAATAGCTTCATCCATAATCTACCAAATAAATAATTGGTATTTGTGATTACCAAAAATTTACATAGTGAAATATCTTATCACTTGAAGCTTTAGTGTCCTCACATATTCAAGGAGATTATTGAAAAAGGCATACAAATTGAAAATGCCCTTATTAACAAAGGGATTATCAACTTGTATTCTTGAAACCACAACCATAATTAGAGCCAAAAACAAAACTCAATCCTAGATTATAACCCTAGCACAATCCAAGTGTAATCATATGAATATATTCATGCTAATAAATATCACAAACCTAAGTTGTTCAACCATAACAATAATTTTGTCATCAATAGAGTCACTAAGTCATGGCATGTTTAAATAGTGCAAACACCATCTACTTAACCTATGCCATAAATACATATTATTACATAAATATTTCCTATCTATCAAGTGTGGTCTATACCTCAACCGAGGCCAACTCCTCAAATTATACAACCACCACCTTTGCAATCCCCTCCTCCAAGAAGAAGACATAATACTAGAGTCTTTAGTGACGTTGGTGAGCCTATTAAAGTAGTGTTTCACAAATTATTTGTGGCCAATATGATTATTTGGATAATTCCAAAACACTTTCTTGATTGAATACCTTATCCATATTGGTATAAAGATCATGAATTATATGAATACATTCATTTTTATAGACATTTTATATGTCATTATGTGAAGTTGAATCACCTCATTCAAAATATTTTGTAAAATGGGAGATCTACTTGGATAATAGAGCATCTAATTCTAATCAAAACATGTGTATCTACCAAAATCATTTTCCAGAACATAATAATTGTAATTAAAAATAATAATAATGAATGTCATAGATGTAACAAAAACAACAACAACAACAACAATAATGTCATGTCCCCTTTTCAAGTGACATCTTCAAACTTGATGATTAGCCTATTATACGACCTTCGTAGGCTGATAGGATGGATAGAGGGTCATGATGGAGCTTGGCTTGGCTTCGATTAGTAGAATTCCTATAGTTGGCTTTCATTTGGGCTCTTTTAGACATGTTTTTCCTGAGCTCCTATTATTTAGGGACTTATGACACGTAGCAGAGCACCCTTATTTTGGTAAGGTCATGTGCAAAATCATTCCCTGATTCACCAGCTTTAGATGGTTCGAGGATCTGACATGTATTGAGGGAGATATTAATATTTGATTGATTTAATCAAATATTAATTATTTGGTCTAATTTTAATTTAGAAACCCTAATTCTAATTTAAGAAAACCCTAATTAGGGCAAGCATATCTTTTTGGAGGGTATAAGGGTTTCTCATGGGAGATTATTGATTATTCATGATTGATTATTGATTTTGATATTGAAGAATTCTTCTGCGAAGACTGAGCCAAGGGTTAAAAGATTCCATCTGCATTGGAGAATGTCCACTCTTCAGTGTGTGTGATTTAGAGGCTATGAAATATCAGCTGATCTATTGCCGATTTGAGAGATAGCTTCATACAGAAGTTATCACAGAGGTTTATAGATTTGAGAGGTAACTTCATACAGAAGTTGTCACAGAGCTTTCCAGGTATTAATTTTATTAGGTTTTTGATTCAATAAGTTATACAGATAGAGATCTTCTATATTAGAGTCATATATCTTGAGATTAGGGATCCAATAAAGAGGGTGTACTTTATTGGTGGCCGTATGAAGTCCATACAAATTTGCACAAACACTGACATCAGTAGGAAGAGATCCACAGAGACTGACATCGGCTGACCTATCACTGACGTTGGCAGCTTAACGACTAGTAGACCAATGATGGCAGTATAACTGACGTCGGCGACTGTGTTTTTGACACATCAAACTAAGACATACCAGATTCAAGTTTTATTCCCAGTTTGCATAATACTCAGGTTTTTAAGACTATATTTGAATATTATTTTCTATGCATGACAGAGGATATCTATTGTAATCATCTGGACAAATAATAAGATTAGCAATTTGGCAGTTAAGAGATTTACTATGGTTTATTGCTTATTTGAATTTATTCTACAAAATTGTATCTTTGTTCAGAGCTTTTGTCATTCTATATTCCCAATTTGAAGGGGATATTACAGTGGTATCAGAGCTTTTGATGGAAAAAGGAGCCCCTAAGTAAGGGATATTACAAATAACAACCACATAATATAAGTAATGAAGGCTAAAATGAACCCAATAACTGATAGACCTATCATGTAGTGGACCATGACTACAATAAAGTTATAGGCCATATTATGGGTGGTTATGTGTCTACCATTACCATCAATCCTAGACTAAATGCTAATAAACTAGGACCATTACCTAATAAGTCTAATAAGCCTACCAATGTTAGTAATCCTTGCTTAACCTATGACTATATCCAAGTGTAATAACAACCAAGGATTACCATCTCAAGACCCTATGCCAATAACCCTTTATTTCCCTATGACTACATCCAAGCACACCAAAAATATAGAGTTATCCTCTCTAGCCCATCTTCATCATCTTCTAATTACAATGGTCATGTACACAATCTATATTACACAATCATAACTTGATGATCTAAGATCACCATCATAGGCTTGCAACCCCTTACTAATGAACCAATCCAACCAATTATGTCATCTAAGAGTAAGTCAATTACCACTATTAAGTAACAAAACATATGTTATTATTGAACAAATCTAAAATAAACCTGCATAAATCTCTATTTTAGATTTAATTTATATGCTTACCATCCACAAGAATATCCTTATAGAATTCCTAGGCCAATCCTAAGTGCCAAATTACATTACACCAAAAAAAATTCAAGATTTTTTGGACACCTAACCCTAATCCAATAGTTGACCTTTGACCAAAGTGATATGTCATCCCTTGTCCATCTCCATAATAACCCATTATATATTGAAGTTGTTATAATGTAGTACAAATTTAAACGTGTCCTTATAAATATTGGATCAATCATGAATATTGTGTCTCTAAAGTTAATCAAGCATTTGGGATATATAGTAGTAGACCTTTAGATATATACTATTGTTATCAAGACCTATGATAATGAAGGGAAAGAATCACAAGGATCCATTAGCTTGTTAGTGATTATTGGGCCTTTGACCTATGATACGCTTTTTCATGTGTTAATCCTTGATTTATCATACATTTTTCTTTTAGGTAAATCATAGATACATGAAATCCATGCAATACCTTCAACCTTGCACCAGTTTATCAAATTTCTTCACTCTAGGATGGAGGCAATTATTTGTGGAGATTTACATCCATATGAACATTTCAAGCATTTGGAGGCTAAATAAGAAAGCTAAAATTATGGTTTTGTTCTATAACTAGTACCAAGGTAGGATAAAGATAAAGAGATACTTGTTGAATTATTAGAGACCAATTTCACAAACCCTAATAGCCTTGCCTCATCTCAACGTATACATCTTATTAAAATGTCTAATCATTTTAACATATTAGAAAATGGTCTAGAGAGTAATTTACCCATGATATATTCCACATATCCAAGCTCACACAAAATACTAAGACATATAGAAGACCAAAATCTAAACTAATTTGTATGGTATGGTGACAAAGGGGAAAAGGAAACATTCATAGCCTAATGCCTATTATTTTCACACCATCCACTGTCTAAGAATAGGACCCACTACCAGTGATGATTCTTGGTTATACAATGACAAATTAGATGATTATTAACAAATTCTAAAGTATCTCATACTTAATAGGATTATGGATAACCAAGTGTATGAAGGTATAGGCTTGGGGGAAAATCAATAGGGTACTGTTGAGCCCATCTCTATAACTAGATATAAAATAACTCATGGACTTGGATTTGAGCTATCTGGGGGTGACCCCATATATCTTATTTGTGTTCTTACACTAATGACTAGTAATGATGATGTCAGTAATGAAGTAGAGTTTGATCATAGCATATATGAATCCCTTGTTAGTACTAACTTATTCAAGCCATATACCATTTGTACCATCACACCAGTAATCTAACATTCCCCACTTACCCTTTATCATCCTCAACTAATATATTAGTAAAAACAAGAATCCATAGTATCTTTAGATGATTTTGATAATGATGAGGCCTTTTTTGACTTTATGGGCCCAAGATACAATGTTCTATTGGGAAACCATAAACAAGGGTTCTCTATCAAACTAGATCTAGTGTCATATTTTAGAGAGTGAGTGAAAACCCTTAGCCAAAAACAAAAGAATAAAATATTGAGGTTCCAAAGTGAAAACCTCTTTGAGGAACTTTTGGACTAGGGTTAAATTAAATAAAAAGGCTAGTCTCTTGGTGAAAACCTATTTTAGGTACCACTTGATGGTGATGTTTACCCTTCCTCGAATGAAGCTCAAGAGACCACCAATATTGAACTTGATTTTGGGTCTAAGCTCTTAACATAATAATAACATGCATTTGATCAAATTGTATGAGAATGTCCTATAGTGTTTTTTACATTTCTATTTATACCATTAGGAAATTTAGATTCATCATGTTTGGGAGAGTTTGAATAACTAGTTTGACTAGAGGACTTTGCCATTACTAGCCAATTTACATCCATACCAACTATTATAGAAGATGTCTAAACTTTCCTAGTATAAGATACTATGAAAGTCAACATTCAGACTCTAAAATACCTGAAGTGGATCAAATTAGGCGCATCCCTCACTAAGGAGGAACATGAATTTTTTACATCCCTTTTGAGGAAGATTGTTAACATTTTTGCATGGGATTATTCAGACATGTTAGGTTTGAACCTCACTTTGGTTTTACACCATCTTATTGTTCATCATGATGCCAAACCCATGAAGTAGAAACTATGTAAGATGCATCCTCATATTTTTGTGTTATTAAATAAAGAGTTTACAAAATTATTGGAAGTGAGATGCATCATACTTATTAAATAATCAAAGTGGATTTATAAAATTATCTATATTAGTGAAAATCTAGAAGAGATCAGAATTTACATATAATTTAGAGACATCAACAAGGCCTACCCAAAGGATGGATTTCATTTATTGAATATTAACATGATAGTTGACTCCATAGCTGGGTATGAAATGCTCTCCCTTATGGATGTATTTTTAGGATATAATCAGATTAGGATCCCACCAGAGGACCAACAAAAAATAACATTCACCACTCCTTTGTGAATGTTTTGCTATTAGATCATGTCTTTTAACCTCAAGAATGTTGGGGCAACATACAAAATGGATATGATCTTTATATTCCATAACATGATGCATGCTATTATCAAATACTATGTTAATGACATATTGGGTAAATATAAGAATTGTACAGATCATCCATCCATATTATGGAGGATATTTGAAAGACTTTAAGAGTACAAATTTTGAATTAATCCTAAGAAGTGCATCTTCAGTGTAACTTTAGGAAAATTTGTATGTTTTATTATCTCTCATCAAGGCATTGAAGTTGATCCTACTAAGGTATAAGACATTATCAAGATGTTTCCACCTTCCACTTTGAATCAATTCCATACTTTGTAGGAAAAAATCTAATCTATTAGACACTTCATTTTGTAGTTTGTCAATAAATGCCATCCTTTCACTCATTTATTAAAGAAATGTGTTACATTTCTTTGGGATACAAAATGTTATAAATCATTTGACCACCTAAAGGAATACTTATCCAATCCACCTATTTTATTACCACTAATGTCATGGAGGCCATTCTTATTGTACCTGTATACCACTAATAATTCCCTTGTGGTACTGTTATCCCAACATGATGAACATTGGAAAGAATACATCTTATATTATCTAATTTTTACACTGGTAGTATATACACATAACTATACGCTAATTAAAAAATATTATTTAGCTATATTATTTCTATCGCATAAGCTATCTCATTAAATTGTTAGCAATAAGACCATGGTCATTGCCAAAGTAGATCTTCTCAAGTATCTACTATGAAAAAATAGCTTTACAGGGCCACATGGCTAAGTGGATCATGTTTATGAGTGAGTTTGATATTGAGTATGTCAATCAAAAGGCCATTAAGGGATAATTAATTATAGACCAGATTGCTAAAAGTCCCATTTTAGATACTAAACCACTCAATTTTGTATTCCTAGATGTGTATATCATGACCATCATAGAAACATCTTTTGATGAGCAACACTAGAATTTGTATTTTGTTGTGTCATTCACATCTCATGGATCAAGGGTTGGATTACTATTTATTACACCATAACAAGATATTATTCCCAAATCATTTTGTATCAATTTTCCTTTCACTAATAACATGGCTAAATGAGAAGAAGTCATTGTAGGGCTTTGTCAAGTGGTACAATGGAACATTCATCATCTCTTGGTTTGTGGTGATTCTTATATAATCATCAATTAGGTTACATATAAGTTCCAAACCAAAGATGATAATTTGGTACCATATAAGTCCATGGTGGACATTATCAAACAATAGATTATTGACATTTAGTATGAACACATACCTCAAGCCAGTAATAAGATAGAAGATGCCATGGCTACTATTGGTTCTTTGATCCATAGCACAAATAACGAAAAAGACTATCATTTCCTTATTGAACATATTTTAGTGCCTACTCATAAAACCTCAACCATTGAAATGATTTGTGATATTATTTATCCTATTTCTATTTGGTATTCATACTTATATAATTACCTTCATTCCCAAATCCTTCTAATTGGCCTTTCATGTAAGTAAAAAAAAAATTCACACACCAAACCTCTTGATATATCTTACAAAATATTTACCATAGAATGTTTGATGGAACTCTACATCATTTTTTGAATTTGGTAGAAGCTACATTAGCATTGAGAAAAATTCATGGAGTTTGTTGATACCACACTGATGGGGCCAACCTTTCCAAAAAGCTCCTATGTATTAGTTATTATTGGCCAAACATGGAATCAAATACAATTGCTTATGTCAAAATATGTAACAAATGTTAGAGACATTTAGATTTGATTCATGCTCTAGCTAGAACACTCAAACCAATGAATACACCATGGCCATTTTTAACATGGCTAATTGATCTCATATGGATATTAATACTACTTACTCAAATGGTCATAGTCATATCCTTACCACTACTAAATACTTCACTAAGTGGGTTGAAGTTATACTGCTATCTTACATGATTGGAAAATAAATATCTAATTTCATTTTCAAGCATCTCATTTTTTGCTAGGATATCCAATCTAATAGTATATCTGATAATGGAATATCATTAAAGAACAAACATGTCAAGGTGCTCTACATTGAGTTTAACATTACCCAACATTTTTCCACTGCATATTACCCACAAGGTAATTTCTAATCAAAGGCATATAACAAGACCATTGAAAATATTCTTAATAATATTGTCAATGGTGTTGGTCATGATTGGCACCTTTAGATATTTTGCACCCTTTGGTCTTCCCATACTAATTATTGTACTCAAATAGGAGCCACACCATATTCCCTTGTCTATGAAATTGAGGCCATTCTTCCCATCAAGTTCAAGTTGCCTTCTTTGTGTATCTCATTGAAGCATATCCTTGATGATGAGGGTTTTAGAGTAGATCATATCCAAGAGCTATAATTTATAGATGAAAACACATGGCCACTATAAATAGCCTTCAAGAACATCAGAATCAATTATGTGGTTAGTATAATCAGCATGTCAAGAATAAAGAGTTTAAGCTTGGTGAAATTTTCCTCAAAGAAAACCAAAAAAACACCATGTTCAAGAAAAAGAACAAAGGCAACTTCAAGCCTAATCAGATAGGCCCTTATGTCATTGTTGTTAATCTTTGATCTGGAGCTTACAAGTTAGCTACACTAGAAAGAGATGAAATTGATGAGCCCATGAGAATAATACATCTCAAACATTATTTCTCTTGAGAGACCCAAGGTATTGTCTATGAGGATAGTTTACATCATACTACAATGTCACCTTCCTTATACCATACCATATAAAACTCCTTTCATACCTTCATTATTGATTGGAGTTTTTTTACCCTCCCTTACACACCTTTTTTACCTTAGTTCTGATCTATTAGTTATTCGATCACCTACAAAGATTGGATTCTAATGAATTTTTAGTATTTGATTCAGTATTTCATAAAGAGGAAGTATCTTGGGGTAGTATGATAATGGTTTGAAAATTACATTCTTCATTATTATCATGTTCTATCTCATTTCTAGTGTTCCTAATTATAACCATATTTGGTAAAATTATGAACAACCCCATTTTTATCCACATGGATGCATCATTACTCTATACTATGTCATTTTCCTAATTCACAAAAATGCTTCTTCTTAGTCATACTATTTTTTGTAGGGAGGAACTATAGTGACTTGAGTTCTCATTCAAGACTATGTAGGTAGCACTAAATTTATGTTAAGGCCAACTTAGTTACCCCTTTACCATGATCTCACCATTTTAAAATCATCTTTAGTCCACGCTCTCATCATTTTTCAAGTAACCTAATTTATGTTCTTGCCATTTTTTTAGTTGGACCATTCTATGTCTCATAATTCTCCATTGAGTTGGGATGCTTAGAAATTTCCAAAAACATTTGAATTTTTTTGAAAATACTAAAAATTAAACAATCATGAAAATTGGATTAAAATTTCCATGCTAGATATAAAGTCATTAAATTTTTTTGAGATGGGGCATATTATCTATTTTAGTTTATTTATAGACCATCTTGGTCTTTTTCCTCCTGTTTCTATGCAAAATTGCTTTCTACATTCAAAGAAGAAATAAGAAACTAAAAGAAATGGTCAAGGCTAGAAGATACCTGATAAAGTCATGCGCATCGAAATCAGACATTGGAAGATTCTCCTCTTTGGCTGTGGAGGAATGACACTTGCAAAGAAAAGAGACTAAAACATAGAAAAACATTAGTCAAAGATATGGTGGGTTGTCAGGCGAACGCCCGATCCCGAAAGTACGAAGACTTCCTAGAAGGATATCAACCCACTGATAAAAAAGTAGAATATTGGACTGAAGTAGATATAATGAAAGATAAAATGATAGAAATAAAGGACAAAAAATAAAATGCATACCTGATAATGAAGTAAAATGTTTTGTGCAGTTGCTGATGTCAGTCTCTGTGGTGCCGGCGTCGGTTAGGGAAAATGTCGACGTCGATTAAAGTGCCGGCGTCGGCCGAGGTAGTGATCGGCGTCAGTCGGGGTAGTGACCGGTGTCGGTCGGGGCAAGTTCTGGACAGAGTCTGGATGAGTTGTAGAAGGTCTGGGAGAATCGAGATAGGGTCTGGTCAAGGTCAGGACAGGGTTTGGACAGGGTCGGGACAGGGTCTAAACAAGGTCTAATCAAGGTAATGTCGAGTCTGGACAGGGTCTGGGGGTTTTGGTCGAGTCTGGACAGAGTTATAGACTGGAATGGTGGGCAGAGATGTAAGGAAGGGACTTAGGGCTTAGGTCTATGGTCTAAAGATCTGAGATGATAGAAATAGAAACAACAAACAAATAATAAAACAAACAGAGTAAATACTTACCTGCCAGAAGACATGATAAAAGCCATGATTGAAGTTGTTGAAGCGTTGTCGTAAGTTGATCAAAGTGAATGCAGATTGGTTGAATGCCAGAGTTGATTGATCGCCAGAGTTTTGTGAATGTCCGAGTTCGGGGGTCAATTGATTGATTGATCAGTTGATCAATTAATTGATTCAGCATTTTTGATTGATCGGCGGATGCTAATGAAGACAAGGGGCGGTTTGAGAGACGGTTCGATAACCGTTCAGGAAACCGATTGGGAATCAAATGATAACTGATAATAGATAATGGAAAGGTGACTAACATCGGTAGGATTTCTGACATCGGCTGATAAGTGACCGACATCGACGACATCGGCCGGGTAACGACCGTCATCGGTAGATGCACAATGGGGATAGAGTCTAGCTTTAGCTCTGCGCTCATTGTTACACACTGCCAAGGTCAAGGCTAGTGGAAAAAGTGATCGACAAGGGTTGAATAGGAGAAGAAGAATAAAATGGGGGATGACCAGGGGAGTCGACATGATTTTGGTGTCTACATTTGCCCCTTTTTGTCTTGTTGGTTGTTCTAGATGAACTACAAGACAAAAATAGGAGTGATTGCCCCAGGTGTGGGATAAGGTTGATTTTGTCTTGTTGGTTGTTCGAATAAACTGCAAGACAAAAATAGGAAGTGGATTGCCCTGATTATGGATAAGGTATTCCCCCTCAAAGCAGGAAATGAGGGAAGAAAACTAGGAATCGGGTGCTAATTTGACAAACAGTGGATGAAAAAGGGGTGACGGTGAACGCTGCAAAAGGTGTGATTGCACCATACCACTGCACGAGATGGGTAGGTCGAAGTGTCGTAGGTCAAGGGTCGAGGAGTGCCAAAATTGAAGTAACTAGGCCCCAACATTTAGTCATCTACTAATTGGGTCACTCAATCTAAGCTGAAGCTCCAAATGGGTCGTTGCGTTCTAGGTATCCCGGGCTCAGGAAGTGCTCCTAGAAACATGAAAAAGTCACAAGTAGTGTGGATCAATCAGCTTGCAATCCTATACTTGTGAGGGTCAAAAAAAGGTCTATGCACACTTCTGCTAACCAGTCATGAGATAGCATACATGCAAAAGAAACCAAGGCAACAATGGCTTGGAAGTGGTCGAGGTCAGAGGAGATAGGCATGATCTCCAATGGTTGGTGGGCGAGGGGAGGAATGGACGAAAGGATGTGGCTGAGCTAACCCCAGAAGACAGTCGTGTCATCTGAGTGCTGCCTACATAGCCCCAGTCAGAGGGCTTCAGGCCAATGTAGTTTAGACAAAGGGTTTGAGTAGTTGACAGGTGGTTAAAATGGTTGATAGATTGGTCGTGGTTATGACGAAATGATGAGGAGAAGAGATGTTGCAGCCTTTTCCAAATGGTGTATTCTGCAACATTGGTTGAGAGGTCTTTCATCCCAAGCAATATTCCATATTCATGATGGATGTATGCTAAAAATGAATTGAGGTCTATTTATGCTTCAGCAAGTATTGGTTTATGTTGAACATAAATTGCGACGGGTCGATAGTTTCCATGTGTATTGGTGTCCATAAAAACTAGAGTGAATAGGTTATAGGAGTGGTCTAAAAAGAGAGTTGAGGTGAGTTGATTAACAAGTGATGAAGGTGAATGTGACTAAAGTGCAGAAGAAGTGAAAAGCATATTGCTCTTTCATTGACAAGGACCAAAAAGATAGCATAGATAGGGGTTATGAGAACCAAGAGCCCCATTCATGCGTGACGTCATTGACCATAGTTATGTTAGAGCGGTAATCGAATCACTTTGACATTAAAGTGAGCTCAAAGTCCCTTGAGCAGGTGATAGGAGGAGGAAAAAGGGTAACCCATTTTAAGAGTAGAGATAACTTTGCCCCTTTTTATAGGAGACCCTGAGACAACTATAAGTCAAGTCCATGACTCATTCATTTTTTATTTTTATTTTATTTTTTTTTGGGGGGGCAGACTGATCAATGCAGGAAGCCTGCATAGAGATGTCATTTGCTTGGTGGTCAGTTGTGAAGCTGATCAATGCGGGAAGCTTCTAAAATAGTGTTGTTTATTGCCAGATTAGTCATAGCCATCCTTCAAGGGAGTGGTCTAGATTTTTGTTTAATATAAAGGCTTTTGAATAGCTGTCCTTCGAGGGAGCAGTCTATTAATTATAGCAATGATAGTACAGTTGTCCTTTGAGGGAGCAGTCTGCTTTTTGATTTTGATATTGATATAGTGACCATGGATATTGTGACATCTTGATTTGTTTTTATAGAAATATGAGTCATGGACAAGATTATAGAAGGTCAAGGGCTCCCTTTTATGAGGACAAAAGCATCCATACAGCATAAAAGGGTTATAGGAATTGTTAAGAGGAATAGGGTTGAAAGGAAGTAGGATTAAGAGGATGGGGATTGCTCAAGGGACGAGCTCAAGTTAAGTGTCAAGTGGACGAATACTTGACTAGCAGTAGAATGGTCACAGATGCAACGCATTAAGAGGCTCAGGTTCTGGGCGTCCATCAAGAGAAGACAGCCAATAAGTCCCTGATCCATACTTGTGCGTGATAATAAAAGGTCTGAGCCAATTAGGAGCAAACTTGCCTCATTTACTGTGCTCCATATTGGTCACGTGTTGATTGATGAGTGGATGTGAAGTTGACTGATATGGTCGTTGATTGATCGAGACTGGTTGAATGTGTGGATAAAAATGATGGTCAATGTTTGGTTGAGATTTGGTCATTTGATAGTTGGTAAATGGTTGTTTGAGGGTTGATTGGTTAGTATTTGGTCTTTGGTTGGGTCGAATGTTTGGTTGAGATCGGGTTAAATGTTTGGTTGCTAGTCTGGTTGAGGCTAAGTTGAAAGAGTGATTGATATGTGGTCGAGACTGTGTTGAAAAATTGGTCGAGGTTTGGATGAAGGTTGAATTCCCCCAGCGGCTAGGGAGAATGTTTGACGGATTGGTTAAGGTCGATTGAGGTTTAGTGGTCAAATGGACTGTGTTGATGTTGAATAAGGGGGTTAAAGGTGACAAAGGAACCAGAACCTGGCGTGGAGATCCCGATTTAGGTGATGAGGTTGGAGAGGCATGAGTTGGTGTTGATGATTTGGTAAAGAGGTGGTCAAGAGGATCCTTGATGAGAAGGGAATCCTTTCTCCGTTGGTGATGAATGACAGTTTTAAGAGCGCAACAATGCTCAGTGTCATGTCCTGGAGTCTGATGATAGTGACAATATTTAGAGTTGTTGAACCAAGAGGGTCTTGATCTGAGAGTTGATGAGAGGGGTGGTGTTGAAGGCTTGATAACGTGGTCAAGAAGAGAGGTGTCATTCCCCAGACATTGGCGAATGGCGACCTTGAGGGCACAACAATGTTCTATGTCGTGTCCAGGCGTGCGATGATACGCACAAATACGAGTGTCATCGAACCAAGGTGGTTTAGGTCTGAGAGATTGATATGGTTTGAGAGGTGGAAGGTTGAGGTGAGATGACTGCAACAAATGTCGTAACAGCAAGGTATAAGAACCTGCTAACGGGTCTGGATATTTTATTGCAGTGAGGGTTGATGACGTTGGTTTGAGAGGCATAAGAGACATTGGTCGATGATTTAGAGAAGATATATGTTTGACAGGTTGATAGAGTAATGGAGGTGACGTGCCTCTGTGAAGGATGAGAGTAGGAAGCACTCCAATTAAAGTGGACGGATGTGGGCCTAAGATTGAAGGTAATGACGAAGGTGGGGGAGGAGTCCTCTGGTGTGGTCTAGTGGTCTTCGTGGGTTTGAGTCGAGGGCCACTATTGTGCAAGGTGAGGTTAGATACGGGTTTGGATTTAGATGTGGATGAAGGTGAGTGAGATATAACAATCTCAGGCAAAGGGCAAGAGGAAACCGTGACTGGGTCTTTCTCAATCGAAATGGGCAAAGAGACTAGTTCTTCTCTTGGTGGAGAAGAAATAGGAGAGTGTGGCTCCTCAAGTGGGCAGATGGCAGGGATGATTGTGCCTTCTACGTGTGCTTGAGGAGTGGGCGAGGTAAGGTCTTTGGATGAAGGTAGGGCTAATGGCATAGGTGTGGTCAAGGTGTCCTCCAGTATGAGAGAGGTCGATGGAGGACTAACAGGAGAAGAGGGTCCTTCATCCTGTGAAGAAGGTTGGTCAGGGACAAGAGGTAAGATAGTGTTGACAGTGTGTATATCATGGTCTTGAGGGTCATTGATCATGGTTTGGATGTTGTCTTGAGTAGGGGGGTGATTAGGAAAAGGTTGTTTGAAGATGTCAAGGTTTTGGTTGGATGGTGTGTTTGGGTTATCCAAGATAAGATCGCCCTTGTCTAGCATGTCCTAGACAAGGTTTTTAAAAGTTTGACAGTGATCCGTATCATGGCCTTTGACACGGTGATAGTTATAAAAGTGGTTCTCCCTGTACCATGCAAGGATAGGTGTTGAGGGGTCGAATTGATGTGGTCGGATTGAAGGGAGATTGAGGACCCCCTGCTTGATGAGTTTATCCAAGACAGAGGCATATTACTCTCCAATTGGAGTGAATTGACGCTGTATGGATTGACATTGAAAATGTTTATTGATGTAGTCTAATGTTGAAGATGCTGGTCGGTTAGTTATTTTTGAAGATGATGATCTAAAGATGACAGTGTTTGTCGACCCCTTAGATTGAGAGTGGGCAGAAGAAGGTCTAGAAGAAGAATGGTCATTGGTTCTTGTGTTAGTGTTACACAATTTGACCTTATCTTCTTCAATAGTGTAGAGTTCAAGCTTTCGAGCCATGGTGAAGGCCTCGTCGAAAGTGTGGAATGTTTGAACCCACAAGGTGGATGAGATGTGACTGACACATGCTCGGGAAAAGGGCTCAATGAGCTCGGGTTGAGGCAAGGAGAAAGAGAGCTGGTTAATCATGCCTCTCCAACGGGTGACAAAATCAACTATTGATTCGTCATTAAATTGCCTAATGGAGTAAAGGTCTATGATCGAGACTTATTTAGTGATATTGATTGAGAAATGGTCAACAAATAATTGAGTGAGTTGAATGAATGAAAAGGTAGAATGTCTGGTAAGGGAGCTATACCAGTCAAGGGCAGGGCCAGAAAGAGACATAGCGAACATGCGTAAAAGTAACGCATTGTCATGGGTAATAAGATAGCAGGCATGTCTGAATGCCCGTAGATGTTTTTGTGGGTCTTCCTTACTCTGAAAGCGAGTAAATTTAGGAAGCTCCCAATGGTTGGGGTATGGTCGGATAGGGACAGAAGGATGAATGGGCTCATTGTAAATCTGGTCATATGAAGAGACATTATTTGAATCAGAGATAGAAGCTTCGAGACTAGACATTTTATCCATCAACATCTTGATGACATCTGTTGACAGATTGGTGGACAGAGTGCCCCCTAGGTTGTAAGGCACTTGAAAGAGGCTAGAGGAGGTATACGACGTAGTCGGTTGTACCAGTAAGGGTGTAACGTATGGATGACTAGTTGCAGGGGCAGAAGTAGAGGCTAAGGGTGGTTGCGTCATGAAGGTCAAAGGTATAAGTTGACTAGGCACCGCCAAAGGTGGTTGAATAGTGGGACTGGTAGAAGGATAGGTTGGCACTCTTACATTTATGGGCACAAGAGTGTAAGGGGTCGAGACAATCAAGTTTTGATATGATGTAGAACTTGGTTGAATTGCAGGTGATTGAGGGGGTAACGAAACCCCGATGGAGGTCGGTCTAAAAATAGATGAAGAGACCAAACTTTCTGTATTGGCCATGGTCGGGTTAACGGTTGAGACGAAAGGCTAAGTCGTAAAAGGCTGGGTGGTGAATGGTGTCAATGTCGTCGCCATGTCACCCGAGAGGTCTCACGTTGGGTTTCTCGCGAGATAGTTATGGAGGGCTACAGTATTGAGGTCCAAGAATCTTTCAAAATCTTGGTCCCCTTTAGGGATGATGGGAATTTGAGTCGGGGTCAAGGTCGGTCCTGTAGGAGTTCTTTCAGTCTCTGAGTGGAACTCCATGATAGGACGGGTTAGAGATGGGGTAGACGAAAGCAGTTGACAGCTAGAGTGGTCAAAAAAAGGGCCTTGGTTTGACTGCGTGTCAAAACCATACAAGGCAAGAGAGAACGTCCTCACACGCTCAAACAAGCAGATAAGAACTAAAAAGATGAAGACACAAGCAGATCCTAAAACCCTAGAAGTAAATTTTTTAGGATTATAGTGGCTTATGCCTTAGAATGTGTGTAGAGGAAGATTGGCTTTGAGTCAGGTCTTAGAAGAAGTCTATGAATGGTTTCAGGTTAGTTATGGTGCTCAAGAAGTCTGTGTTAGGGTCTGTATGAGGCCTGGTGCTAAGGAGCAAGCTCCCCTCACTTCACGAGTCCAGTGGTAAGCTGGGCCCACTTAGCCAAAATATACTTCGCCTAGAGATTATCCTCTGCCAGAGAACAGAGTGGGCTTTCCCCTTGGTGATGAAATCCAAGTGAGATTGCCAGGACGGGTAAGGTATCTGCTGGGGGATGAAATCCCAGTCGGGCCTTGTCTCAGGTAAGTTAAAATGTTTGTTTTGTGCAGGTGGTTTGGTCGTGTAACATGAAGTGATCTAGATTAATTCAATATGCAGTTTAATTACTATGTGTGGTCTAAGAGATGCAGGCAAATAGAAATGAATGCAAAATGTTTTAATGCCCAAGTCAAAATGTTTGTTCGTATGAAGACGAATGGAGAAAGAGGTGAAGAATATGAATTTGGCTAGTCTAGAAGTGCAAGAAAGAAAAGAAAAGTTCGTTTTAGTCCTGCTTATGATGTCATTAAGAAGAGATGAGAGGAGGCGAAAAGGAAGGAACCTAATGCACCTAAATGAACGAAAGAAAGAAAGAACCCAAGGAAGGCCTTAGGTCCCACCGGGCGTGCCAGAATGTTTCTATGCAAAATTGCATTCTACATTCAAAGAAGAAATAAGAAACTAAAAGAAATGGTCAAGGCTAGAAGATACTTGATAAAGTCATGCGCACCGAAATCAGACGTTGGAAGATTCTCCTCTTTGGATGTGGAGGAATGACACCTGCGAAGAAAAGAGATTGAAACACAGAAAAATGTTAGTCAAAGATATGGTGGGTTGTCAGGCGAATGCCCGATCCCAGAAGTATGAAGACTTCCTAGAAGGATATCAACCCACTGATAAAAAAGTAGAATATTGGACTGAAGTAGATATAATGAAAGATAAAATGACAGAAATAAAGGACAAAAAATAAAATGCGTACCTAATAATGAAGTAAAATGTTCTGTGCAGTCGCCGATGTCGGTCTCTATGGTGCTAGCGTCAGTTAGGGAAAATGCCGACGTCGGTTAAAGTGTCGGCGTCGGTGGGGGTAGTGACCGGCGTTGGTCGGGGCAAGTTCTGGACAGAGTCTGGATGAGTTGCAGAAGGTCTGGGAGAATCGAGATAGGGTCTGGTCAAGGTTAGGACAGGGTTTGGATAGGGTCGGGATAAGGTCTGGACAGGGTCTGAACAAGGTCTAATCAAGGTAATGTCGAGTCTGGACAGGGTCTGGGGGTTTTGGTCGAGTCTGGACGGAGTTATAGACTGGGATGGTGGGCAGAGATGTAAGGAAGGGACTCAGGGCTCAGGTCTATGATTTAAAGATCTGAGATGATAGAAATAGAAACAACAAACAAATAATAAAACAAATAGAGTAAATACTTACCTGCCAGAAGACATGATAAAAGCCATGATTGAAGTTGTTGAAGCGTTGTCGTAAGTTGATCGAAGTGAATGCAGATTGGTTGAATGCCAGAGTTTTGTGAATGTCCAAGTTCGGGGGTCGATTGATTGATTGATTAGTTGATCGATTAATTGATTCAGCATTTTTGATTGATCGACAGATGCTGATGAAGACAAGGGGCGGTTCGAGAGATGGTTTGATAACTGTTCGGGAAACTGATTGGGAACTGAATGATAACTGATAACGGATAACGGAAAGGTGACCAATGTCGGCAGGATTGTCGACATCGGCCGATAAGTGATCGACGTCGGTGACATCGATCAGGTAACGACCGTCGTCGGCAGATGCACAATGGGGATAGAGTCTAGCTTTAGCTCTGCGCTCATTGTTACACGCTGCCAAGGTTAAGGCTAGTGGAAAAAGTGATCGACAAGGGTTGAATAGGAGAAGAAGAATAAAATGGGGGATGACTAGGGGAGTCGACATGATTTCAGTGTCTACACCTCCCATGTCTAAGAGAACTCCATCATCATGAGGTCCACATAGACTATGTAGGTAGCACTTGGATACATGGGGTATCTTGGGTTAGCTTAGCTACACCTTCCTTTATTACCTTAAAGATCCTAATAATCCTAATTATTTCATAAGTAACCACTTTTCCTTTAGTTTCCCCATACTTATAGGCCTTAGCCATAAACTCTCACCATTTTATGAGTTTATATTATGAGCATTATGCATTCAACTTTATTGCATTAATGACCACTTGGATTTCATTATGCTCTCACTATTTTATGAGAAACCATTTCCAATTCTCTCACCATTTTGTGATTTATTTATGCTCTTTCCATTTATGAGATATTTCTCATTCTAAACCTTATATGTAGTAGACACTATGAATTACCAACTCGGTTCATTTATGCATACTTATCTTTTACCTTTCAATGTGGTTTTAGCCTAAACCATACTCTTGTGCTCACACTATTTGTTTGTGTTGAAACTTTCATGATTTTGAATGTCATCTATATATTTTCCTATTCACTCATCATTTTTCAAGACCATTCCCATTTTCCTCTACATGTCAATCATGTTTTATATATCATCACTTTATTTTATCCCATATCTTGGGAGAATTAATTTATGCCTAAATTTCATGTTGGATCTTGTGTTTATGGGACTATGTAAGTAGCGTCCACTTCCCCAATGAATCTAGAGTCAACTCACCTACCCTTACCTTTTCTTCTATTCCCCCATTTTATTTTTGTGTCATTTTTACCTATCACCTAGGGGCAACATTGTTAGTCTTTTGTTCTTGTGATGTTATACTTATGTCATTGATAAATAGCTTAGGGGTCACCCTATCGCTAAGAGTAACACCTCTATTACACATGCATAAATGATTTGTATTCTATTTATACTAACATTGTTATTAAACATTGTTTGTGTTTTGCCTTTGTCTATTCAAAATAGTTTGTTTATTGCACTATTATTTGCTTTAGATTTTTTATTTTCTCTTGTTTGTGTTATTTTATTTATTTTTGGCCATGTTTGTTTATTCTTTTTTATTGGTGTTTTATTGTTTATTTCTTTATGTTTATTGGTGTTTTCTTGTTTGTTTATTGGTGTTTTGTTTATTATTATTATTATTATTATTATTATTATTTTTTATTTTCCTTTTTTGCCTTTTTATTTCTTAATTGTCATAGGATTCTTATACTTCATTTAAATTTGCATCTTGATTAACTATATCTTGTACTTGAGTTGTGAATTAGTGTACATTCCTACACTTAGTTTATTTCAATATATTCACTTGGGACTTGATTATTCATATCTTGTGCCTAAGTAATTTTTACTTGCATTTAAACTAAGTTTCTCATGATTTGGATACGCATTGTTATTATAATTATCTATAACTATGATATATAATATCCTAAGCTACATCAAAATTAGGTCAAAGGATCTATCAAAAAATGCAATCAATAGTAATTATCATTATTCACACCTAGAAAATTCTTGACCTACCCTAAAAATACCTAAGTATAAATACATTAAATAATAAATGAATAGTAATACCAAATAGTTAGGATGTGCATTTCCATAATATCAGGTAGCCCAAATCCATGTTTATCCTCTGTGTCAACTTAATCTTACTTTATGAGTATGGATTCAATACGTTAATCCCCTTTACCAATTTGTCTTACTAGGGTGAATTATATGAACCTTCCCTGATCATATTCACCCTACTAGGGTAAATATAAATTATATCACACTTCCATCCACCCTATTGGAGAATTTTCATTATGCTAATGATTATAATCACCTATTGTCAAATCATTATTTTTCAAATTTTCCACTCTATTAGGGAATTGTACTTATGCTATTGATTGTAACCACCTTTGGGAAAATAATTATTTTTAACCCTGCCCTAGTTGGCCACCTCACTATACTAATTATTATAACTATCTTTGGGGAAATCATTCTTTTCATATGCCCTACCAAGGCATCTCACTAGTTCCACTTGTATGTACATAATATTTTCAAGCTTTATCAAATTTTGATGCTTTATATCTTTTAAGAACTCATCGAGTCTAAATATTTGTAATTTCATTCCCTAAAGGGTGTACAGGGAAAGGGGTAGGTAGATCATTGGTGCTTTGTAGGATTATTTTCCCTTTTTCCACTTATTATCTACACACTTATCTCCTAAAAGCATCCCCCTAAGATTTGCCTCCTATTTTTCATAATCTTCTAGTATTTTACCACCTTAATTATCCCTTACCTAACCTAAAACCCCTTCTTGATATTTTATATTACATAGTCAACACCATCGACCTTGTACTCTTATTGACAAATCTCATTAGTGACTAGGTCATTCCCTAGCTAACCTAGTCTGTGACCTAATTTTTTTGGTCAATAATGATACTAGGTCGACTAGATTGACCTTGTTAGCCTAAAATTTTAGAAGGGTTTAGGGTTATATCTACCTATATAAACACATACATTTCATCATTATTATAAAATAAGAAAAATTAAGATATATTACACATTTGTTTATCCACCATTATACTTTAGGAGTAAGCGTAGGGTTTCATACTTCTTTTGGAGATATGGATCTTGTCTTGTGGAGAAGTATTTTAGATACATTGATAGGTTGTGTATCCAAAATATAATTTATCCTTTTCATCCTTACATACCATAACAACCTCTTGTGAATCACCTTGGCTAAGGGATAATTTGAGGCTTAATGGGTTCATCTTCAAAGGTAAGTATTCCTAACATTATTCCTCCTTTGTAAGAGTAGATAGATATACATTTGCACTTTTATTCCATGCATTAGGATTCCACATACATTTACATGAGTATATGTCTTCTATGTATGTTTACTTTTCATTTTATTACCTTGACTTTGTGCCACAAGCTTTGGTGAGCACTAGATTAGACTTTGCTTTATTTGTTGTCCATTTAGTGAATATGAAAACATAGGACCTAGTTAGGGTTATTACATAGTTTCTCTTAACTAGAGGCTTTGTAACCCTCCCTAGTGATATTATTATGGTAATAGATCCTTTGTCTAGGTTTAACTAATCCATATTTATCATGACCTCGATTATGTAATGTATCCCAATCAAAAGTGTAAGTAGCATTTATCTTCTTTAAGCTAGGATTGATTTGTACATTAGCTATATTTCTAATTTCATACATTCTAGTAAACCTGGTGTGAATCTAACCCTTTTAGGTTTTATTTCACACTTTCATTTGTATCATCTTATTATTTTTCTATATTTGTGATACCATATCAAACTAGTTGGTATAGTTCTAACTTTATATGCATAGGTTTAACAAACAATCATATCAAAATGACTATCGTATTTCTATATAGGTCTTCATAAGACATGGTTTACCATATTGAACATATCAACAAAGTACTCTTCTTTAGTCCCAAATAAGAATACAAGGTTGAATGCTTTGACTCTATCATCTTATTTTGTTTCCTAGCATCTAGATCAATAAACTAGGTTAAATAGGTCAATATAGTCTCTTTAATAACCTCCAAATCAATAAAATAGGTCAAGAAAGTTGAATTATTCTCTCAGTTAGCATCCAAATCAATAAACTATGTCAAATAGGTCAACCTAGTCACCTTATACTTCTTCAACACATAGGGTTTTGTAGAACTAGGTCAAAATAGTTGACTTAGTGTACAAAATTTGAAATTAACATTCAAGGTACTTTAATATAAAATATACAATACTAATAATCATCTAACCCACCAAGGTTCATCTCTTTCTCTCTATCACTTTATTAATTCATTCTAGTTTGATTTTATGTAAGTTAGTAGTCTTCAAAACTGCAACCCTATAAAAAACTAAGTCAACCTGACTAACTTAGTTTCGTAGCCTATACTTTATCTAAAAGAATGATTTGATCTATTAAAATATGTTCTTAAATAGTCCTGATTTTGAATAATAATAGTGACCCAATCAACTCTATTCTATACTATTTACATAAAATGTCCTCTAAACTGACTCTACACTATTCTAAATTTTGGAATTAACAACTATTATCTAGTAATTAATTCACACTTTTATTCTCATCTATTTTCATTCTTAGAGTAACTCACATAGTATAAATAAGTGGTTTTTTAATTTAAAATTTATTCACACTATTTTTCTCTTTTTCACATACTACCTAATCACACAATATTCAAAACACATTTAACACTTGTCTTCCCAAGGCCTACCTACTTGTATTTCATCACCAAGGGGGAAACTAACTTGATTTTTTGGCCAAGTATAAATATATGGTTAATGATATATATTGGCAAAGCACCCAACACCCTTATCACTATGGTATTATGAAGTGAGAGGGTAAGTCCCAATACCAAGGTAGTACTATTGCCAATATAGATCCCTTTTAGCCTACATGTCCTAAAACCACTCATATATTAATTTCTCATTCCCTATTTTTAGCCAACTTCCTTGTCACACTTAAAACAACACTTTATAATAATATAATAAAACTAAAGATAACCACTTAGTTAGAATTTACTTTTTAGCTGATTGTTTGCTCTCTGATCATTGTGTGATGTATTACAAAAACTTGCATTGGCCAGCATTGCTACAAGGTTTTGTGTTGTTTTCCCTAATTGGATCACTCATATTTATCCAATTTTTTGTGTGTTTACTTTCACTTCTTTCATCATTTATATTGAAAACTTTTACTCTATTTTATAACACTATCATTTTGGTCAATAAAGTCTCTTATAGACTCTATCTTTCCTCCTACCAATAGTACATAGTTAATCAACATGATTGTGTCTCTCATATTTTTGTTCTACCTTCTATTCAATAGTACACAATTGACCCAATAGACTCTATAATCTTGTTACTTCCCTTGATCTTCTATCTATACAACTTAATTATTTATCTCTCATTGTTATTATTTAGCATCCTCTTACTTTTATCAAATATCATGAAATCCCCTATCATAATATTTTTTGATAACTTAAATCTATTTAGACACTATATGGGGTGTTATTTTCTTCTTATCTTTTATTCCTCTTTTCAGCCTTTGGGGCATCTTGTGATGCCTATCCACATATTACTTTATCCTTTGGGGAATCTTTCCAATGCCCACCCACATATTAATTTAGCCTTTGGGTCATTTTGTAGTGCCCACCAACATATTACTTTAGCCTTTGGGAATTATTGTGATACCCATCCACATGTTACTTTAGCCTTTGGGGCATCTTAAAATACCCATACCTAAATCCACTTAGCCTTTGGGGCATATTGTAATTCCCACTCTTATTTTATATTACATGATACCAAACTAATTTAACTTCAAAAAACCTATCAAAATACATAGGCTTATCCCTCACATGATCACCCTTGATATAGACGTTAGAATAGATCCTTCCCTTCTTTTCATGGTTTATATCTACTATATAGCTAAAAAAATAATAGGATACTTAAATAGATATAACCCTCTACAATAGTTCTTTATTTTTACAAAACTTAGTCCTTATTTTTGGTCTTTTGGTTTTTCCTTCTTCATGAGTTTCATTGTAAAACCATGGATAAAACTCGATCTTCCTCATGATTTCCTCCTCTTTATTTTCTCACTTTCCTAACTTGTACTTTTTGGCACCCCTTGGATTTCCCTTGTGAGTTGTAATGTAAGACCATGGATAGGACCTGGCCTTCCTAAAAAAATACCATAATTATCTAATTTAAGTTTTACATACTATGTGTGCACTCCCTTGGGTTTCTCTTTTATGAGTTGCAGTGTAAAACCATGGATAGGACCTAGCCTTCCTCATAAAATCACCATATTTTCATTCCTTATCTAGAATGTGTTTTTAAATGGTTATGAGTTTTGGATCTTTGTTCTCAGCTTTATATTTTTCTTCTTTTGATAGATAAAATTTTCACAACAATATGTGCTAACATGTTTTTCTACATTCTGCTCATTCTTATGGTAAGGAATCACACTTGTACTATCATTGTATCACTTTTCACCCTTTATCACATTTTTTATGATTGAATTAAGTCAAATTATTTCATGTTTCACTCATCTTTATTTCCTTTCCTTTCACTCCACATGGTATAAAACAAGGTCGAAGTCAATCTAGCACTTTTATTTTACCTAAATTTATGAGACTCTTAGACACCATTCTCTCTAAGTTCTCTCTCTTAGAAACCAAGTCCATATTATTCAAATGAAAGTCATATTTAGCAGCCATTTTTGGTTTTCCAAATCCATATGGAATAGGAATATAAAATTCCATCTAGAAAGTTAAAATCCAAATCATTCAAAATAAAAAGAAACATACACATTTCAAAATTCAAAATCACACAAAAAGACATGATTACAAGGAAATAACCTATCTTCAATCAAAGATAAAACTCCATAATTTGCCTCACAATAGAGCTAAGGTCCATTAGGGCATGGTATGATATTAGATTGGAATAAGGTAATTTAACAAACTCTATGGTTCTACCTACTTTCTAATTCAAATACCCAATCTTCATAGTAGATTGATAGTTTTGTAAGGGGTCCTAAAGAATGGGGAGCATGATTTGTGAAGATAGGTTCATTTTAATATCATTTCATATAACCTTCATGGGATGATCTAAATACTTAATTTTGTTGACCTAAGACTTGTGTGGCTTGGAGAAGTTATTCAGAGTCCTTAAGGTTGAAGGTCCTCTTATTTTGACAAACCTAATTTGAGTGTCTTGACTTTGATAAAAATTTCCTCTACCTTGGTTTTTATTTCAATCTCCCCTCCACCCATTTAATTTCCCCCCTTGACATACACATGTGATTCTAAATCTATCTTCCATTCTTCTATATTCCCTCTTCTTCACATCTTAAAAACATACTAGCATTATTTTGTTTTAATTTTATCTATCTTTAAAACAAAACAATATGCTTGAGAAACTATGGATTAATTTCCTTACACTATGTATCTACATTTATAGATATGCCTTGATTTATTTTACCATTGGTTATTGTTGTACCACCCATTTTTATGGACAATTGAGTCTGTTTCTACTTTCATGTACTTTTTCCATTATTGAGTGAGGTTGGCTTGTTATTTATCACGCATAAATGTTGTTTTCCATTTTTTTCACATTTTTTCATTGATGATCAAGTAAGGATTGTTACTTTTCACTCATCAATGTTATTTTACCATTTTTTATTGCCCATCTTTGTTTAATTAAGGATTGTTACTGATTTCACATTGATGTTTGATTGTCATCCTTTTTGACATGTATCCTTGGTTTGACTTGGTGAGTTTGCCTTTTTTACTTAAGTCTTACTTGTTTGAGTTTTTCGGTATTTAGTAGCCTTGGCTTTTTAGTTACCTAATTTACTCTAATTTTCACTTGGTCATTTAGTCTAACATAGCACTTATCACCTTAGCTTGCCAAATTCCCACATATATCATGTCTACATAACACTTGATATATTGGAATTTTTACATTTTTTTGTTTATTCTCTTTAGTTTTGTATTTTTGGGTTTGTTGAATGTAGTCTCTATGCCCTCCATGATAAAAACTACAAACATAATAGACAACCATCCAGTAATAATGGTAATTAAAGTATGCATTACATTTAATTTTATAATTATTTCCCTCTTAGTCATTTAAATTTTAGTTATTTTTAATTTAAAAATATTGCAACATTTTTTTAGCTTCAACATTGTGTATTACTATGTTCTTTCTCAAATCACCATCCCCTATTACACCTGAGTGACACATGATGAACTTAGAATGGGGCATACATATACACATAATATTTTCAAATTTTATCAAATATTGATTCCTTTTATCTTGTAATAACTTGTCGAGTCTCAATCTCTTTAAGTGCATACACTAAGGGGTGCACCAAGAAAGGGGTGGGAAAACCATTGGTGTTTTATAGGATTGGTGTCCCTTTTTTCCACTTGCTACCTATACACTTCTCTCATAAAACCATTACCCTAAGATTTGCCTCCTATTTTTCACCCTCTTATAGTATTTTAACACTTTCATTAGGCCTTCCCTAACCTAAAACCCATTTTTTATAGTTTACATTACACATTCAACCCCATTGACCTTGTAATCTTATTTATAAAACTCATTATGATCTAGGTTGGGCCCTGGCCGACCTAGTCCATCACCTAATTTATTTTTATCAATAATGATACTATGTAAATTAGGTCAATCTTGTTGGCCTAAACATTTGGAAGGGTTTAGGGTTAGATACACTTATATAAACACATCCATTTATCCATTCTTAGAAGAGAGGAATAAGTAAGATATATTATACATTTGCTTATCCATCATTTTACTTGAGAAAAAAGTGTAGGGTTTTATACTTTATTTACAAATATAGATCTTCTCTTGTGGCTAAGTATTTTGGATGCATTGATAGGTTATATAGATTATGTCTAATTTATCCTTGTCATCTTTACATTCCATAACAACCTCTTGTAAATTACCTTGACCAAGGGAGATATTGAGACTCGGTGGGTTCATATTCAAAGGTAAGTATTCCTAACTTTGTTCTTCCTTTATAAGAGTAGATAGATATGCATTTACTCTTATCTTCCATGCATTAAGATTTTGTATACATTTACATGAGTATATGTCTTCTATGCATGTTTACTTTTCATTTTTATTACCCCCACTTTGTTCCATAAGCTTTGGTGAGCACTAAATTAGACTTTGCATTACTTGTTAGTTTAGTAGATATAAAAAATAGGAACTAATTAGGGTTATTGCATAGTTCTTCTTGACTAAAGGATTTTGAACCCTATCTAGTGATATTATTTTTGTAAGATATCCCTTGTTTAGGTATATCAGATCCATATTAATAATGACCCTGAGTATCTAATGTATCCCCAATTAGAAGTATAAGTAAGACTTATCTTCCTTAAGCCAAGATTGATTTGTAGATCTCCTGAATTTTCAATTGTATAAACCACCCCAATTAGCTATAGGTCTCATAATTTCCTTATTCTTGAGGTAAATTTTGTCAACCTTACTTGTCTCTCACTCCCTTATGAGGGCATCCAAGGCCCATCCATCACCTTCTGGGGAATTATCCAAGCAATTAATGACTTTTTCATTCTTTGATAAGACATTACTATGATTGTATCTTGAAAAGACTTCCCAAATATGGGAAAATTTTAGACACCCAATTTTGGCCACAACTATGTTCCAACTAGACTTTAGATTGGTTTCTACCAAATAATGCAAACTAAGATAGAAATCAAATGTCCCAATTTCATCCACACATCAGATATTAGTGCTAAAAATAATTTTAAGGCATCCCTATTTATGGTATTATCATGTATACAATACTAACCTCTCATGGATTCATATCTAGTCAAATTGTAACCTAGCAAATTAACAAGTTAGTTTTTAGACCCATTAAGTCGGGTAGTTAAATGATTTTTAAAGTGAAAAAAATGTTAAGCATAATGAATTAACTAATAAAATAAAATAAAATGATTAAGTGAAATTTACATGTACAATTGGTGAAAATGATTTTTAAAAAAAGGAAATTTCAATTAAATTGAGGTCATGATGATGTCATCATCCTCAAAGTCAAGGAATTTAAAATACTCCCTTAGAGCCAAAAAATTCAAAAATGGATAGGCATGCTTAATAAATGATATCTATATCCTAAATATTAAATTATTATCCCCTTATTAATTCAAATAACATTAATATAAAACTAACCATAGTTAAATCTAACCTAACTACACTTGGTTAGAGTTAGTTTGAAAGGCTATAAATACAAGGCTTTCCTCATTATTCAAGAAACTCTTTTAGTGTAATGTTATTATGATAAAATGCATTCAAGGATATCTATGTGTAATATTATAATTCTCATTTTTTTATATAAATAAGAATCAAATCTAATCAAAAACCAAAACGAAGCCCAACATTACCAAGGTGATAAGGAGAGATGATGCAAAGAGCACCATTGCCAAAGACTCTTTGAGCACATGATCGAGCACATTCCTCCATGTCCAACATATAAATATTTCTCTCAAGGAAGGTAAATAATGAATTTTTAATTTTTATATTAACATTTAATTATATTTGTATCTTGATTGTTCAGTGTCTAGGCTTGATGTGTTAGCTTTATTAGTGTGTTTTTATTTGATTTTTTTATCATACTAACACAATACTAACTCCCCTCATGGATCCTTATTGATCACATTTTTGTTATCAAAATTTTACCATGTATTTATTTTTCATCACTCTACACTCTTATTATGATCCTAACATTATAGTATTATTTCAATTATAGTCATCCATTGTTGTCTTTACAACTATTTTCTATATTCTTATTTTCCCTCTTTTGGGATGTTTTATTTCACTTACATTTGGCCTTAATTTCCCTTGTGTATATTTGGTATCACCTTAAGGTTTTTAATACTCCATTTACTTATGGAATACCTTGGTATTTTATTTTTTTAATTTTTTAGATTACACTCTTTTCTAAAATGTAGTTGGAGTCTTTAAGCATCTTAGTCTTTAGATTTTCCTCTTTAGTAGCTAGGTGTATGCTCTCATATGTTATTCATCTTTAGCACCCATTATTATTATTATTATTAATCTTTATGGATGAGGAAAATAGAAAAAAAAACATGTAAAAATCCATATTTTAACAAAATTCAATGTTATAAGGAAAAAAATCTTAAAATTCAAACCACACCAAAAGGCATTATTTTATTCTCAGCACACCCCATATCCTAGTTCAAGCTAAAACTCCATATTTTTCCTCATGATATATTCAAGGTATATTAATGTATAATAGGATATTAAAATAGGATATGAGGTCTCTCATTAATTATACATGCTGGTGCCACCTAATTTCTTGTGCTAGTACCTAATTTTCACAATAGAGTGACAACTCTGTAACTATAGAAACTAAATCTAAATTATATAGAACTTCAATCTTGTATACTTGACAAATACATATCATGGGTGTACCATTAGCTTATATTCCTTCCCACTACTGAAATGATTACATCTACTATCTTTTTATGCCTATTTATTATCTCTTAGTCCAAAAAATGTCATTTTACTAACCTAGGTCTTATATATTGCTTAAAATTTTATAAACATACTTATCTTCTATCTCTGTAAGTTCTAAAAATGTACCTTCTTTACTATGTCCCAAACACTTTCATCCTACTCAAATGTTGATGTAAGTTTCTTACTATAATACAACTATTTAATTCCATAAATTCATCTAATTTATAATTGAAATGTATCCCTAATTTTGACCTAATAAGTGATTTATTACAAGATATTTCTTGAAATGATTGTTATAAATACATGATTGATCCTCATTCATTATTCACCTAGCAAATTCATACCTCTCATAAGGAAAAAGTACCAAAAGCATTCATTAAATCTTTAAAGTGAGTAAATATTCCTTATTTTCTCCTATTTCATTATCAGTAATAGAGACAACACATATATAGGTTTGAAGTATTGAAGAAGTATGCCATTAGTCATATTTTCCAAGTTAAAATATAGGTCATTATTATAGATTTTTACTCATATTTCACCCTTTTACACACACAAGACAGCACATTAAGAGATAAATACATCAATATAAGGCCATATTTGGAGTAGTGGATATGTAGGCATCACCTATTGACTTAGGGGTCTTTGGGGTTAGCTTGACACTGTGATCCCACTAAACGATTTTTTCCAAGATCACTATGAAGATGAAAAGATAGGGTTTTGAGGTTTAAACAAGAGATATAATATATGGGATAGATATAAATGCACTAGAGTGAAGGAGACACATAACTCATAACATTACAAATAGTCTGATCTAGATCTAGTTAGTATTATATACTAGACACCTACACCTAATTCAAACATAAAAATTGACACAATCATCCTAGGTTGATGTAAGTTTCTAAGGTCACAAAGGTAAAATTTCTAGAATCTTATGATTTATCCAAAATATAGATCCAATAAATTTCCTACTTGTTTCACATTATATCCACATGTGAACTATAATCCAACTAAGTACCATTATTTTCTATTTATTATAATATCATTAATTGGTTGTAATTACTATTTTTAACATATCTAAATATTTAAATTCAAAATATAGTTTATATGAGTTTGTAATTAATTGGCCTACTATATATATATATATATATCACCCTTGTTCTTATCCATTTTTATATTCTTAACTCTAACCCCACTCCTAAATTTAGGGTTAAACATTTGGTAAATCTGATGTATACATGATGTTATGATTGATAATGGTGCAAGTGAGAATGTTTTCACTATGACATTACTTACACATTTGGATTGTATGAATAATGATTTACATCCTTTGAATAGATTAAATAGATAATTTGATGGGAATTCATAATAAATTCTTAGTGAGATTGATTGAAATTTATAAATGGGTCCCACACAAGTGGTTACTACCTTATTATTTATACCTTCCATAGATTTTTTGATAAATTATTGCAAAAACCTTGGATACATACACTTTGAGAATTACCTTATACAATATATGGGTGTATTAAATGCATTTATTCCAATTAAGTAATTATAGTTTCTACATTTCCACATGATATTCCTTTAGAACAAGATAAATTTATACCCTCACACAAAAATTCATCTAAGAGGGAAACCCAGTGGTATGGAAACCCAACATGAATTTTCAAAGTGAGGAACTCCATTATGGAGGAAAATGTAGCTAAGGACCCATTCTCTATTCTCTAGGTAACACATGACATTATAGATAAGCTCTTAGAGGATATACAAGATCAAGTTAATACCCTAGAGGTCCAAGTAAAGAGATCTTTCCCTACCAGGCTAATTAGTTAGTTCAAAGATGCCATATTACTACTCTAGTAAAAGCATGGCAAAGACCAAAGTTCTCATCTAATGAACCAAGGATTATCTAGAGAGGATCACAAAGATTAATTGGAAATGTAGAAAAATCTTGGTGATGTCAATAAAGTCATGTTAAAAAATTTAAAATTAATTCCCAACTCAGACTTAGAATTATATTAAATGTTTGTCAATAAAATGAAAATTTCTATGGAGGAATGGTTGACTATAGCTTAAACCATGGCCAAAACATTAGAATGTATTAGGAAAAAGATATTTTCATACATCAAGGAAGTCAATATATCTATATTGTTCTAACTAGATGGCAACTTACTTGACAAGGAAGAGTTTAGAGTCCACCTAGGTTACTTTAACCATGTTATGAGGAAGAAGGTCACTAAGGCAAATAAAGAAGGGGCCTATGCAGTTCTCAAGCTTTCAATGTAGTCCATAATGAGTATCAGCTAGGTTTCTAAGGTTAAGGTGTCAATAGAGGCTCCCTTATAGGTGTACTAGAGACTAGTGACCTAGGCTGAGATAATATTTAGATAACCCTTGACGAATCTTAATAAGTTGGATCAAGAGTTTGACCTTGTGCCAACAACACTAGAAGACAAGGAGGTAAGGTTAAATTAGTTAGGATCCATCTCCTCATAACTACCATCATGTATTAGTTGTATGTTTCATCATGGATATTTTTTGGATGGCTTGGGGGGATTTTGTCTTATTTTTTAAAATATATGATTGTAACTACCAAGATTATCCATCATGGCCCAAAATGGGAATATCATGCTATTTTGAAGTGAATCCAATCCTTATCTATAAAATCATAGCCATATTGTAAATAAAGGGTCCACTATTTTTGGCTCAAAAGTGTTATATGATTTCATCCAAGATTTCACTTGTGTTTTGCTTCACCCCTTCAGATTATAGAAGTTGGCCATGATTGATATTGTTGTAATAACACTTGTATTTTAATGAATGTAATTTTAGTTTGTTTGAAAAATATTTGTTCTATGTTTCAAATTAACTTTCATCTCCATTCCAAATTATTTTTAATGTTATATTAATCAAACTAACACCATTCCATAAATGTGTGCTAAGGTTATGATGTGCATGTCTATTTTAATCCCTTTGTGAACTCTCTTGTTTCTTTTATCATAGTAATAATAATTTGTGCATTAGTCTACAAGTTATCTTGGATGTTTATGTGTGATATATTATAAAATGCTAGTTCTAATATTTAGTGAGTGTTCATAGTTGAGGCATTCTTCCATGTTTCCTTAAACTTTTCCCGTTATGAATTCTTAGAGTTATAAATTTTGGTGAAAATCAATACATAGTAGTACAACTATGTTAAGGGAACCTTGAGACCCTCCTTTTTGAAATTTTCTCTTCCCACTAAGATTTTCTAGGGACTTTGGGGGTCTCATTTGTGGTTTGATGGTTGAGATGTTGATTTAATTCTAAATATGGAAGCATTCTTTCTTGATTTACTCTCCCCTCTCTTTTTTTTTTTTAATTTTTAAATATTGAACTACCCTTGACTTTATGTTTAGAAAGTATAAGAGCATAAAATATGAGCATAAATAACAAATCTATAAAATTAGACCTTCATCTAATAATTTTGTATTAGCATTACATCTCTTGGATATTATTTCATGTCTAATCTATGGTGAAGTCAAATACCCATAGTTATGCCATGGGTTAATCCCAATTTAGTCTTATAACAGAGGATGAAAGTTCATCATTGTTCTCACTTTCCTCTTTAGGAATACCCAATCTCAGGGGTATTTCATAACTAGATCTTAGACCGAATAGTATTTGGCTCTAGAAGGAGGGCCACATAGTATATTTTATGCTTATTATTAGTTTTAAGATTTGTTGTGGAAAATACACCCACTTTTCATATAATAGGGGGACCCCTCCTTAAAATCATCATAACTAGACCTCTTAGATCCATTCTTTCATTTTGACCAGCTTCACCTGAATTAGGTTATTAACATATTATGTTGCCTTGATTTCCCTAAGCATGAAGTATTTATAATAACTAATTGAGCCAATATGTGAACCTTGAAAGTCTATGGAGAGAACAATGGAAAATATAATTTATTTTGTGACTAAGATATGCTTTATTACTTTAAGGACTTAGAGTGTTAACCTTACAGTTCAACTTTCCAAAGAAGTTCATAGAGTTCTCATCCTTTCCTAAAGCCATAGGCCCAACATCTTATGTAGCAATTTGAAGCCTAACTAGCAGTCTAGTAAGTTATTAATTATTTGCATGTATTTTAATTTCACTTAGTATTTTTTATAGGTTTTGTAGGAATTAATGGGCAATGGAGAAGAGACACATGGTGGTTGTGAGAGATGCCATAGATGTTAGAGCCTAAGGGAGCATGACCCAGTTAGAGCATGTATTGAGGTCTAATGTCAGAGTATGCAATCTCCTAGTCCTATCAGATATGTTAAATCCTAGGGGATCTCAACCCAATTAGAGTGTGCCATATATCCTAATGTCAAAGAAGCTAGTCTTCCAATCCTATTAGAGATTTTAGAGCCTAGGGAGCCTAACCCAGTTAGATCATACCATGTATCTTGATGTTAGATTGGTTAGTCTCCTAGTACTATTAAAGCTGTTAGAGTCTATAAGATCTCATCCAAATTAAAGCATGCCATCTATCCAATGTTAGATCAGTTAGTCTGTTAGTAATGTTAGAGACTGAGGGAGCCTAACGAGTTAGAAAGCACCATGTAGTTTGATGTTAGAGTTACTAGTCTCCCAATCTTATCATATATGTTAGATCATAGGAGAGCCTAACCTAATTAAAATAAAACACATAGATCATGTTAGAATGGCTAATCTCTTAGTCCTGTCATAAATGTCAAAGCTTGAGGGAGCTTGACCTAGTTAGAGTGAGACATGTAGTATAACTAGGCATATGATTATATGGCCCCATAAGTCCTTGAGATGGTCATAATGAAGTATATATAGAGCCTAAGGATAAATAATAGTATTTCACATGTCCTTAAATGGCATCTCACCCGTCCTAAGGATGAAAATGAAGTACAAAGCTATGTTTTGGCATTGACTATTGACAATGGAACCAATAGGTGGATGACATGTGGCATAAGGCATGAGTTACCTAAGAGGCCTCAAAGAGATGTGATCATTTTCCTAGCATCCTCTAAGAATTAACTAAATAAAAATATTGGATTGGTTGGATAGTTTTAAAATGTCACATCACCCTCACTAATTCTAATAGGCAATACAAGATCATGAGCTTCAGATTTAACTCTATATTGGGAAATAAAGCTAGGAGATTAGGAAACCAACCCAAATTTGATCCATATCAGTTGATCTACCCAATGCCATTAATGGACATGATTAAGTGTATGATTTTATAAATATCCTAGAGAAGGCTCATTAATGGCTATCACTTTATACCCTTAAAATAAAATCAACTCCTTGATTTTCATTATAGTCACATACCCCTATGTTTTCCCTTGTTCCTTATAATTTTATACTATCCTCCATATTTTTATAATGGATACATAATCCTCAAACCCTAATGTTGAACTTGAGTCAAGAGATACCCTATTCCCATAAGGCTTAACTCAATTTAAGCATTATAATAAGGTATTCAAGGTTGTTGACTAGGTACCCATAGACTCAGGATCTAATAATGATAATCAGGTTGAGCTCAAAGACACCTTACATTCATATAAGAAGTGTGATACTCATAAGGCTATAACTAAACCTAAAATTTTCCCATTTATTAACTTGTTCCTCACTACTAGGTGAATATAGTATGGTATTCATAATTGGGTTTGCTCAACTAACTCCTGGGACCATATTACCAACATCTTCAAGACCACATATACAACATACTACTCTCTCCTAGATTTCACCTTTTCATATGATGTAGTGGTAGTGTAGACATAGACTAGCACTTTAAATCTATGAGGTTATGAAAGATTGGGCTAAAAATCCAAATTCCAAGTGGGTGAACAAGGAAGACATCAATGGATATATAGTCTTCACTTTTTGGGAGGAAGGATGAGTAGGTATGATTTTACTAAACCAATTGTATGGGGCCTAGACTACCTTCATGTTAATGAATTATGTGTACCCTTACTCCACATGATTCTCACTAGCTCTGAGGTCATAAGCATGAGATGACTAATCACTTTCAATTTGGTTAATATCATATAATATGCTTGAATATGTGAGAACTTATATATGATGATTTATCTTGTAGTCATGGTCTATGGGACACTCACATTCAATCCATATGCTTTTATCACATAGGTTGTATGGTGCTCCATGGTCCAAGTAGTCTTTTAAAATATATATGGTCACTAGTAAAGGAACCATATTCATAATATATATGATATTTTCTACCTAGTGGTGTAAAACATGATCAATGAGGCCTTAGTGCCACATTTATCATAGGAAATCAAATACTCTCTTATTTTTATTGATAACTACTTATAATTCTAAGAACACATGATGATTTGAGTTGTGTGATTTTTCAAATAGGATCTTCACCTACCATACTTCATCCAAGATCACTTGGTATAATAGGAGATAATGTACCAATCAATGGAGGGTGTTTTCAAAATTTTCATCATCGACTAGTAGAAGGCATACCCACTCTATTAGTTACCATTTAGTACCATGCGTAAAAGGCTTTCCCTCCTCTCATAAACATGGAATTGATTAGGATTAATTTTCTATAGGGAGAGCCAAAAACTAAAATTAAAAATTGAAAGGTATGATTAGAGATCATTTGGTTAAGTATTAAGCTCACCTCTACATCAATTATGACCACTAGTTAGAAGAGTATGATGAGATTTATCTAAATGTTACAGATGACTAGGAGGTACTCACCCAAATGATAACCTATAAGAAGGAAAATAAGGTCAAGTCTAGGCCATATACAACACCTTATACACCCACTCATTCTATAGAGTATGTCACCTTAACTCCCTCCATGATTTTTAGAAGGATTTTATAAGGTATTCCATAGACTTCTCTGTTATCACCTACTTCTCATGCCCTAACTTGACCTACTCATTATACCCCAAATCCACATGTTCTTTATGTCCTAACCCCACTTGCTCATAGTGTTCCATCTCCACCACCTCCTCCAATATCTTAGTCAATTTAGCTCCAACCAAGCTAGATTCACATAGCTTAGTGTTAGGTATCCCAAACATAGGTGGATCAACAACCATTAGCTCAACCCCAGGCCACATAAACCCTAAGGTTTGATATCAATAAAAGACTAGAGATGAGTCTCTAAAAAATCACCATAATAGGTTTCTCCCCTCACTCTTATCACTTTCTAGGTTCATCCTCTCATTCCTACTACTTTCTATCTCCCTTTCACAATGTCACTTAGTTCCTCAATCTTTCCACAAACCATCTTGTTACCTTGTCTCTTCCCTATTATGCCACATATATTATTTTCCTATGTTCCCTTAGACTTGATACTCCCAACCATCCACACTTATTAATTTCCTTATTCCCCATCCATTCCCTAACCAAGAACCTACCTAGTACCTTTATTGGTTATGCCTCAAGTCTAGGTACCTATAAGCATACCTCCTTCGATAAGCATATTTATAATTTTTAGGAGTGTATTTCACATATCTAGAACCATCATGGTACCTCTTTTAATAATACATAAACCTCCTTAGTTGGACCATATGTCTTATACTACCTATATTTATTCTACCACAACACTTGGGTGTTACCTAAGTAAAAGATCCAAGAAGAAATAGAAGGTGACTAACCATCAAACTGTGGTCCAAATACCTCTTACTCTAGCCATGAAATCTCCACACATTTCTCCCTATCCCCCTCTTTCCATCACTTTATAAATGTATGGATTTTATTTCAACCATATAATTTCTTCCCTTTTGATCAATACCCCTCTCTTGCAAGTCATTACCCCTCAAGTGGGCATGACCCAATATTAGTGATATGCATAGATGTTCCTATGGGCTTGCCTATTCATTTTTTATCCCTTCACTCCCATGCCCCCTAATCCTCCACTACTTTCATCATTCACACCTTTTAATTCATCTATCTCCCCTTCATCTTGTCCTCTACTTATCGCTACTATGAATATGAAATCCATAGAGGGGAGATTAATTTAGTGTTAGTCAATAAAACCAAATTAAAACAAACACATTAAACACTATAACCTATATCCTAGACTAGGGAGAGTATAGGTAAAAATAATACAATGAAAACACAACTAGAAAATAAAAATATTCATCATTTTACCTTCCTTGTATCTCTAAAATGGGTTATTTAATTGGCTTGCTCAGTTATGTGCTCAATAAATATTTGTCAATGAAGCTCCATTGCTCCACCTTTCTTTAACACCTTAGTAATGTTGGTTGGCTCAGATTGGATTTGATTATGAAAATAACATGGTAACCCTACTATGAATATTGTTAGATGTATTTTATAATGATATCATTTCACTAATAAATCTTAAATATAAATAGTTAAGGCCTTGTATTTATAGCCTCCAAAGTTAATTCTTACCCAAGTTGAGTTAGGTTAGGATTTAAGCATGGAATGAGTTAAAACTAGCCCTATGTGAGTTATATTTAATTATATTTGAGTTAATTAGGGTACATATAATTATTATTTTCAATTAATAGGTATGGCTCACAAATTAGATATTTTGTGAGAGCTTGACAACTCATAAAGGTAATGATGAAGAAGCTTGATATTTTGCATTTCCATTTTTTAATATTCATTAATTGAAAATGAATAATTTATCAAAAAAATTAATCTATTTTAATTAGTTTATTCATTTTTATTATCATTTTATATATTTTATTAATTTTTAAAGTGTCCCACTTAATGGGTCTATAGGCCAAATAACTAGTTGTTAGGACGTAATGTGACTAGGAAAGAATCCATGAGAGGTTATTTTTATGTATAGTATATTACCCTAAATAATGATGCCTCAACATGATTATTATTTTTAATTAGTGATGTGTGGATGAAATTGGGATTTTTAATAATTTTTAGGATGAAAGTCAACTATTTGGTATAAATTAATTTGAATTCTAGTCAGAAGCCAATTATGACCAAAATGGGGTGTCTACAATTTTCCCCTATTTGGGAAGGCATTTAAAGCTATAGGTATAGTAATGTCTTCTCAAATAATGAAAATTTATTTAATGCCTAATGCCCTAATAGATGATGGGTAAGCCCTAGATTCCCCCTCAAGGAATTGAGTGACAAATAAGGTCAGCGATTGATCCCTTGAAAGAAGGAAAATAATGGGACCAAAAGGTTGGGGGGAAAATCAATTTGCCAAAAGGTGGTTATAATTAGTGGCATAGTGAGATGCTCTAGTTGGTAAGATAAAAAGGTTACTTTATCTAAATATGATTATAATCATTGGTATAATAAGATAAAAAGATAATTATTTGGCCAAAGGTGGTTATGATCATTGACAAAATGAAAACATGCCCCTATTGGGTGGTGGATAAAGATAATGATTTACTAGTTATAACAACTAGAATTTAGATAGATTAAAACATAATAATTTACCCATAGGTAGTTATAATCATTGGCTCAATATTTTTGGAAAATATGGCAAGTCTTAAGATTGGGCTTACATACAAAATTTGTACTCACAAGATAAGAGTAAGTCGATAAAGAGGATAGGCATGAATTTAGGCTACTTGCTAGTAAGGAGATTCACATCCTAACTAGTAAGGATTAAAATTATTTCATGATTTAATTACTATGTATTTGGTAAATTGTTGGATAAATTAGTAATTTTTTAAGTGACCAAGTAGAAGTATTACAACATCATTGCTTTTAAGATCCATCAAACTAATTTTTATTTTAGCACATGACAATATGCACCATGATATAAAACACTATGATGACTTTGTTGTAATGTGCATAAGGAATAACTCCCAATCTAATAAAAAACTGAATATAATGCACTAATGATAGAAACCATGATGACAATGTTGATGTATGAATATGGATAGACTCAAGAACAATTCATAAGGAATCACCTAATGAATGCATATAGATTGAGTTAAGGCACAACAATGAAAGAAAACAAACAAACAAATAAACAAATAACTAAGCAAACAAACACATAAAAATATTGAAATTAAAATAAATATAAAGCATACTATCATCAACCAAGTCAATACATATGCATGAAGGAGTAATGGAATGATAAATGGGCAGTGCCCCCAAGCAAGGATACATGCAAATGGAACGTCACACCTCCAATGGAAATAGAAAGGACTGAAAATAACAATGGAGTTTTACCCAATAGGATATATTTAGGTTGGCTAAATAGGTTTAGACAAGATAACTTTTTTTTAGATTTTGAGGATTTATATCTCTCTAAGAGATTGTAATCTGATTTTATAATTTTGGGGATTTTGAAATGTTTTGAATGTTTTTGGAATTTTTGTGGTACCTAAAGTCATTAGAGATTAACAAGATAAAACTCACAAAATAATGATAGCATGGAATAAACCAAGGGTTAAAAATGCATCTATTTTAAATGAATAATGTACACAATGGTGACTCATAAAATGGTGAAAGCTTTCAAACTTAAATTGCTCACAAAATTATGAGAGAATGGGAAGGGAGGTGAATGAACTAACCTCAACATAAATTGAGAACTACTTACATAGTCCCATTAGGACCTCAATTCACTATAAATTATCCTTAAAATAGAATAATTTGAATAGGTATTATCAAGTTTGTTAATTAGGCAAAAGTCATAGTATAGTATAGGAATGGCAAGGTGATGAGATAAGAAATGGTAAAGGTGTTGCTCCTAATTTACCCATAAGTGGTCATAATTAGGAAATTATTGCATGGGTCAATGATATTAATTTTTCCCAAAGGTGGTAATAATTACTAACACTAAAAATGAAATATAACATGTCAATAATAAAGAATTCAATTGCCAAACCAATGACATAATGGTCCAAGATAATGCCTCTATCTAGAATAGAAAATCAATTGCTAAAATTTCATCTGAATCCCCTTGTTGAAGGTTCCCAAAGAACTAATGTAATGTAACCAAGGTCAAAATATTTGGGAGGGAGGGTAAAAAAATTTAGTTGATAGTGAAGGAATGGTATAATGGTATACGATATGGTACAATAAAGAAGATAGGATGGAAATTGCATATAATGGTAATAAGGTTGCCCCTAAGTGATAAGGTAAGATGAATGGTAGGGTATGAAATAATGGCAAGTAAAATGACAAGAAAAATATTTTTTTTGTTCTTTCTAATGTGTATATGCACATCTTTATTAGAATATGATACAACTAGAATAGTAAAATGTTAGAAATTTCTAGCCCATACCTCTTTTGAATGGTTACTCTATCAAGAACTTGTTGCTAATTTGGGCTCTAATAATGTTGTGATCTTCATTGTTCATTGATTATATTTCTTCCAAATTTTGAGACAAGATGTATTGATAGCCTTTGTAAAGGAAAGTGTGACAAGGGATGGTAACAAATGATAAAAATTAGATGATAGGTCTAATTTTGTAATGTAATATATGTCTTGAATGAATAAATGGATCATAATGGAATATATAATGATTGGGAAACAAATGAAGATTGGGATTTTTAGGCACACACAATGTTGTTGATTCTAGATTCGACATAATTTTGGTTGTGGCAAGGCTAAAGACTTTTTAATATGCTCTTGATAGGACCACCATATTTTTATGTTGTTTGGGCTTGAGAATAACTACCATTTTATTATGTTGTAGATTGGAAGTTATACTGATGTTATCTTTAATAATATCTTAATAAATTAGTGAATAACTATTTTTATCAGCTATTGATGCTATTATGACATGAGATTTCACCCTTGTGGGGGAGTTCTTTAGGTCCTCCACTCCCAGTCACAATATGGGAATAACCCTAGGTTGTGGGTATCCTATAATAGGGTTGAACCTCCATAGAAGGTCAGATTTCTCTTGATGGATTACCTAAACTAATGCTACTATAGGGAAAAGGGTTAAAAGGGGAAAAGGGCTACTAATAAGGCTAAAATGTGATACACCAAATAAAAATTGAAAAATCCCATAAGCTTGAACCTATGATAGATATACATAAGACAATACTAGCTCACACAACCTCATAATCTAGCTCAGTGTATAAGTTTTTCATGGACTAGGTTCAGGTATACCACTAATCTAGACCTATCATATATTTAAAACACCCTAAAGGAGGTTAGAAAGGAGGACAATGGATGACAAAGATTCTCCTTCACAATTCTATCATGCACAACTCACTAAACATATATCCAAGGCAAGAGATAGTTAAATAAAGTCTTTTATTACATAAAGAGGTAGTTCTTACTAATTATTGATAGGGTTTAGCCTAATTAAGATAAGCATATTTTTGTATTTTTCTAGAGAGTAACCTTGCTCTTAAAAATCAAAGATTCCTTATGGGAATCCAAAATCTAAAAGAGAGTTACAATGAGAAATAAAAATTAAGAAATAGAGAAGGGGTGAGAGAGAGAGAGAGAGAGAGAGAGAGAGAGAGAGAGAGAGAGAGAGAACCATCTAAGATCATTAACTATGTTCCCACCTTTTTATGAATGTTCCTTCATCTCTTTGATCAAATCAACACTAGTTCTCTATCTACAAGTTAACTTTTATTTATCCTAATATCCCCTAAAATATTCTTATTGGTTAAGAAACATGATATATAACAAGAAAGTGTCTTAGGATGATCAGTCATGGTCTTACTATGAAGAAAACCCTTAGAGACCCTAAAAATATATTAAATTATCTAGTTGTTTTCCCCAACTACCTGATCTCCACCTTGGGACTCTATGCCATCTTTCACTTAACTTGCTTGTGAAGATAAAATCTTCATATCTTGAATATGACAAAGCTATCACCATGTCTGCTTTGAGTGGTAGTAGGTACTTTCTTGTCAAGGATATGACCATTATGGAAGATAAGGCACTCTTCCATATCTTATGTATATCTTCCCCTATTGAGAACCTAAATGTAGCTTTTCTAGAGATTTAAAACTAATCCAATTATTGGTTTTCCTATAGTTAATATGTTAATGAATAATTATAAGATGTATAGTCATATCCTTAACTATATTAGGTTTAAACAAACCTATTATGCCTCTTAACTTTAATGGTGACATATAACTTTGAAACATTTGTTTATAGTTTTACCTAAACCATATTTGACCTTTGCTTGAAAACTCATGTCTTTGAATTTAATATCAAACACCAATCTTGATCTAGGATCCTTAATCATGTTATTTGTTAATGATGCATCCCTTCTCAGGATCCTACAATCAATCTATCTACTTTCATGTTTATGCCACATGGTGGACTCATGTTTAATCTAAGTTTCTTGAATTTTTAAACTCACTCACACCATTGATCTCAATCTATGATTATCATATTATTCCAATTTTCATCTCCTCATTCATTCTATAAACCCCATAGTCAGTCCTGGTTGGTTCTTATGCTTACACCATATGGTGGCCTTGCATTTATTCTAAGATCGATTGACCCTTTGATCTTACACACACCATCAATCTTATTTTGCATGGATAAGACATATACCATTGATTTACTTGGTAGCTTCCATGGTCATGACACTTGGTCACTTCTTGTTTGTCTTCAAAATTTATTGACTTTTTGACTTTGAGATCATCTTTGATCTTTGATGCATGATAGATCACACATCATTGATCAATTTGGACCCATTGCATTTGTTAGTCACTACACATCATTATATCTTGAATTAATCTCCCATTATCTTCACACTTTTCATCCATGCATTCATCCTTAGGAATATTTTAATTTTAATTTTAATTTCATGAGGCCCATATTTGACATCTATGCATATGTCCCATTCTAAAAGTTCAAATTTGGAAGCTTGTATCTTGAGATAGAGAACTCATCAAGATAATAAATTTTTAGGGGGCCTTATTAGCATAAAAAACATCATGTCCATGTAATTCTTGAGCTCTGATAGGTATCCTAAGTGAACTAATTAAGTGTGTAACTAGATTAATCTGTACATTTTTACATGACATTTGATGATGGTCTAATCCATCTTATTCACATGCTCAAGTCATTTAATAATTTGGTCAATAAGGAAATTTGTTTAGTTGATATATCTAGGTATAATCTTTTTACATGTGCTAAATTTGTCCAACATATTTTGTGACTCATAGGGAAATATGCATTCTATTCTTGAGAACCTAGACTAGTTGCCTTGTCTAATCCATTGGTCATGGAGTCGCAAGCTGATTTGAGTTGAGTAAGGTTTTCCTTTTCTTGAAAACCTTCTCTTATATCAAAAAATAATAAAATAAACAAAAAATAATAAAGTTCCCAAGGAACTTTGGAAAATGAAACACACAATAGGAAAGTAAACTAACCTAAACAAAGTAAGGGCAACTAACCTACTAAATAAATGTGCACATAAGCACTTAGAGAAAAGAATAAAATATAGTATAATATATAAAATATTATACAAAAATTTAAAATCACATACATCTTGGGTCAAATGGAAAACTTTGAGTACCATTCACTTGTAATAAACCGAGATGAAAAATACCTTATTTTAGAATTACCAAAATTGGTGAACCATGCAGCTTGATGGCCAATCCTTTTGATGTGATCTCTAATGGATGAAAAGAAAAAAACATGCCTCCAATGTAGACATATTGGTCTAATTATTCTAATCTTGTTTCATGTTAGACTGCAATAACACTTGCTTGATGTTGTTCATCACCCTTGAGAAATCCTTGCATGAAGACTTCATTTAGGCTCTTGGGAGAAATACACTTGGTTTACTTGGTGGTTTAAAAAGACCATATCCTTCTCCCTTATCCTTGTGAAAATTAGCACTGATAATACTTAAATAAGCATTCTCATAGGTTCCTAGAAGAATGATATGTCCCTTAATTTATTCTAAATATTTGGTTATGGTATTGAACCACTGCCATAAGCCTTTAATTTTTTTACTAATATGTTCATCAAATTACATCTCTTAAGCATTTGATATGTCTCTTTCATCAACCTCACTCAATATTTCCTTTTGATATTCAATTTCATATAAGGGTTGACTTAATGATCTAAGGTCTAAAATATCACACCTATATTTCTCAAACTCTGATATGCTTTCCTCTTATTCTAACATATCAAGGATATCCTCAACTGACACCTCATCTTGAAGTGGAACAACCTTAGGCACCTAGTTCTAATCCTTTTCTTGATCTATGTAAAATGGACCATCAGTAGTCCATTTAAATTCTACTCTATTTTAAATATGAGGATTATCCTCTTCAAGATCTAATTCATTAGTGTCAAAGCTATGCCAAGAAGGTTAGTCCAAACTTGATTCTTCCTCTTCTAAATGAAGTGGGTTTCCTATTATGATATCCTCATCATACATAGTTGAAATATCCTATTCAAGATCACATATGATTGTAAGCTTTTCCTCTATCCATTTTAAAATATGATCTTTATCCAAGAGGGAGATGGTGGGAGGGTGAAATAGTTCACCTTGATTGTAGCTTAGGAGAGTATCCTTCTAGCTAGCGAATTTGAATGGCTTCTTTAGTGGTTCTTGAACTGGTGATTGGACCTCCACAACCAACACCTCCTCCTTCTTTATTCCCTTTTGAACTAATTTCCATGATGAAAATTAGTATGTAACAAACACTTTTTCTTCCTTTTTAATGGTTATAGGAGAGGGTGGCCTCACAAGTGAGGGCATGGCATAAATATGGTCAAATGTGTTGGATAAGATCCATGATGGAATGGCTTCATGATATTGAGTGGGAATGGGAGTAGGGGTAGGATAAGACAAAATGATTAGCTTAGGTTTGATATACTCTTTCTCCCACTATTGAAACACTTTTTCAATGGATAATACCCACCCTTTAATTTAATGCTTCTCAACCTGTGGATAGTTAGCTTCCTCAATTACTAGCCACACATTCCAAAACTCTTAAAAGAAGATTAATATCCCCTTCATGGCATGAATTGGGAATTATTATCCAATCTTAAACCCCTCATTGATTTTCATGATTGATCTACCTTGGTCTAGTATCATCTCTTTGAGTTTTGATAAAGATGGACTTTGACAAGGTTGACTAGGGGTCTAATCAATAACTCTTAAAGGTTGACCTTGAGGATCTTGGAGGGGAGAGGACACATAAGACTGATCTAAATGAGCCTAATATTATTCATAAGATATCAACACACTATCTACATTCTAGATCATGCTTCTCATCATTACTATGTCCTCATTCTTACAAGATGACCATTGTTCATCCTCATAAACTAACCATTTATTCTTGACCAACTAAAGAGCACTCCTTACCTTTTATAGAACATGGATAGGGATGATTAGAGAAAACTACAAACCCATACCAATCTCCCTTATCAACTCAATATAAACTAATAATGCTTGTTTGATTCCTAATAAGGATGTAATAAGATAAGCCTAGTCTTATAAAGGGGAAGTACAAGACTAATTTGAATGCAAAGGAGGCTGACCTTAGTCATATGTATGGGTGGGAGGAGGGAAAAGGACATGATAAGGATGATAGGTTATTTGAGGGCTACTTGGGGGGGAACACATAAACATTATTTGCTTGATAAGTATGATGTTGAGGTAGAGAATAAGCATATTGATCAAAATATTATTCTTTATACATACCAAATTACAATGATTATGTAATTAGGTTTCTTAAATTAGCTGATGAATACTTGGAGTCACCATTGATGTTTTCACACATACATCCAAAGGATGATTAGATGAAAAGAATACTAAAATTCTTCACTAGTGAAAAATGTAATAATTTCCATCGAGCATTCCAAAAAACTATTATGATGTGAGATTACACCCTTGTGGGGGAGTTATTTAGGCTCTTCCAATACCAATCACAATATGGGAACAACCCCAAGTTGTGGCTATCTTATAATATGGTTGAACCTCTAGAGAAGTCTGGATTTATCTTAGTGGATTACTTAAACTAATGTTACTATAGGGAAAATGGTTAGAAAGTGGAAAAGGGATCCTAAGTAGGCTAAAAGGTGATACACCAAATAAAAATGAGAAACTCCCATAATATTGAACCCACACTAGATCTTCAAAAGACTATACTAGTTCACACAACCTCATAATCTATCTCAGTGCATAAGTGTTTTATGGACTAGGTTCAGGTAGAACACTAATCTAAACCTAAAATAGCTTGAAAACACCCTAAAGGAGGTTAGAAAGGAGGGCAATAGATGAGGAAAATTCTTTTGATAATGCCATCATGTGTAACTCACTCAACATAGATCTAAGGCAAGAGATAGGTAAATAAAGCCTTTTATTTCATCAAGAGGTAGTTCTTACAATTTTTTGATAGGGTTTAGCCTAATCAAGATGATAATATTTTACAATATCTTAGAGAGTTCTTTTTTATTCAAAATCAAAGAGTCCTTGTGGGAATCCAAAATCTGAGAGAGAGAGTTAAAATGAGAAATAAAATGGAAGAAATAGAAAAGGGGTGGAAAGAGAGGGAGCAAACCATCTGAGATCATTAAATGAGATGCCACCTTTGTATGAATGTTCCTTAATCTCTTTGATCAAATAAGCACCAATTCTTTATTTATAAGTTAAATTTTATTTGTCCCAATAGCCCCCCAAATCTTTTCATTGGTTAAGAAACATGCTAGAGGATAGTAAAGTGTCTTAGGATAATGAGTCATGGACCTACTATGAAGAAAACCCTTAGAAACCTTGAAAATATATTAAATTCTCTAGTTGTTTTCCCTAACTACAAGATCTACACCTTGGGACTCTACACCATCTTCCACTTGACTTTATTGTGAACAAAAAATCTTAATATATTGAATCTAATAGATCCATCACCATGTTTACTTTTAGTGGTGGTAGGTACTTGCTTATTGAGGATGTGACCATTATGGAAGATAAGAAACTCTTCTATATCTTATGTATATCTTCCCCTATTCTAAACCTAAACATAGCTTTAATAAATATTTAAAACCAAGATAATTATTGGTTTTACTATAGTTAATATGTCAATGAATAATTATAGGTTGTATAGTCCTATCTCGAACTATATTAGGTTTAAACAAACCTATTCTACCTCTCAAAATTTAATGGTGATATAGCCCTTTGAAAAAATTGTTCCCGATTCAACCTAAACCATGTTCAAACTTTACTTAAAAACTCATGTATTTGAATTTAATATCAACCACTGATCTTGATCTAGGCTCCTTGATCATGCCAATTTTTAGTGATGCTTCCCTTCTTAGGATATTATTGTCAATCTATCTACTTCCATGCTTGTGCCATGTGGTTGCCACAAATTTAATTTGAGATCCTTTAATTTTTGACCTTATTCACACTATTGATCTTGATCTAGGATTTTCATATTATGCCAATTGTGACCTCCTCATTTGTTCCATAAAACCCATAGTCAATCATGGTTGGTTCTTGTGTTTATGCCATGTGGTAGCCTCATGTTCATCTTGAGCTTGGTTGACCCTTTGACCTTACATACACCATCAATATTCTTTTGCATAGCTTGAAAATGTACCATTTATTTACTAAGAAACTATCATAATCATGAAACTTGGTAGATTCTCACTTATATTTAGGATTCACTGACCTTTTGAATTTGAGCTCATTATTTATATTCAATACATGATGGATCATGCAACGTTAATCAACTTAGACCTATTGTCTTTGTCAATCACCCCATGCCATTAGATCTAAAATTAAGCACCCATGATATTGACACTTGTAAAACACATGTTAATATTTAAGAATATTTGAATTTAAATGGCTATTTCATGTGGCCCAAATTTGAAATTTGTGTGCACATCCCAATTTGCAAGTTCAACTTTGGAAGCTTAGATTTTGAGATAGAGAACTTATCAAGATACAAAAAATTTAGGGGACCTTTTTAGTACAAAAAAATAATGTTAATATAATATTTTATCTCTGAGATTCTTCTTAAGTTAACTTATTAAGTGTGTAACTAGACTGACCTATTCATTTCTGCATGATGTTTAATGATGGTTTGGTCCATCTTTTTCACTTTATCAAGTCATTTAATCATTTGGTCAATCAAGAAATTTGTTCAGCTAATCTATTGAGGTAGAAGCTTTGTATAGGGGACAAATTTGGCCAATAGGTGCCTCAAATAGGTTTTCACCAATAAAATTTTATTGACTTCCCATAGGCCTCCTAGAAGGTTTCACTAATGAATGTTGACTTTTGACTTTGATTATGTTCTAGTACCTCAAACAAGGTTTCACAACAAGATGTTGAGTTTGGACTTTGATTTCCCCTATCACCTTTGAAAAGGTTTTATTAGGATATTATTTTTACTTTGCATGAATATGGTATTGGTCCTAATAATATTCTATAAATGATATGTCACCATAGATGTAGTTCAACAAGGTGTGATTTTATCAGTCCTAATTGAAACTTATAAGAGGTGGAATGTCAATATAATGGCTATGATCAATGGTTTTAATGGAATGTGGAATAGTAATGGAATGGGAAGAGGTATCAAAATCCATGTAGAATATACTAGGAGAACTTGTGTTGATGTTGAAGTAATCATCTTCAAAAACTATAGAATGATAGCAAATGTATTCAAATTGATCTACAAGGCATGTGTAACCAATGCTATAATAGCCACAAATGTATTATAATTATAAAGTTGAGTCCGACTTGAGGGACTTTGAATCCAATGTTGAGACTAATGTTGATTATGTTTCTGATATTAAATATAATATATGTTCAATATTAGAACCTAACTTTAATTATGATTTTTCATCTAGTGTGAATGCTATTACAATTATGTTTTGTTGAATGTTTGGTGTTAGATAAGTAATGGCTTGTGATGGAATAGTAGGATATTGAAAAATAGACTCATCTAAGAAGGGTTCAACATAGACTAGTTTATATAGGTGAAATCCATTAAAGAGATGGAACAACTTGAGGGGTAACTCCACAAAGACTGACTTGTCAAAATGAGACTCCTCAATAAGGGGAAAAAGTTCAAGACATCACTCCATAAAGAATGTCTTGTTAAATTAAGGCTCTTTCAAAATAATAAAATGATTGAGATAACAATTTGACCAAAGGTAGTTATAATCATTAAGTAGTGACTCAACAAATATTGGCTTGTTAGAGTAAGACTCCTCAACTAAAAGGAAATGATCAAAAGGTGATTCATCAAAGGTTAACTTATCTTAAATAGGTATTTCAATAAAAACATCATGAATTAGTTGGTTCTCTTTGCCTTGGTTTATATTTGGTTTCAAAATATCAATTTGGAACACATCTTGGTCTTTAAATGATGGCTATTTAAGAGGTAATGATTGGCTCTATTATGGTTCAATAACCATCATGCATTTTCTAAAGTGTGGGAAGGTTGGAATCAAATGAAGAATGATTAGTGGTTAGATAATGACCTCTTTTTGAATAAGCTCATCTATGATGGTCTCAATAGAGACTAGTTCCTAGTGTAGGATCATAACTATGACCCATCTATTCATAATTACACAACCTCGTTAGGATAATTATCTATCATACTTGTAAATGAATATAATGGTAATGGAAGGGTGATATGAAGCTTGCTTATTAATAAAATCTAAAGGATGAGGGCTTATGATATTAATCCTTGGGTACTATAAAGCTTGGTTACTAGTGCAAGCTAAAGGACATGGTCATGGTATGGTAATCCTTGGATGTTATGGAGCTTGGTTACTCATGCAATCCAAATGAGGGTTAATTTTATAGGTAGGGGTTCAAGTAGAGTTATTCTTGAAAGGGTTAAATTGGTATTTTAAGTGACCCAAATAAGGGTGATCATGGCATATGATAATTGACATGACTAGGTTTGGGAAATAGCCTAAAGAGGGTAGTCTTGGTCTATGAAAATCATCTTGGTTTAAGTCTAGGTTTGAAAGAAACATTGGTCTAGGCATGGGTCTAGGAATAGAATTGTTCTCCAAAATGGTCAAAAATAAAATTGATCCAAAAGGTTTAATTTCAAATGTATTACACAAATAGTCAAGTGAATAAGATAAATATGAATGTCAATATTCTCAAAAAGTGTCACAAACAACTCTAATCTAGGTCTAAAATTAGAAAATTTGTTAGGTCTTTTAGAACAAGGCACAAAGTTAGGCTCAAAAAACTATCGAAAACAAATAGGTAATATGTTAGGTCTTTTAGAAACATGACATAAATTCTAGACTTGAAACAACACTAAGTCTAAGATAAAAGGGAATTGATATGTATTTTGGTAACACAACACAAAAGCTAGACTTATAAATAACACTAAAACAAATGGGAATTGATAGGTGTTTAACAAATGGGAATTGCTAGGTCTTTTGGGAATATGACACAAAAGCTAGACTTGGCATAAACTAGGACTAAAAAGGCAAGATAATTAATCTAACAATTTTGAAACACTTTGTCTCAAACTAGGCATTCAAATTTAAGCATAAACTTGACCTTAAAAAAATAAAATGGACTTAGGGCACATGGAAGATAGACCACTTCCAAAATCTAGGCACAAAAATAGTCCTTAAATTGAGCAAGGAATTAGTTTAATTTGTACAACACAAAAGTGAGAGATAAGTGTCTATACCAAAATTATGCAAGGCATAGGCATAAACCAACTAGTGTTTGAATTTTAACTTACCAAGACTAATTTGGATCTTTATTTATAAGTCTTGATTTATTAAATTGACAATAAGCTAGACCAAAATGGACAACACAATGATACTAGGCATATACCAAAAAGGCACACTTGGCTTTGAAAATGCAATTAGATACAAGGAGATAAGTCTTTGAAATAATGTGAGCAGCATAATGATGATATTATGATCTAAAGGTATGACAAATGGTTTTTTTCAAAAAAAAATCTAAGCCACAAGAGCTGGAATGAAATGGGAAGCATAATGACACCCCTTTCAAATAAGTGACGCTCACATATAAAAGTTTGACAAATGACTAAGGCAAAGTGTGGTGTCAAACAAATGGCATAAAACCTCTTCAAATAAAATATTGATGTGAAAAAATGACTTGTTTTGAATGTGGTATGAGAAAAAAAAATTGACTCAAGATAATGTAAGTAAAAAAGAAAAACAACAAAAAAATAAGTGTATCATCTTAATCCTAAAAATTGATAAGGTGGATTTATACTATCAAATTCTATCTATATACTTGTTCTTGTGAGGAAATAATTTTTTTAATCTAAATATTTAAATGTGCATAAAAATTAGGATTTTAAGGCCCCCTCTTCTCTCAAGATTTTTTATGACAACATGGAACTTTAGTCTACTTGCCCTACATTGACAGTTTATCTATATCAAGTTGGGTTGTATAAAAACTTTCAATTTGCATACGTTCTAAATGGTCTCATATGTGTGGTTAAAATTAGGGCACAAAATGTCATTTGGGTATGTATCAATCATCTTGTTGTGAGAAGGTCTTATCTTTTTCACAACCATTACATCTGTCAATTGCTCAGTGTAGTGTGATGTTTAAGTTAAACTTATGCTCTGAGGTAGTATCTTACTAACAAAACTTGTTTAACTACTCAAACAAACATACCAATAAGTAAAACTCAATTTATATACACCTAAAATGAAGTGGGGTTAAAACATAGGAGATGAATTATTAGGTCAACACTTCCCTAGAAAAAACATGTGGAGGCTATGAACTCCCACCCAAAAGCCAAGATGCATGAAAATAAAAATTGTAGGACTTTAGGATCATTTTGGTATTGCCCAAATCACTTAGATTTGGGGAGTGACTTAGCTACTTACTTCCATTCTTTATACAAAGTAGCCAATGAAATAAGTGAAGCATATTTTATCACACAAATTCACTAAAGGGGATGGGGGGAGAGTATACATGATACAATTAGCTTGTGATACAAACACATAAAAATAATAACAAAAATAAAAGCTCTTATGAGAACTTAACTAGACTGTGAGTTAATTTTTAGAACACCAAGATAAATCTGATATGAAGTTTATCCCCTTGGAATTGTTTGAGTTTTGAACTTTAAAAAATGAAAACAAATTAAATAAATGATTTTTAAACACCAAATGTAAATGTGAGTTTGAATCTTAGAGTGTTAAAAATGTCTTTCCTTCTTGAAAAAAATGTTAGCATGTCCTATTAGAGGTTTAGATTACACCCTAGCTAGAATTAGAAGTTTTCATGTCATACTTCCATATATAGCTCAACATGGGACCAACCCAAGGCTATGGGTATCCTATAATGGGGTTAGACCTATAGGATTTTTAATGAGGCTAGCTCATATGATGCATCATTTATCTCATTTCCACTACTAAAACCTACTAATGACCAAGGAAAAGTGATAGAGAGAGAGTGAACATGAAAGGGAAATCTAAGATAAAATGGTGATGCACCTGAATTATGGTTGATCCACTCTAGTTGGCTCTTAAACACTAAGAAAATAACCACAAAGCTAGATCTAGTATTTGAAATATCTATCATACATTAGTATTTCATGTAGAGGTTCACTAGATGATCAAAAGCTAAGGTAAATGATGGAGAGGTCTAATGAAAGACACTAACTAATCAAATTATCCACATGTAGGCTTCAATCAAAAGATATAGAACACTAAACATGACCTACATAATAAGATCAAATAGTGACTATGTGAGATCAAGTCTTGATAAGGGAGAAAAGCTCTACCACAAATACAAATTTGATATGTACACACTATACTAGAGCAATGAAATCTAGAAAATAATCTTCTATTCATTTTAAGAGGTTACAAGATCCATATTGGGAGAGTTTATTCATGCCCAAAAGAGGGATCAGAGTGATATTGAGATAATGCTTTTTTTGGCTCAAAAGACTCTATATATAATAGAAAGAGAGAGAGATGGGAACAATGCATTAGAGAATGGATAAAATTCATCAAGATTAAGAAGTGAGGTGGTATTTCATTGATTGATTTTTGCATGCATGCTTTAATTAACAAGTGGACCTCCTTTTGTCCTAACAGTCCTCAAGCTCCTCTCATTGGATGACATATCCCACTAGAAGACAAGAGGTTCTTTTCATGGTGTAATTAATGTTCTTAACTACTTCTCCAACTACCATCTTACCACCTTAGGTCCCTAAGACCACTTGACATGTTCATGAGGATTAAATCCTTGAATCCTAAAGCTGACAATACCATTAAATAAATGGTATTTTATTGAGTTATGACTATGTTTTAAGGATGAGAAGCCCCCACCATGTCTCATTTATTTTTCCCTATATGGGAAATTGAACTTAGGTCCACTATAGATTAAAACCACTCAAAATTATTGGTTTTCTTATAGTTTTGATCAATAGAAGAAATTCATAAGGTACATGTTCTTGATTTGATAATAAGTTGTCACCCCTTTGGTCTATATTAAGTATAAAAGACGTATTTTGTCCCTATGGAGCTTTAATTATGATGTTATATCTTGTAATGTCCATCTAGTTCAATTTATACCATGATTGAGCTAGGTTATTTTTTTATTTACCTTGTTAGGGTCAAAGAATGTCCTATCAAATTTCATCAAAATGTCTAGGGCTCATCCTTTGCTTATTGGCTATTGACTATGACTCAAACTATTGACATATTAACCTTTACTCTCCCCATAAATCTTGATTAATATGATCAAGCATGAGTCATTGATCTTTCCTTAACTTGTCAAATCTATCTAAGCTTGTGTCACTTGGTTTCTTTGTATTCACATTTACGATTCACTCTCAATATATCAACTTACACACTTATGTCACATGTCAATTGTAAATTGGTTTTAGGATCCTACTATTAGTATGTCATCTTACATGCTTATGATATGTGGTGTATTCTTGATCTCCTTAACCTTTTGACTCATTATGCACCATTAGATCAAGATGTACAATACAAAATCGATAGTTAGATTTGCTAGAACCTAATATTTAAAATCTAATGGCTACTTCATGAGGTCAAACTTGACATCCATGATATTTTACTTCCCATATATTTAATTTATTTGATGTCCACATGACCATTAATGAGATATTTAAAAACTAATGGTCATTTTCCATTACTTAAATTTTATGTTTATACACCTGTCATTTGATGTTTGTGGGAACATTAGAGATGTTTGTGGGAACATCAAATATGTTTATGAAATCATCACTATTTGGATCTTAATGGATGACTATTGAGATTTATTTTTATTTTTGTGCAAACATCTCCAATTCTTTTGGACTTTGTTTTTCAGACCTTTGTCTTCAAATAAATTATTGTGGGCCTTTTGTGTCGAATAAAATGTCTAAAAAAATGACTTATGTTTCATATAAAATGTCTGAGAGAAATATTTCCTTAGATTTTTTTGTGGACCTTTTGATTCATATAAACTGTTCAAAAGAAATCATGATTTTGGGATCTCTGTCTACGACAAAATATTTGAAATAATGACTTAGACCTTTTGCTTTCAAGACAATTTTCTCAAAAGAATTCCAATACTTAGCCAAATAAACTAAAATTATCTCTTCAAATGAATTAACACTTAGCCATTTTCAAGTATCAAATAATATTTTAAGCCTATAGGCTCTTTTGGAAATGTTCTTGAAACTATGGCTTGATCCTTAAAGATTGATCAGTAACCCTCCATTTGCATTTTTGGACCTATTTCTAAGACACTTGATCTTTGCTCCATTAGGGACTCAACTCACCTTTTCTATCTAGGCAAGAAGCTTGGTATGTGGGCCAAAATGGCCAAAAATTCCTTTTTTTTAGAACCTAAAATCAAGTGATAAAATGACAAATGAAATTTAGCTCTTTTGTTTCTTATATTTTTCACATAGTGCAATACCATAGATACATAGAGTAAAACCATAACTTTCTTGCAAGACCATAATTGGTTAGTACAAAACTATACATATCTATAAAGCAAAATATTAATTAAAAACCATAACTATAAAATGAAATAATGCAATTATTAAGACAATAACGTAATTAGAAACACAAAACTACAATTGAGACTTGCAAAAATGTAATTGATAATGAAAAATTACAACTTTCAATGCAAAACCACAACTAAGAATGTAAAACCACAACTAAGAAATGTAAAAGCATAATTGAGCATGAAAAATGACAATTGAGAATGTAAAACTACAATTGAGAATGCAAAACCATAATTGGGCATGCAAAAATACAATTGGCCATACGAAAATGCAACTGGCATGCAAAATGTACCTAGGCATGCAAAAATGCAACTAGGTATGAAAAATACAACTAGGGGTTGTAATAAGGCAACTAAGAATACATAAATGTAACTAGGGGTTGTAATAATTTGACCAAGAATTTTAATAATGTGATTACAAAGAGCAAAAACACAATTTCTTGTGTAACATCTATGAACTTCAATTTTTCACTTTTTGGTAAATAAGTTAAGATTTTGACATGAAAAATGTTAGAAAGAAGTCGTAAAAAGCCATGGGAAGAACTTTTTGTGGTGCAGGTCCCATCAATCATGGCATCATATGAACAATTAATCCATAGAGGGGAGAGTTGTATAGTGTTAGTCAATAAAACCAAATCAAAACAAACACACTAAACACTAACACCTCTAACCTAGACACTAGGGAGAGCATAGGTAACAAGAATAAAATGAATACATAACTAGAAAATAAAATAAATCATCCTTTTATCTTACTTATATCTCCAAAATGGATTTTTGAACTGGCTTGCTTAGCTATGTGCTCAAAAAATCTTTTTTAATGAAACTCCATTGTTCCACCTCTCCTTAGCACCTTGGTAATGTTGGTTGGCTTAGCTGGGCTTGGATTATGATATTGGCATGGTAACACTATATGAATATTTTTGGAGGTATATTAGCATAATAAAATTTCACTAAGAAATCTTAAATATCAATAGTGAAGGCCTTGTATTTATAGCCTCCAAATTTAAATCTTACCCAAGTTGAGTTAGGTTAGGATTTAAACCTGGATTGAGTTCAAACTAACCCTAGGTGAGTTAAATTCTACTCCAATTGAGTTAAGGAGGGTATATTTAATTATTATTTATAATTAATAGGCATGGGTCACAAATTAGATATTTTTTATAATTTTTGTGAGAGCTTGAAAACTCATAAAGGTAATGATGAAGAAGCTTGATATTTTAAATTTTTGAATTTCCATTTTTAGATATTTATTAATTATAAATTGATAATTTAGCTAAAAATTTAATATAGTTTAATTATTTGATTCATTTTGATTAGTTTTTTAGATCTTTTAGAAATTTTTCAAGTGCCCTACTTAATCGTTCCATAGGTCAAACTACCAATTATTAGGTCATAAAGTGACTGGGGATGAATTTGTGAGAGGTTATTATTGTGTATGGTATAATACCCTAAATAGAGATGAATCAACACAATTATTATCACTAATTAATGATGTTCAAATGAAATTGGGATGTTTAGTGATTCTTAGGCTTAAATTACACTATTTCATAGAAATCAGTCTAAAGTCTAGTTGGAAGCTAGTTGTGGCTAGAATGGGGTGTCTATAGTTACCATCTCTACTAATCCTCCAACACCTCCCAAAACCCATGGGATGGTCCCCTTTTTAAAATATATATATATATATATATGATAATATAAGGTGACCCATATGTATAGTGGAGTTTAAATCATGCCATCAGGAACATCAAGAAGAACTTCACATAAAAAATTGTCCAAGAGGGAAACCTAGTGGTCTGACAAATCTAGTAGGACTTTTTCTCCCTAAAAAAGTTATGACATCCACTAGGGAGGAAAAGGTAGGTAATAACCCACTCTCCATTCTCTAAAAAACCCATGATATTCTAGATAAACTCCTCAAGGATATGCATAATCATGTCCAGACCTTTAAGGCTAATGTAAAGAGCTCCCTCTCTACCAAGCTAATTAGGTAGGTCAAGGATGTTCTCTTACTACTATTCTCAATTTTGGGGAACATGGTGGAAACTATGGTAGAGACTAAAGTTCTCATAAATGAACCCAAGCTTATTTTGAGAGGATCATAAAGATTGATGGGAAATGTAGCAAGCTCCTAGTGATAGTTAATAAAAGCATGTTCCTAATGTTATCATTGATTTCCACCTTAGATTGGGATTATATCAAATGTATGTTGGGAAGGTGAAAACCACTATGGAAGAGTGGATTATTATATCTTTAATTGTGAGAGAAACCTTGGAAGATGGTAGGAAAAATATTTTTTCATACTTCAAGGAAGTCGATATCTCTATGTTGTTCCACTTGAATGACACCCTACTAGAAAAGGCAGAGTTTGGAGTCCACCTTGGTCACTTTGATAAAGTCATGAGGAAGGTCACTAAGGCGAAAAAGGAGCCCATGTAGTTTTCAAGATTTCAATGCAGTCCATAGTGAGTATCAACCAGATGTTTGAGGTCTAAGTTTTGATGGATGTTACCTTCTAGGTTTAATAAATACTAGTGATCCAAGCCAAGATAATCTTAGGAGAACCCCTAATGAACCTTTCCAAGTTGGATTTATAATTTGACCTCATGGTAGATACATTGTAAGCTAGGGAAACAAAGTCAAAGTAGTTAGGATCCCACTCCTCATATCCCCCACCACATATCAGTTGAGTGGTCTGCATATATATTTTTGGGGATGGCTTGGAGTTATTTTGTCTTATTTTTCAATTATATGATTGTAACTACCATGATTGGCCATCATGGCCCAAAATGGGAGTTTCACAATATTTAGAGGTGAATCCCATCCTTATCTATAAAATCATAACCATACTATAAATAAAGGGTCAACATATTTTGCTCAAAGTACTCTCATATATAAATTGGGATTTTACTTGATTTCTCCTTCACCCCTTTATATTGTGAAAGTATTCCATGATTGATATTATTGTAACAAAACTTGTCTTTTAATGAATGCAATTTCATATTTATAAAAAATGCTTATTATGTGTTTCAAATTATCTTTCATCTCCATTCTAAATGATTTTTAATGTTACATTAATTAGACCAACACCCTACCATTAACTGTATGTTAAAGTTATAATGTACTTTTTTTATTATAATCCCTTTGTGAACTCTTTAATTTATTTTCACAATACTAATAATTTTTATGCTAGTTTGTTAAATAGCTTGGAGGTTTATGTATGATCTGTTATAAAATTATAGTATTAATATTTAGTGAAGGTTCATAGTTGATGAATTTTTCCATATTTCCTTAGACTATTCACATTGTGTATTATTAGATGTATAAATTTTAGTGAAAATCAATACATAGTGGTATAATTGTGGTAAGGGAACTCAGTTCAATGGTTGAGATGTTTATTTAATTTTAAATATAGAGGCCATTTTTCTTACTTTACTCTCTCTCTCTCTCTCTCTCTCTCTCTCTCTCTCTCTCTCTCTCTCTCTCTCTCTCTCTCTCTCTCTCTCTCTCTCTCTCTCTCTCTCTCTCTCTCTCTCTCTCTCTCTCTCAAGATTGAACTACCCTTCCCCTTATGTTTATAAAAAGAGAGTACAACGTATGAGCATAAATAACAATCTAGATAACTAGACCTTTATCTAAGAATTATGTATTGAGATTTTAGTGGTGGCACTGCATCTCTTGGAGATTATTTCACATACACTATATAATAAAGTCAAATACTCATAGTCATGCCCTATGTTGATCATAATTGAGTCCTAAAATAGAGGATGAAAGTCCATTCCCATTCTCCTCTTTGGGAATCCCTAATATCATGGGTATTTTAGAACCATATTTTAGATTAGATAATATTTAGTGCTATAAAGAGGGCCACATGGTGTATTTTAAGTTTGTCATTAGTTTTAAACTTCACACCCTCTCCTTTACACTTATCCTAACCCATTATATGCTTAGTGTGAATAAGGAATATATAGAGGTAAGGTTAGTATAGTGTTAGTCTAATAAATCAAAATTAAAATAACACACTAAACACTAAAACCTATAACATAGACTCTAGGGAGAGCATAGGTAACAAGAATAAAATCAAAACTTAACTAGAAAACAAAATAAATAATTCCTTTACCTTCCTTGGATCTTTAAAATGTCTTATTGAAGTGGCTTGCTCGATCTTGTGAAATAATAAATATTTATCAATGGAGCTTCATTTGCTTCACCTTTCCTTGGCACATTGGTTTTGCAATTTGGATTATGAATTTGTCATGGTAACATTACTAAAATAGCTTATGAATTAAATAATACATAATAACACTACACTATCAAAGACTATAAATCAATAGGTATGGCCTTGTATTTATTGGCCAATTTTTCCCCACATACAAAATTTTACCTGAGGAGGTTTGTGGTATAAAAAAACATACAAAGCCTTGAAGAAATGAGTAGAGTTCCTATGGAAAGATGGACCAAATGACTTGAGGAGAAGATCATGTTGTTTCAAAGATTTTAAAACACTTTACGCTATCTTAAAGTGTAGATTGATTTATATTTTAGGATTAGGTCTACATTGCAAGGTGAAGGGTTCAAACAGGTTTTCATAGTGTTTGAGCAATTTCAAGAATAATTACTAAAGAGTATAGATGCTTAAAATCCTAGTTTACACTTGGGAAATGTTTCAAATTTTATTTGGCTAAGTGTTATAATTCTTTCAAGAAAATTATCTTGAAGGCAAAATACTAAGTACATATTTGTTTTTGAGAAAAATGTCAATCATAAGTATCAAAGGTGGAATTATTACATACAAAATGTCCAAGAAAATCTTTATAAATAAACATTTTAGTCAGATAAAATATTCAAAATAAAATGTCCTTAAAAAATCTTAAAGACCCAAATCTTCCAAGAAAATTATCTGAGACAATTTCCCTAAGGACATATTTCTTTCAACAAAATGTTCAAATCAATTGTTCTGACAAAGATAAAATACCAGTGCAAAAGATCTAACAAGAAGGTTTGTCTTGGGAAAATTGTTTCATCAGATTGACATTCATTTAAGTATCAAATTTAAGCTCAGTAATTAACCTTTTGGGGTCCAAAGATTGACAATCACATGGATGTCAAATACATTTTCATAGACATCAATGATGGTGCACAAACATCAAATTCAAGCCATGACAAATAATTGTTGAAGTTTAAATATCTTAGTGATGGTCACATAAATGTCAAATATGTTCATGTCGATGTCAAACATGGGCACACAAATGTCAAATCATAGGTCCCATGAAGTAGCCATTTGATTTTAAATGTTAGGATCAATAGCATGCATTCAATCATGCATCTAAGATCAATGGTGAATGAGAATTCAAAGGAGTCAAATGATCTTGAAGATAAATATGTGAGTGACAAATACCTTTACTACATTTGATTGGTAATAAATTTATGAACTATATTTGATCATGTAACTTGAGATTGGTGGTGTGAAAGAGAGTTAATAGGTCAATGACCTGAGTCAATAAGAAACAACCAATAAGCAAAGGTTTGATCTTATGAAATTTTTAAAGGAGGTTAACAAAGCTATTTTTGACCTAATCAGGTAAGTATAAATGGATAGAGATAAAATAAGACCCAAGTTCATATTACCACATAGAGGTAGATAAATGAGATATGGTAGGGACTTATTATCCTTTAACATAGTTATATCTCAATAAACCACCATTGAAAGCATGCATAACATGGCTCTATCAGTTTTGAGATTTGAATATCTAGTCCTCATAATGAGTGACAAGTGAAAGATGACATGGAGAACAAAATAAATTATATCTATAGTTAGAGAAGTATTTTAAGCATTCAATTATTTTATATATCTTTTATAGGTTTTCCTTCACAACTAGATTGTTTCTCTTAATTTTGCTCATTTCTTAATTTTGAAAGAAGATAAGAAACTAGTAATAAAGGTGTGGTAGAAATACTTGGTTGGTGATACATATATAATATAGATAAATATGGAGAAATCATCTTTGGCTTGGAAGGAATAACAAGTAAATAAGAAATCACTAATAAAGGGGATCACTATTAAGATAGTTAAGTGGATTGCTTAGTATGAGCTAGATCCAAGAAATGTGAGCTTGCTATGGAGGTTTTCAATCCACTTTTGATAACAATTAATTTATAAATTATAAATTAAAGTAATTTCATAAAGTAAATAAAATTAAATACAAGAATAAAGTATAATTCTTATTAAATAAAATAACCTAATATAACAAAAGTAGGTCAATACTTGTGTTAAATTGGGTGGGGTCAGGTTCAAAAAATCAAAAAAGGTTCTATGAATAGTTAGGAACATAGAAATTTAGGTTTGGTTGGGGTTAAGGGGATGAAAATTACTTGTTATTTTCTACCACAATGACCATCGACGATTAAGTGAATTTTCAACAGTTGGGTTGACCATCAGTGGTTGGAGGTGACTATCGATAGTTGTGTTATCATTGTTATCCTACAAATTTCTTAAGATGTTTAGATAAGAGTTGAAAAATAAGTAGATGGGAAGATAGAGGTTATATTAATGGTTTTAAAGTTGGGAAACAAGGTGAAGATATATCTTATTAGGTTAGGGAATTTAGAAATTAAATGAAACAAAGAACAAGTATAAATATACTTGTAGCTTACTAAGTGGCTGATGGTTGAAGGGTGGAGCAATTTCGCCAAAGTAACAGTACTTTGGCCTCAAAAACAAATTAGGTAGAGGTTAAAGTCTATTTTTTTTTTTTGATTTGTTGAAGGACTACTTAATGCTAGAGATATTGAATACTTATATGCTTGATAACTCTTGTGATCCCATATTTCACCTCCTACTCCCCTCCTTTTATAGGAAAAGAGAGATGGAGGATAAATGGATCCAAAGAGGGTGAGGCTACTGATTTTAATGCTTGGGAGTTTTTTATCACTAAAAAAGATGAACATATTAAATTATGCTTATTTATCTCACACATAGTTGGTTATGTGTTAATAAGGTGAAGACTTGACCATCGGTGATTAGGCTAACCATCGATGGTTATGCTTACCATCAATAGTCAAGTGTTCAAAGGTGAAAGGGGTGAAAACGGGTTGAAATTTTTTGGTTAAAGGTTAATTTATTAGGTTGATGAGCTTATATAACTAGGTGGTCAACTAAACTCAAGGTTTGATAGGGTCAAGAAGGGTCCCAAGACATTTTGACATCTAAAATTATTGTGTGTAGGTTTCTAGTGTCTATATTTTTCCCCTTTTTTATATGGCTTTGAATTAAAAATATGTTAAAAAAAATGGATTTATGTTTAAAGGTATAATTTCATAAAGTATGGGAGGAGGTGTTCCCTACTCAAACCAAGATTTGATGAGGTGAAACAAAAATTGGGTCAAGGTTTGATAAGCAGTTAACGGTGAATCGTTAAGTGGTGACAAAAAGGGTTGGGCATTTGAAATGAAAACATGCACATAAAATACAACTAAGTGAAATATTAAATATCACACATAAACTAAGGTTACTAATGTTGGTAAAAATAATTTTGGTTGTATAAGTACATGTGACAGTGTAATTGGTCCACAACAATGGTTATAGTTGATGGGGTGACTCTATAAGTCTCATAGATAGGGTTGTTTTTTTAGGTATTCAAGGTAGGAATTTCTCCCTTAAAAAACATAAATGGTTTGGTTGTGAAATAGGTGGTGCAAATTAAAATGGTTAACATGAAAAAAATGGTTGATGTGGTCAAAAATACCAATTTGAGGTTTGTCACAAAACATACAATAGTTTAGATCAAAAAATGACCAACATTGAGGTAGATGTGGTTGAATGGTTGATTGGAGAAGGCTAATCTCTAAAATTTCAAGTTTTTGGTTTATGGGAGATTAGGTGATCTATAAAAGTTATGAACTTAGGTATAGGTGCTTAAAAAAATTTAAAAGTGATACCTTGACTATCAATAATCAGGGTTTCCAAGGTTGACCATTGATAGTCACCCTGATCATCGATGGTCAGGGGGAACCCTAAAAAGCTAGAACATAAAAAGTAAAAATGAAATTTAATTGTCACTTATGACATATTAAACTCTAAGATTTATATATGACCTATTGATTTGGCATTTTTCTATGTGTTTTTGAGTTTTTTGTTGAGGTGATCAACTAGGACTAGATATGCAGGGTAGTCGAGGATGTGGCCAAGCAACAAGATGTGGGATCTAACCTTGATAGAAATTAAGGAATGAGGTAAGTGATGTTTTGAAATTATCATTTAGTTGGTTTGGTTATTGTTAAATTTAAATGTGGTTTTATGTGGTGTATTTGAGATGGTTTTGGGGTTTTGACTTAGGTTGATGTTTTAGGTAACTTTGGGAAAATTAATTGGTATAATTTGAAATTAGAAGAGTATATGGGTTGAGGGTAGTGTAAAGGATAGGATTAAGTATTTGTTTCATTTAATTATATTTTTTTTATAGTTTTTAGGTGGGTAGGTCAAGGGATTTATCACCAATGTTCATACATAGTGACCATCAGTGGTTCAACCTAATCATTGATAGTCAAAATAATTGTCAGTAGTCAAACACTAAGGCAAAAGGGTTTAATGGCCCATCAATGATTAGGAAAACCATCGATATTCGAGTGTTAGTGAAGGTTACTTTACAAAGGTGTAGTTTAAGATGGCTTAAAAGGTTTGTGAAAGTTGTGAAGGGTAATTAAAGTGTCAAGTGTGGGTTAGGATAGGTAAATTTTCAAAGAATAATGATGTGTTAATTTGATAGTTGTTAGGTAGTGTTGGTCTTATAGGTTTAGGGATGATATTATAAGTTAAGGTAGGATGTATAAAATATTGTTGGTTAGGGTAGATGTTTTGTGTGAGAATAATTTAGGTGTTGTTATGATAGGTTATGATAGGTGTTTGAATATTTGTGGGCGAGGTTTGTTTTAAAGTTATAGATGGTTGTGTGTTAGTTTGAAATGGGCTAAAAGAGGTGGGTATAGGCGAATAATGAGATTAATTTGGAAATGAACATTGGTGACAGGTGCTAACTTTGATTTTTCTAGGCATGAGACTAGATCCAAATGAAGGATTAGGTGCTGAGGATATTTACAAAGGTTCATGGAGGGTTGACTCAGGATGATTGGACACATATGGAGGAGGTCAACTTAGGATCCATAAGACATTATCAATGGTTTCCATGAGATGTAATGAGGATAGTGTCCCTCATTGATAGATGGGTCAACCACTAACACCTTCCTTATACTAATAGGAGAGATTACCATCCTCTTGGAGGATGTTCATAGGATTATATAGTTGTTGACTCAAGGAGAGCCAAATTACCACAGTGAGAGTGAGGAGAGGGATTCCCATATGGAGATTTTATATGGAGAGGATTGGGTCCATGCCAGGTGGTGTTCTAGTGGCTTTAGCTATAGGCCATTATACTAGAGGGATTTAGAGGACCAATGTTTGGTGACTATGATGATGATGGTATTATTTTACTTCACTTTTCTTGATTAAATTAGTGGACATTTTCCCTATCTACTACTAAGAGTTTTGGTAGAGATGTTGTTGGGTAGGATTGTGTTTGAGTGGGAACTAGTTTTAGTTTTTCATATTTATAGGGAGCTATAGGTATTTTGAGTTCATATATAATATGGGATCAGTGTTGGGTTCATGATCCATTGCTAGGCATATGAACACATTCAAGTTCTAAGACCTTTGGGGCTACCATGGGATGGCTATGCTTAGGTAGACTATAGAGTGGGATTTTTGAGATGGAGGGGGATTATGCTTTGACAAGAGTAGGTGGAGTTTCTAGAGACATTGACTAGTTCAAAGATGCATTAGAGAATTTGGTTATGGCTGATGTTGTTTAAATACCATATGTGGACCAGCCTAGGTGGGCTTTATACAATTATCACACTTTATCTTTATAGAGATGGATGGAGGAGAGAGAGGGAGACAAATATTATTCCTTTTGATAGAGTTTAGAGGTAGTATAGAAATGTGCATGGGATTCTAGGTCTGTTCCCTAGATATAGGAGGGAGGATGCATAATTTTTATTACCTAAGCCACATCTAGAGGAGGTGGTGTTGGATCATGAGGATCTACCTATGAGATCTAGTGTTGATGATGCTAGTTTTATTTAGGGTTATGTAGAATGATATCAATCCATTTATGTAGTGGCCAATTTTAGACTGAATGATGGGGGATGAAAGACCATGGATATGGATCCAACTAGAGCATAAGTGTAGGGTAGTGGTTAGAATAAATAGGCTACAATAGTACTAGTAACTACCTAGGCTCAGATCAAAATGTTATAGGGATAGGTGGCCACTTTTTATGGATAGATTATTACTTTGAAAGGTTAGGTTTCCACCTTACATGGTGAGAGAGATCAAGCAAGGACCTCCCTTTATTTCATGACTTAGGAGAGGGATACAGTAAGGTAGAGGCTAGGAACAATGGTAATACTAGTAGGAGGGCCATCAAGTATGATTTTTATGACATGATACTTGGCCATAATTGAGGAGTTGAAATACTATGAGGCTATAGTGCTACATAGTGTCCATAGGAGACAAGGTGGGGAGAGTAGAGGGCTAATTTATCAGGTGGGGTAGTAATGGTGACTCCAAGTTAGTGGGCCTCTATAATGAGTGGACATACAATCATCCCAAGAGGATCGACACCAGATAGTAGTGTAGGTAAAAGAGAAGGATGGGCTAGTGGTAGTGGTAGTGGTGGTGGTTCCCCTAGGGCATGATATTATATATTATGATAAGATGTATATGTTTTTTATATTGGCCTACATGTTGATGATGTGAGATGTACATGAGATAGATAAAGAGATGATATACATTTATCACATGTATTATTTTGATGAATTGATGTATATGATTATGTTTTATGATGATTATACAGATATCATTTTATATGATTTATGTTCATGGTTCATGGTGTGGTTTATGATTATGTGGTTTGGATTATGGTTTATGCTTATGAAATGTGGACTCTTTTAGCATAGGCATGTGATGATGTTGGATGATTTTTTATTTTGTTCATGGATATTATGTTTATGATCATGGATGGTTTGATTCTTATGGTTATTAATGTGTTTTATGTAATGACATTTGATATGGATTATGTGATGTGGTAATGATGTTTTGATATATGTTGTTTTAGGTTTGATGATGTTATATTATGGCACATAAAGTTAGTTTCATAACAAACTAAGTGTGGTAAAATTGATAAGGACCAATGAGACATATGTCTACATGAAGCAATAATTAAATGATAAGAAAAAAACATGATGCCTTTTCATTGATAAGGATAAAACAAAACCCAAGGTTAGATCAGCTTAGGGAACATAAGCCTTTCAGATGCTTCACATTATTATGCTTTGGTTTGATAAAAAGGTGTCTTGATCACATTGTATCAAGTAAGCTCATAATCCCTTGATTTATAGATAGTATAAGGGGGGAGGTAGGTAATAGGAATATAAAGTAAATGGATGATAGGTAGGGTAGCCTTATGTGGGTTAGTTTTCTCCTTTTTAAATGTCCTAAGAACCATAATAGATAAGTCCATGTCTTATGCTAGGTGTAGATTGATCGATGTGAGAATTCTACTAGAGCTAGATATGAAATTTGATTGCAACTTTCCTGGGATAGATTTTTCTATTTTGATATAGGGTTTACTTATTATTTCTATTTATTTTTGATAAATTTGTGAAGTCGATTAATGTGGGAAGATTTGAATGATTGATTTTGATAAATTTAACTTAGCCATCCTTCGATGGAGTAGTCTAAGTTTAGATTTATTTATTTTGGTAGCTATCCTTCAAGGGAAAAATCTATGTTTTAAGCAATTTACAATATTTTGGGTAGCTATCCTTCATGGGAGTGGTCTTCAATGCTTAGAAATATGTCACCCAAATGATATTTTGGTATCATAGATTGTTTTTCTATGTTAGTTTTTAGACATGGACAAGTCTATTTTAAGCTTAGAGTTTACCTTTATGAGGGCAAAACTTTTTAGCACAAATATGTTAATGGTAGGTGAAAGGAATGGTTTAGGAGATAAAATATCATGAGATTCCATCTTGTTAGAGATGAAAAGTATCCGTGAGAACCATGCCATAGGTAGAGCTATGGTACCCATATTTATGATTAGGATATGACTATGATGGTTAATCACATGGTTCTATAGTGTAATTAGTTGTGTTCAAAGGGAAAGGGATAGGTAGGTGAAGATGAAAATCTTGTAAATCAAAGGATGAGCTTAAGTTAGAAAAAAAAGGTGAGTTTGATCCTTATTGAACAAAAGAAAGGACATAGATGTGAAGCATTGAGAGGTTCAGGTTCATGTTTGCCTTTGATAGAGGAGAAATGATAAGCTCCTAATCCATATTTATGGGTTATGATATAGGGTCCAAACTAATTGAAATTAAATTTTCCTCCTTTTATTTTCTCCATATTGGTTACATGTTAGTTTTCCTTTAGGATGAGGTCTTCAATATTGAATTCTCATTCCTTTAGGTGTTTATTATAGGCATGTTTGATTTTCTCTTGGTATACATGAAAATGGTTAAACACTATGAGATTATGTTCATCAAGTAGATTATGTTATGATATTCATTATTTATGATAGTCACTCTTTTGAAATGATCTCCTATAAAGATATGTGAAGAGCAGGAATCTAAACATTGAGAGGCAAAATTCCCTCTACTCTAAAGACTAGAGAGAAATGGGTATCACTCATAGAGGGTCAAATGCTAATGGGATAGGCCCTTAAATTGAAAGGGATGTGCAAGTGTTAATCCCAACGTAAATCACTAACTAATTTGGTTGAAATTTGTTAAAGGTTTTTCTAGAGAATTATACCTATCCATTTACTTATGGATGGTAAGGCAAAAAAAAAAGCTTAACTTGATGCCAAATGCATTGAAAATACCTTAGACTTGATTTTTCTTGAAATTTTTATCATTATCTATGATGATCTTATGGGGAACACATAAATGATAGATAATGTGATGGTTGATGAATTCAATATTTTTTTAAGCTTTGGTTGAGATTAGAGGAATGGATTCCACCCAATTGGTGAAATACTTAGTGGTTGTGATGATGGATTGGTGTCATTGTGAATAATGAGGGTTGATTTACCCAATGAGATTTAGTCCCCATTGTGAGAAGGGCCAATAGTCTTTCGATACTTGTAGGTCATGGGTAGGTGCATGATGTAAATTGGCATGCTTTTGACATTTAACACTCTTATTTACATAATCACAATAGTCTTAGTTAAGGGTGGGTCAATAGTAGCCAAGGTAAAGTATATGTTTAATGACATCTTAACCACTAAAAATTCTCCCATAGATTCCATCATACAATTATTTGATAGCATGATAAGGTTCATGAATGTGTAGACAATAGAGAAGGAGGATATCAAAGCCACGCTTGTAAAGGATTCCCCCTAGTATGGTTTAATGAGAGGTACCCTAAACAAAGGCCCTTCGAGCATTCCTAGAGAGATTGGGAGGAATGATGTCAAGGTTGAGGGAGTTGAAGGTTTATTCATACCATATGTCAGATGGAGGTTGCTTTATATTACAAATAGTAGGAAGGGTGAAATGGATATAAGAAGTGTGATAAAAGAGTGGATGGTAACAAAGAGTTTGGACTTAGTAGGTTGAGATGGGATTTGGGAATCAAGGGAAGTCATTGTATCTATGAACTTGTTGGTAGATCATGGAACAGATTAGATAAGGTAATGATCACATGATGCTAAGAGTGCATTTACAATTTATTTGTACTTTTTCAAGACATCATTATTACATTGGTAGGATTCATTGACCTGGTTGACCATAAGTTGGGAATCACTAAAGATATTAATGGTCTTCATTACTAAGGTTAAAATAGCTTGGAGACCTATGACTAGGGCTACATACTCAAACACATTGTTGGTGCATTTAAAGTCAAGTTTAAAGGAAAGAGAAATAGGTTCACCATCAAGGTGAATGAGGATAACTCTAGAACCTCTACCATGATAGCATTTAAATCCATTAAAGAATAAAATCACTTGGTAGGTAGGGTCCTTCTGAGAAAGAGTCATGATGGACTCATCGGGAAATATAAGAGGAAGTGGTTGGTTGTCTGGTAAAGGAGATTCAACCAATTGGTTCGTAATGAATCACCCTTTAATTAAATTTTATTAAACGAACTCAAGATCAAACTCAACTAATAGCATGATCCACTTAGCCATACATTGGTTTTGGTATGGTTTTGAGTTCATATAATTGAGTGGGTTAGTGTGAATGAGGATATAGGCTTTATGATTAAGAAGGTAATGATGAAGTTTAGAAGCCACAAAGACTAATGCAAGGGAAAGTTTCTTAGGATAGGTGTATCGATTCTCATACTCTATAAACATTTGACTTATGTAGCAAATAACTTGCTCTTTATTTTTTTCATCATAGTGAGTGAGCATTGCCTCAAGGGAAAGGTCAGTGGTGGAAATATAAAGGTATAAGGGTTGGTCCTCTTTAGGAGGGGTCAAAATAGTTGGAGAGAGAAGGTATTATTTGAGTCAATAGAAGGCTTGTTAGAAATCTCTAGTCCACTGAAAATATGTGTCTTTCTTAAGGAAATGGTGAAAAGGTTGACATCTTTTAATAGTTGAGAGATGAAGTGATAGATGGATTGGATCTTCCCCTATAGGTTGTGGAGTTGATTAAGGTGGGTTAAAGGAAGAATCTCTAATATTTCTCAAACTTTGGTAAGGTCTACTTTGATTCTTTAAAGAGAGATGATAAAGCCAAGAAGCTTTCTAGAAAGGACACCAACAATACATTTCTTGGGGTTAAGTTGGACATGAAAATGTATAAGGTTCTTGAAGATGATTTTGAGAATAACTAGGTGATCATTGTGATGTTTATATTTACCAAGGAGATCATCCACATAGTCCTCTATGATTTTATGGATTAGGTCATGAAATATTTAGGTCATGGCTTATTGGTAGGTTATACAAAGCATTCTTGAGCCCAAAGGGCATGACTCATTGTCAAAAGGTTCCCCATGGGGTGATGAAAGAGGTTTTATACTAATATTTGGGGGTAATCAAAATTTGATTATATCTTGAGAAACTATCCATGAGAGATAACATCTCATGGCTAGATGTAAGATCAACAAGTTGGTAAATGCAAGGCAAAGGAAAGTCATCCTTTGGGCAAGCAAGGTTGAGGTCATGAAAGTTGATATAGAGGTGAAGTCCTCCTATGGGTTTAGTAATGAGAATGATGTTATAAATCCATTGAATATAATATATGGGTTAGTTGAAGTTTATAGACAAGAGATGTTGAAGCTCTTCTTTGATTAGAAGGGTGATGCAAGGGTGTATCCTATGATGCTTTTATCGAATAAGCTTAGCATTGGGATGGGTGGAGAAGTTATAGAGAGTGATATAAGGGTAAATTTTGGGAATATCCTAATAAGACCAAGAAAATGCTATGCTATGATCACAAAGGAAGGAAGGGTAATCATGTTGTTCTATAGAATTTAAAGATTGATCAATCTTGACAATGTAAGAGTTATCTTGAGTAGCCAAGTTTGACATCGATGGTAGATTAATTCAACATGATTTGGTTATTAGGAAGAAGGGATTTATGGATATAATAATCCCCCACATTGAGGTAGGTGAGAATGGAATCATCATCCTAACATTGAAAGGTGTTGATGGTAGGAGAATCATTTTCTACCATTTTAGGATGGATGAGAGGAAATGTTTTCATTTAGACACCCTTTTGATAGGTTAGGGGGTGGAAACTAATGGTATTGATAAAAAAAATTAATGGGATGATATAAAAATCCTTAGACTTAGAGGGAGATGGGGTTTGTGAGGACATGACATCCTTGTCAATGATTGTGAAGGGTTTAGGTGAAGTGGGTTCTTTTAATGGTATGAACCCAAAGCCAAATAACTCTTGAGGTTTTTGGGTTCTGATGATGGGTAACTTATGATGTACCTATTCATAAAGCCAACGATAAATCCATTCCAATCACACCTATGAAAGTTTTCTTTGGCAAATATGGGTTTTTTTATATAGAATAAGTTAGAGGTGATAAGTTAGATAGAAGGGGTAGTCATGGGAGTGAGAAGCAAATGGTTGAGTCCCCCATAGATGAAATTGGTTTGATTATTAGGTGGTCAAAAAGGGTTGATGGTTCTGATGTTAAGGTCATAACTAGGGTCATGATCATGGTTTTCATACTCTTGAGGAGTAGTGAAAGCATCCAAGGCTAGAATATGATGCTCCCCAAGTGAGAGACATTGGAATGTGGGTTCTAATGGGTCCTATATGGGGATCTATGAAGAAGGGATGTATGATATTGTTGAAGCTTCATCAACTATAAGGGTGGAGTTATTAGTAGTTGGTGGTGAGGTGAATGGATAAGGAATAAGAACATCATTGGGTTGGTATGTCATATTGCAAGATGCAAAGGGACTAGGGTCAGTCAGTATGGTGATGACATGACCCTCATGCTCAAATTAAATGTAATGATGTAAAGTGGAGGGGACATAACTCATAACAAGGATCCAATGGAATCTAAGTAAAACATTATATTTTAACTCATTCTCTACAATGTAAAATAGTTTTGTAATGGTGTGAGGTCCCAAGCAGATGTGGATGACAATTCTCCCCAAGGTAGTGGCCATAGTGTCATTGAAAGAGTGGAGGACCACAACAATTTTTGACATGATGTTCTTAGGAAATTCAAGTTGGTCATAGGCATGGGAAGAGATAATGTTGATACTATCTCCTCCATAAATCATTACCCTTTTGATATAGGTTTGATTGATATATGGTTTAATAAAGAGGGGAGGATCAGGATCCTTAAGATATATATAAGGTATTTATGAATCCTTAAAGGTGAATAAGGTGGAAAGTTGAAGGGCTTTAATAAAGGATACAAGGGGTTGAGTATCTTTAGTTTGAACCTCTATGGATTGTAGTATCTCTATAAATTTTTGATGATGAGGAAGTGAGGTATTTATCAGTTCATAAAGGCTCATCTTCACCAATTTTTTATGAAGTTGTTTCAACTCTACATGCTGAATGGATTCAGAAGGGTTGGAAGTAGAGGCACCCAAGATAGATACTTTGGGTTTAGGAAATGGTGAAGGTGTTTGGGTTATATTATAAGGTTGAGAGTTTGAAAGGTATGTCTATAGAATGGACACTTTAGCTTATCCTTTATCCTTCTATTAGGTTTGAGATTAGGTAACTATATGAATTGTGTGGCTAAGAGGAAATGTCAGTTTAGACTACTATTATGATTCTTCCTCACTATTATATGAGAGTGGGGAAGGAGGTAAGTGTTTGGTTGGTTGGGTTGGTGGTTGGGTTTGTAATAGGCTCAAGTGAGTTTCATCTGGTAATAGATCATCCTTATCCCATAAGCTATGGACAAGTGTATGGAGAGTTTTGTAGTTCTCTGTATCATGTCTAGGAATCTTATGGTATAAGTAATTTAAATTATCATTGAACCATGTTTTTTTAGGATGTGAAGGGTCAAAAGGTTTGATAGGTGGTAGGCTCAAAGAAGAGGTTTGTATAAACCTTTATAGAATGGTTAAATAAGATTCAATCAAAGGTGTTAGAGGTGATAAGTTTCTAGTTTTATGAGTGGGAGCTGTTTTAGAAGTAGGATTCACTATAGAATTTGTGGGTTGTGGAATAGTTTTAGTAGGTTGGTTAGGTTGGGATTGCTTGGTTGGTTTGGAGGTGGAAGATTTAGATGTATAGGATTTGTATGATGATGGTTAGAAAATAGGTGGTAAGGTATAGGTGGATAGGTTATCTAAGAATGATGGAGAGGTTGGTTTTTTGTTGGAGGTAGGTGTAGGTAGGACAAATGGATAGGGTTTACTAAATGAGGAATAGGTAATAGGAATAGTAGAGGGATGGGGTCCTAAGATAAAAGGTAAAAGAGAAGGGGGTGGTATGGGTCTAGTTCAAGATGATTTGGGTGGTTTCACATTTTTTATAGGTTTATTTGGGGTTTTATTTGTTGGACTAGATGGGGTTAAGTCCAACTTCAAATATGGGTGAGTAAAGCTAGGTGTAGGAAGTAGTCCTAGGTTGTTGATGCATTTGGTTAGGAGGTTTAAGGTGATTTGATGTTTTTAGATGAGGATGGTTTGGGTAATTCCTCCATGATTTTGAGGGAAAAAACATTTTATGATGGGGTATTGGTAACAATAGGTTTGAGGGTAGGTGATATAGGAGATAGGGTGGATGAAAGTGAGGTTAAATGTTCTTGTTTGTTTTGGTAAGGGATCTGAAGATAGTGCCAAAAGGTGGTTCTATCAAAGTTGGGTTTAGAAGTGAACTCTAGATTTTTAACCAATCTATAAAAAGGATTATAGATGGGGTTGATTACTTAGTCATTGATTTCAAATATTATGTCCATGGGTGGAGGTAAGGAAAGGGTTTCTTCACTTTTGTCTTAGATGTAAGGTTCTATGGTTTGAGAAGATGGTGACTCTACGTAAATAATAAAGGAGATGATATCTTCCTCTATAATGCTTTTTTTAAGGAGGGATTGGTTGGTTTTATGGTAGGTAAGGAAGGTGTGATGGTATCAAGTGAAATAAGGGAGGTGGTTGCTTGTTTTGTTTGGATATCCAAAGTAATGGTAGGTAATTAAATCACTTCACTAGGTGGAGTGGGTAAAGAGGTTGTTGAAGCAATGGTGGCCTCCTTTGGTATTTGTATCAAAGGAGAGGTTGGTAAATAAATAGTCTCATCAATTGAAAGAGGGGAAGTTTCTTCCTTTGTTTGGGTATCCAATAGAATATTAGAAGATTCCACTACTTTAATAAGTGGAGGGGAAAAAGAGGTAGTTATGGTAATGGTCTCCTCAATGGTAGGTTCATTAATAATGAAATTGACCATGTGTACCTCATGAGCATGAGATGATTTTGATTAGTTATTGTCATGGTTAGTGAAAGGTACATGGTTAGGAAAAGGTTTTTGAAATATGTCTAATGATTGATTTGTAGGTGCATTGGGATTATCTAATGCTAGTTCACCCTTTTCAATCATGTTTTGGATAATAGTCTTAAAGGTATTGCACCTACTAACATCATGTCCAATAATGAGATGGAAGGCACAAAGATCATTTTCATTATACCAACTAGGTGTGGGGTGAGAAACATCAAATTGTTTGGGAGGTTTAATAAGAGGAAGTTGTATGAGGTTAGGTTTAAGTAATTTATCCAAATTTGAGGCATATGACTCCCCTATGGGAGTATATTGTATTGGGGTGGATCAGTTTTGGTTTCAAGTTTGTTGGTTTAATGGGTTGGAATAATTCCTTTGATTTGGTTGGTTGATAATTGGAGGTGGAGCAAGTTTAGGACAACCAAATTAGTGGATGCCTTTGATTTCATATTGGGATGGTTGGATTGGTTAGTGGTTCTAGTTGAATAAGGGTAATTGGATTTAAGGATGGAATTCTTGTTTCTTAGTTTTAATTTCCCTTCATTAATGGATTTAATTTAAAGTTTATGAGCCATGGTAAATGCCTTATAAAAGGTTATAGAAGTCTAAATCTAAAGAGTCAGAGCAATATGTTTGGCACAACCTTGATAAAAGAGTTAAATCAATTCAATTTGACGTAAGGAGAAATAAATTTGGTTAATGAGACCTCTCCATCTAGCTACAAAAATGGCAATTGATTCATCATCAAATTTCCTGATGGAATAGAGACTGGTAATGGAAACATTTTTAAATATGTTGACTAAAAAGTGATCTAAAAATATTTGGTCAAGTTGAGAAAAGGATAAGATAGAGTGCTTGGTGAGAGAACTATACCAATCCAAAGTTGGTCCAGATAAAGACATGGGGAAGGTATAAAGGAGAAGAGTATTTTCATATGAAATCAAATAGAAAGAATGGTGGAATGATCTCAAATGTTGTTGGGGGTCATCCTTGCTTTAGAACTTAGAAAACATACATTGTTCTCATTAAGGAGGATAAGGTCAAAGAGAAATAGATGGATGGATGGGTTCATTGCAGATTTGATCATAATATAGATGGTTATGAGTCCCAAAAATGGATTATTCAAGATTGAACATTTTATCCATTAAAATCTAAACCAAATCTATTTAGGTTGAGGAGCTCCATAATTGTGTGGTAGGTTTGGTTAAGGTTGAGTGGCTGTAATTTATGGATAAGAGGTGAAAGGTTGAGAAGGTACCACATATTGGTATGTGGTCATGGATGGTTGGGATGATGCCACATATTGGTATGTGGGCACAAAAGGTTGGGTAGAAGGTGTTATGTATCCTTGTGGGTTAGGAACATATTGGTAAGATGTCATGGGTATTTTTTGAGGGACTGATGTGGGTTGGTTTGGAGGTATGGTTGAAGTGGTAGATTGAGTTTGGGTTGACTCTTGTACTAATAGGTAGAAGGGTAAAAGGTATAGAAAGAACCAAACTTTGGAGTGGGGTAGAAATTGGTAGATTAGTAGTGATAAGGGGAATGATGGAAATAAGGGTAGAAGATACCCCCATAGTAGATGGGGTATAGGTAACAAGAGGTAAGGTTTCCCCTGCATTGGAGGTGTTGGTTGGTTTAGGAGGTGTTTGGTTATTGGTTAGAATGTTTTATTAGGTTTCAATGGTGGTAGTGGATGGGATAGTGGTAGAAGAAGAGGTTTGGGTTATCAAAGGTTGAGTAGAAGTAACACCAACCATAAGAGGCGGAGACATACCATAAGGTGGATCTATGGGAGGAACTGAATCAATAGAGGTGTTGTGAGATAAGGTGTTAAGGTAGTTTTATATGGCCAAAGGGTTGTTATCAAGAAATGTGGAAAAATTCACCCACCCTCAACAACTATCTGAGGCATGGTAGGAGGGGGAGAATGATGAGGAGAACCCTCAACATCTAAAGTGTACTCCATAGAGGAGGAAGAGGAAGAAGAAGGTGGTCCTTGGTTGGTTTTATTCATCAATTATTGTCTATTAAATAACATGAGAGGAATAGAAAGAAATGATGAAAAATCACACCTTAAACAAAAAGCAAGCAAAAGAAAAAAACTCAAGGCAATCCAAACATACACTAAAAGTGCATTTACAAACTTAGTATTATTTTTAAATTGCTTTTGGCGTATGCCTTATAAAGTGTGAACAATAAATTTGGCTTATGCCTTAAAAGAGGAAATCTAAGGTTTATTTTAGGTTGTGTTTAGGTGCTCAAGAGGGAATCTATATTGAACTTTAGTATGTGGATTGATATTGGGGCTGACTCCTTCACTTCACACACTAAAATGATAAGGGTGTCAGATGCTTAGCCAAGATATACTAAATTTTAGAGTGTATACTCGACTAGAGAGCTATGTTTGTTCTCCCTTTGGTAATGAACTCCAAGTAGGATTGCTAAGAAAGGGTAAGGTTTATCGCTAGGTGATGAAATCCTAGTTGGGCCTTATTTCAAGTTCATTTTTATGTGTTGATTGATTATGTGGTTTGGTAAAGGTGTGTGATAACAAGATTGAATCTATGATTAATAACTTTGATTTTAAGTTACTAGATAAACGAAAACAAGTAAGCAATTAATATATGCAAAGAATTTATTTTAAGCCCAAAATAAATTTCAAATTTCATTGGATGAGAAAAGAATAAAGAAAGTAAGAAGGGGCACCTATATGATGCTAGGTCCCACTAGATGTGCCAAAGTGTTTCTCTTAATTTTTGCTCATTTATTACTTTTGAAAGAAGATAAGAAACTAGTAATAAAGGTGTCGTAGAAATACTTGGTTAGTGATGCATGCATAATCTAGCTGAAGATGGAGAACTCCTCTTTGGATTGAAAATAATAACATGTAGATAAGAAAGCACTAAAAAAGGGGATCATTAGCAAGATAGTTAAGTTGACTACCTAGCGTAAGCTAGATCCAAGAAGCATGAGCTTGCTATGGAGGTTGTCAATCCATTTTTGATAATAATTAAGTTGGAAATGATATAGTAAAATACTTACATAAAGTAAATTAAATGCAATATAAGAAGAAAGTAGAATGATTGTCAAAGAAAATGATAAAATATAGTAAAAGCATGTCAGTACTTATACTAAAGTGGGTGGGGCTAGGTTCAAAAAATTAGAAAAGGGTCTATGAATAGGTAAGAACATAGAAAGTTAGGTTTGGTTGGGGTTAAGGGGCTGAAAATAAATTATTATTTTCTACCACAATGACCATAAATGGTTGGGTGAACCATCAGTGGTTGGGATAACCATCAATAGTTGGGTAACCATCGATGGTTGGGGGTCATCGTCAACCATTGTGCTAATTGTCAGAGGTTGCCTATGGATTTATGAAGATATTCAAAAAATAGTTGAAGAATAAGTAGATGAGTAGATAGAGGTTCTATTAAGAGTTTATAAGTTAGGAAACAAGGTGTAGATAGGTCTAATCAGGTCAAGGAGGTTAGAAATCAAATGAAACATAGAACAAGTACAAATATACATGTATCTTGTTAAGTGGTTGATGATTAAAGGCTAGAGAAATTTTGCTAGAGTAACAGTATTTTGGCCTCAAAAGCAAATTTTGTAGATGTTCAAGTCTCTTTTGTTGTATTTGATTTGCTAAAGGAAGATTAGATGTTGGAGAGCTTGAATACATATATGCTTGATAACTCTTGGCATCCCCTATTTTACCTCCTACTCCCCTCCTTTTATAAGAAAAGAGAGATGGAGGATAGAAGGTTCCCAAGAGGGTGAGGATATTGATTTTTATGCTTGGGAGTTCATTAGCACCACATAAGGTGAACATATTAAATTATGCCTTGTTACCTCACACATAACTAGTGATGTGTTAAGAAGGTGAGGACCTGACTGTCGGTGATCAAGATAACCATCGATAGTTAAGCTAGCTATCGATGGTAAAGTATCTAAATTTGAAAGGGACTAAAAGGGGTTAAAATGGATTTTTTAAAGGTTAAGTTATTAGGTTTGAGTTTAGCTAACTAGGTGGTCAACTATACGTGGGGTCTGATAAGGTCAAGAAGGGTCCCAAGGCATTTTAACATCTAGAACTATCATGTATAGTTTTATAGTATCTACATGGATCATGACTCATTATGAAAAAATGATTCTTATCTTCTAATGGATCTCTTAGCGAATGAGAATGAACTTCAAGACTAATTAGAGCTCATGTAGGTTAATTGTTAATGATGGACCAGTCATGATTAGATCAAAAAATGGTGGAACATACCTTGAAATATGACAAATCAATAATTGTTCTCAAAAAATACTCCATCTTCTCTCTTATCCCATTCTCCTATATTATCCCATTCTCTTCTCTATTGTAAGGGTTCTTAGATTTTATATTTTTGATCTTTTTGGGAGATAAAATATACTCTCTGAGATATTGCAAAGTATGTTCAGCTTGATTAGGCTAAACCCTATCAATAATTTTTAAGAACTACCTTTTGATGTAATATAATACTTTATTTACCTATCTCATACCTTGGGACTATATTTGGTGAGTTGTGCATGATATGATTATATGGAAGAGAGTCTTCCTCATTTGTTATCCTCCTTTCTAACCTTGTTTATGATGTTTTCAAGTTATTTATAGGTTTGGATTAGTGTTATTTATACCATTAATGTGAGCTATAAGTGAGTCTTATAATTCCTCTTTGTTTTCATTCATTTCTTCCTGAACATCTTTTATGAAACACTTATGCAATTAGTTAGATTTTGAGGTTGTGTGAGCTAACATTGTCTTCTACAAATCTAGTGTGGATTCAAGCTTACGGGAGTTTCCCATTTAAATTTGGTAAATCACCCTTTTATCCTTCTTAAGAGCCCTTAACCCCTTTCTAACCCTTTTCATTATGATAAAATTAGTTTATGTGAGCATCAAAGAGGAAGTTGGCCTTCTCTAGAGGTTCAACCCCACCATAGGTAACCCACAACTTGGGGTTATTCCCATTATATATCTCAAATTTTATAGGACCTAAAGAACCCTCTCCAATGGTGGAAATTTGATCCATAACCATTCTAGCATGCCCGATGGGACTAAGGTCTAAAGCAGTGGAAGGATTTTTAGTGTTGTCCTTCTATATATCAACCTTTAGAGAGATTATACAAAAATCAATGGTGACTCTGAGCATTTATTAGTTGGTTAAGTAGCCTAACTAAGTACCTAATCATCATAATCTAGTTTATATAATCAATCATCTTGTTAGGAACCCATACTACCCCATTTATTTACTTTGTTAGTGTAATAGTTACTATAGATGCATATGCTTTGTAAGTCATCCCGTGAGCATTTTGTTTTATCCCACATTCATGGGAAGTAGTAGTTGCTTAGATTAGACTTAGTATATAAGTGTTGAGGCCAAAGAAGGCATCCAAAAATTTATTGTATTTTTCTTTCTCAAAGGAGGTTGCCCACTTAAAGAGGCTAGTGATTCTACAATTTAGCCATTGTAATTTAGTTTTTACTTATTTGAGTTAATATATTGATAATTCTCATAGTTTATTTCATGTATTTGAAATTATATACTAACTTTTTTATAAAGGATCTTCTCATCTATTATCAGATCACTTTCTAGGGCCAAATTTTTTTTTTAAAGTGTTTTTTTGTTTTGATGCATAATTTATTTAAGTATTTTTTTGTATCATGATAATCTATTTTAGACCAAGGTAAAAACTTATCCATATAAATCTAAGAAGTGATTAGGTGAAATCTTTAAAACTCATTGTAAGGAATACCACAAAACCCCAAAGTAGCTAGCCCATTGAGAGGACCTATTAATGAAATGGGTAATGACCCCATCCTGATTGATGAGTCCCCATCTATGAGGAAAACCAAGAGCTATCATTTATAGGTACACCCATGGACAATTTTTTTATAGAAAGTGGTACTTGTTCAAAAAACATTGGTGTCCAAATATATATCTTTAAACCCTTAAGTAGCCATTAAAGCTTAAGGCCCATTTCTATCAATTTCAAAATATTTCTAGTAGACTATAAAAAATTAATGAGTAGTAGAGTATCCAAAGACTGTTAGGGGACTTATAGCCAGACATTTGATAGAAACCAAAAACCAAAAAATATTCATCTTATCAATTTCAGAAAAATATTTGTAGAGTATTAGATAGCTCTCAAAGGACTTGTAGCTAGTCAAAAAATAAAAAATAGAATCTAGAAAAAAAATTAACATATCTCTCCATTTGTAGCCCCATTGATCCTCAAATTTTATTCAAACACCTAAAATTCCATTATCCATATTTTTTAATTAGGTTCTATATCTCGATTCCACTCCTAATTCCTACACATCTCAATTTTCCCTTTTTCAAGTTTTGCCATAACTTCCATTTTTATCCATTTGCCTCAAAAAGTTTCCATAGTGTTCATCTCTCTTTTATGCTCATTTGTCCCTCTTAGATAAATTTTCCATTTTTTCCATTTTCACTCCTAAAATTTCCCTTACCTTTATCAATCATACTCTCACTATGCAAAAAAAAATAGTAAAAGTACCATTAACCCTTTTGATTTCACCCAAATCACAAACTTCCCTTACTAAATGTGTCTTAACTCTAGTTTTCCTACCCATTACAAAAAACAACTCTTATTTGGGTCATGGTAGTAACATGAATAGGATAAAAAACATGGATGATGAAATTACCACCCTCAAAACACACATCAAAGATATTGATGAAAAAATTCATGGCCTTAATCTTCAACATACCACCTAGAACAATAGACAACATCTAGAGTCTTCTTCTGACACCAAATTTTATTCTTTTATCAATTTTTATGGGTTAAAGCTTGATTTTCCTCAATTTCATGGAGTAGATCCAACTAGATAGATCTATTAGGTAGAAAAATATTTTAATCTACATAATACTTTTGATGCCAACAAGGTTTTGCTTGCATCCTTTCACTTGGAACTTGGATCCCTTAGTATATTAGTATATTAGTATGGTATCGTTAGTATACCAATGCTCATGATGATCCAAGATGCACTAATTTTTTCACCCTCATTTTTTAATAGTTTATCCCTAGTGCTTTTGATTAATTCATGTGAGCACTTAATAAACTTTACCAAATAGTAACTATGAGAGAATATCAAATAGAATTTGAAAAATAGGTCAATCACATAGAAGGATTATCTAATGATTTTTTTAGGAGTTTCTTTGTTAGTGGACTAAAGGATGCAATTCGATTTAAGGTCAAAATGTTTCAGCCCAAAATGATTATGGAAGCCCTAGGGTTGGTTAATTTGGTAGAGGAAAATATCATAGATTATCACTGATTCAAATCCAAGTTTTCTCCATTCATAATTACAACTTTACAATGATTTAAAATAACACTAGCCCCCAAAATGACTCCTATCAAGCATTTGATTGAATTAGAGATGTGAGCCCATAGAGAAAAAGGACTATGTTATGAATGTGATGAAAAATTCACTTAGGGACATCTATGTGTCAAGAAAAAGATATACATATTATATGTGAAATCTCCACCTTAAACTGAAGATTGAGATGTTCAAGATATAATAGATTATCCAAAAGAAGCTTAGCTAGTTATGGAACCTGCTTCTCAAGAAGACCAACTAGAGATCTCTCTCCATGCCTTATCAAGAGTCACCACCCCAAAAACCATATGAGTCAGGGGTTACTTCAAGAAATTCCCTCTTAAAATAATCATTGATTTTGGTAGCACTCATAACTTCATTAACCCTCAGATCACCATACAAGCTAATTGTTTTATTTGTCCTTACTTTAACTTTCAATTCATGATTTAAAATGTGGGCAAATTACCTTATAAAGGGAAGTGTCATAATTTTTTTTATCTCTATTGGAGATTATAACTTGTTCTCTAACATGTTTTCCTTGCCTTTAGGTAGATGTGATGTTGTTTTGGTAACCCAATGGTTACACACACTTGGACCCATCTTATAGGATTTTGTTGAAATTTTGATGTAGTTTTTACACAATTTGAAAAAACACACATTGAAAGGCTTAAAATTTGGGTCCCTCAACATCATTATTTCACATCACATAGAAAATCTTCTTAAGAATAATTCACATGACATCATTTCCCAGCTTCATTCCATTCAAATGCAACCATCAATGGTATCCACTCCTTATAATCTACAAACCATTATGTATAGGTATTCATGTGTCTTTGCTAAACCAATGGGGTTACCACCTTCATGATAAGAGGAACATCATATTCAGATCCTTCCTAGAATTTTTCCTCCTAATATTAGGCCCTACCATTACCAATTTTAGCAAAAATATAAGATTGAGATGCTTATTTGAGACTTATTGAAGCAAGGCATTATTCACCCCAGTACTAACCCATATTCTTTCATAGTTCTCTTTGTAAAAAAAAAATATGTGTCATGGTGCCTCTACATTAGCTTTTGCATACTTAATCAAATCACAATCAAGGATAAGCTCTTGATCTCTATTATTTATGAGCTTAATCAAATCACAATCAAGGATAAGTTCTTGATCCCTATTATTGATGAGTTTCTTGATGAGGTTCATGGCAATCATTTTTTCTCTAAGTTAGATCTTTACTCTATCTATCAGTAAATATAGCTTCACGAGGATGATATCCCTAAGATAAATTTTCACATGCATGATGGACACTATGAATTTTTGGTCATGCCCTTTGAACTCATTAATGCTCTTCCAACATTCTAGGCATTGATGAATAAAATATTCTATCCCTACCTACATAAATTCATTTTTTATTCTTTGATAACATCCTCATCTATAGTAAAATATGGTTTGAGCATCTCCAACATCTAGAGCTTACACTATAACTTATCTCTGACCATCATCTTTGTGTAAAATATTCCAAATGTGCTTTTGGCCAAGATGAAGTGGAATATCTTAGGCATATTATTTCATCTCAAGGGGTTCAAGTGGATCCTAAAAATATAGTTGCCATGAAAAATTGGCCTCATTCGTATACACTCAATAGCCTTCATATTTTTTTAATGATGACTAAATACTATTACAAGTTTGTCAAGGATTATGAGAAGATTACAACTCCATTGACTTCTATGTTGAAAAAGAAAGCTTTTACATGGACACATTCTACTAGGTGTGTATTTGAAGAATTGAAACAAGCTATGTGTACTACACCTATTCTAGTTATGCCAAATTTTATCAAGACCTTCACTATTAAGAGTGATTCTTACATCAATGGACTTGGTGTTGTTATCCTCCAAGAAGGATACCCCATTGTGTTCACCATTAAATCTCTTTTTAGAAATAATTTAGTACTCTGTACTTAAGAGAAGGAAATGTTAGCCTTTTTGCATCCATACAGAAGTGGTAGCCATACCTACTAGGGAATCATTTTTGCATCAAAACTAATCACCAAAGTCTGAAATATTTCCTAGAAAAATGGGTGTTCACCCCATCACAACAAAAATGGGTTATCAAACTCATGGGTTATGACTATGAGACAACTTATAAAAAGGGTAAGGATAATATTTTGGTTGATGTTCTATCTCACACATTTACAGACCAAGCTTCCATTTCAATTATTTTTATGCCTATTCTAAATTGGTTGGACATTATAAAGTAGGGGTATGTCAACAAATCCTCATTATCTCAAATCATTCAATAGTTGGCCACTAACCCCTCTATTATACCAAATTGTTTTTAGGATGGTGATTCTTTATGATATAAGGGTTTTCTAGTGCTTCCCCAGAGTATAAATCTTTAGTATGTTATATTCTATAAACTCCATGGTTATCCATCCATAAGGCACTTAGGTTTTCTCAAAAATTATGAGTGAGCGTGATGTAACTTATTTTAAAAGGGAATGAAAAAGGAAATTCAATAGATGGTGGCTGAATGTGATACTTGCCAATATAATAAGGGTGAAACCACACTCATCCCTGGGTTGTTTGAACCTTTAACCATCCCTACTAGGATATGGATAGGTATTTTTATAGAATTCATTGATGGGCTCCCTAGATTTGGATGGAAAATAATGATCTTAGTTGTGTTTGATTGCCTCTCCAAATATAGTAATTTGTGTGCCCTTAACCATCCCTATATAGCCTCCACAGTTACATAATTTTTTTTAACAAAATTTTTCATCTTCATGGCACTCTTTTATCCATTGTCTTAGATCATGATGCAACCTTCACCATCATTTTTTAAATATAACTATTTCGATGCACTAGCACCCAACTAAAGATGAGTTTTGAGTATCATCTATAAATAGATGTCTAGACTAAAATTATCAACAAATGCTTGGAAATTTTCCTTAGTTGTTTCACCTCAAAACAACAACATTATTTGTAAAAGTGGCTCCCCCTCACCAAATGGTGGTATAATATCTCTTACCACACTTCAAATAAAATTAATCCATATGAATTAGTCTATGGTCAAGCACCACCAGTCCTCCTTCCATACACTCCCAGTAGTTTATTAGTTTAAGTAGTCAACTTAATTATCTAAACTTGGGATCAAATCCTTAGCACCTTACAAGATAATATTTATATGGCACAACATTAAATGAAATAATAGGCTGATCAACACCATTCCAAGTACACTTTTCAAGTAGGTGATATGGTTTTTCTTCACCTACATCCTTGCAAGCAATCCTACCTAAAAACCAAAGTGCATCATAAGCTAGCTCCCAAGATATATGGGCCTTATAATGTTCTCTAAAATATTGGGTCAATTTATTATAAGTTTGAGTTCCCACCTTCCTCATGATTTTACCCAATATTTCATGTCTCTTGTCTGAAAAGGTTCTTTGCCCAAACATCAGAGTGTAGACTATTTTACCATAGCTTGATAATAAAGGATTCAACCTTCTTAAGTAAGAAGAAATCCTAGACAATCACACACACCAACTTCACTCTCACTCTATCACAAAGTTTTTAATTTAGTGGCATGGAATGCAATCAAAGGATACCACATGGGAACCACTATTTTATATTCAACACTAGTACCCACATTTGAAGATTTGAGGATAAATTTTTTTCTAAGAGGGAGGGTATATTAAAAATCTATTGTATCCCTTCTCTTTACTTTATTAGTATAATAGTTTTTATGACTGTATATGAGTTTGTAAGTAATCCTATGAGCATTCTTTTTTAACCCACATTCATGGGAAGTAGTATTTACTTAGATTAGACTTAGTATACAAGTGTTGAGGCCAATGAAGGCACCCATGAATTTATTGTATTGAGCTTGCTCAAAAGAGGTTTCCCCCTTAAAGAGGCCAATAATTATACAATTTATCCATTTTAATTCATTTATGCTTATTGGATTTAATATATTGCTAATTTCCATAGTTTATTTCATATATTTACAATTATCTACTAACTTGTTCAGGAAGGATCCTCTCACATATTTTGATTATTATGCTTATTCTCCACCTTAGCATCATAATAATCAAGTAAATAATGTTTATGTGCTCCCTCCAAGTGGCCTTAAAATATCCTATCAGCCCTATCATGGTCTTTGTCCTCTTCTTACCCTTGCATAGGACCAATTTCAACCTCCTTTGCATTCAAGTCAGTACTCTAATTCCTCTTATCAAGACTAGGATTATCCTGTTATATCTTTGTTAGGAGTCAAGAAAGCATTATCATTTTATATTAATTTGATAAGGGAGATTGGTAGGGCTTTGGATTTTTCTCCAATCATCCCTATCCATGTTTTACAAGAGATAAGGAGTGCTCTTCAATTGGTCAAAAATAGATGGTCAGTTTGTGAGGGTGAAAAATGGTCATCTTATGAGAATGAGGACATATCAATGATGAAAATCATGATCTAGAACATAGACAATGTGTTGATATCTTATGAATATTAGTAGGCTCATTTAGATCAATTTTATGTGTCCTCTCCCTTCTAAGATCCTCAAGCTCAACCTTCAAGAGTCCCTGATAAACCCCCTAGTTAACCTTATCAAAATTTGTTCTTATCAAAACTCAGAGAGGCAATATTGGACCAAGGTGGAACAATCATGAAAATCAATGAGAGGGTTGAGATTGAATAAGAATTCACCATTCATGTCATATAAGGTATAAGGATATTCTTTTAAGAATTTTGGAACATGTGGGAATCCATTAAAGAAGCTAACTATCCACAAGTTGAGAAGAAAGCATTAAAAGGGTGGGTATTATCCATTGAGAAAGTGTTTAAGTAGTGGGAGAAAGATTATGTCAAACTTGAGCTAGTTATTTTGCCCTCTCCTACCCCTATGCCTATTCCCACTCAAGATCATAAAACCATCCCATCATAGATATTCTCTAGTACATTTGACCTTAGCTATGTCATACCTTCACTCCTAAGGCCACCTTCTCATATATATGTTAAAAAAGAAGAATTTTTTTTTGTTCCATACCCATTTATATCATGGAAATTAGTTTATAAAGGTACAAAAAAGAGGAGGTACTAGTTGAGGCAGTCCAAGAAGTAGTCTTAGAGGAAGAATTAGTTATGCCAAAAGTAAATAAAGCAAACAATAGCTCAGCTCAATGAGCTTGGTGTACAAGATTTTTGAGACTCTCTCTCCTTTCCTTAAGATCCATAGAGAATCCATTCAATGTCTTTAGCTAGAAGGACACTCTCCTAAGTTGAAATCAAGGTGAACTTATTCACCCTCCCCCATCTCCATCTTAGAGAAAGAACCTATTTTACTAAATATAAATGAGGATATTTTAGTCATGAGTGAGATTTAATAAGACAAAGTCAGTGTCCATGATGAAGAAATCATGATAGGAAACTAAATGCATAGGGAGGAGCATGTTTTATCTTTCAAATTATAGGGCTTGATGAGAAACAAGAGGATAACTTTCATTAAACTATTATGGAGGTCAAGGGTAGCTTGAGTGATTTAGAAGATTAATGGCATCCTTTGTGCTTGAATTTCTTAAGTGAAATAGAGTAGTTTAATGTTACAAACTTGGCTGAAGAGGACAATCCTCATGTTGAACATAAGGTAGACCTTTAATGGAATATTTAAGGTCCATTATACATAAATAAATAATTATATAAAAACTAAGAACCAGAGGTTGGTCAACTTCAAGATGAGGTGTCAATTGACGATAGCCCCGATATACTAGAGCTAGAGGAAAGCATATTAGACCTTGAACAAGATAAATATGATGTGTTAGACCTTGTATGGTTAAATAAACTCTCATTTTTAGTTAAAAAACAAGATGAAATATTGAATTATGTTGATGAAGGAGACATCTCAAATTCTCAAGAAATGCAGTTTGAGAAGCATACTAGTGAAGAGCCTAAAGAGTTATGGTAGTGGTTCAATGCCATAACCAAAGAATTTTAAGAGGCTAAGGGACATGTCCTTATTTTATAAATCTATGAACATGTTTCTATAATAATTAACAATCCTAATTTTCATAAGGACAATGTGTAGGAATATGGTCTTTTTGAACCATCAATTGAACCAAGTGCAATTGCTCCCAAGAGCCTGAATGAGGTCTTCATGTAAGGCTTTCTCAAGAGTGATGAGTAACATCAATAAATTTATCCTATAGTCTAACATGAAACAATCTTGGATTAATTATATTAGTATGTCTACATTAGAGAAATGTTTGTTCTATTTCATCCATTGGAGAGCACATCAAAATGATTGGCCATCAAGTTACCTTTTTAGCCAATTTTGGTACCTCCAAAGAAAGGTATTTTCCATCTTGATTTTTTACAAGTGGATGACACTAGAAGTTTCCACATTTTACCTAGGTAGGAGGTGATTATAAATTTAAATCTTGTACATAGTATTTTAATTGTATTTTATTTCCTCTCAGTGTCTAGTGCATGTTCCTTTCTTATCATGTGTTTCCTTTTCCAAAGTGCCTTGGGCACTTTTTTTTATTTTATTTATTTTGGTCCTTGTTGCTTGAATAATGGGTTTTCAATAAAATGTTAAACTTGTATCAATTTTTATTTTGTGGAAGAGAGATTTGAATCCATGCCCAATGGATTAGATAAGGTAACTAGTCTAGGTTCTCAAACATAACATGCATGCATCCATGAGATGTCACTAGAAATGTTGGCCAATTTTGGCCCACATATAGAACTTTTCCTGGGGAGGTATATGGTATAAAAATCCATATAAATACTTGAATAAATGATTAGAGTTCCTATGGAAATAATGGTCAAATGATTTGAAGAGAAGATCATGTTGTTGTAAAGCTTTTGAAACACTTTAAGCTAGCTTAAAGTGTAGATTGATTAATATTTTAAGAGTAGGTCTAAATTGTAAAGTGAAGGGTTAAAATAGGTCTTCATGGTGTCTGAGAAGTTTCAAGAACAAGTCCAAAAAATCCTACAAGCTTAAAAGCATAGTTTACACTTGGGAAATATTTCAAAGTTTATTTGACTAAGTGTTGAATTCTTTCAAAAAAAATTATCCTAAAGGCAAAAGAGTAAGTACATATTTTTTTTGGGAAAAATGTCAATAAAAATTATTAAAGGTAGAATTATTTTAGACAAAATGTCTAAGACAATAATTTATAAGACACATTTCAGTTAGACAAAATATTTGAAACAAAAGGTCCTTGTAAAAATATCAAAGACCTAAATCTTTTGGGAAATTCATCTAAGACAATTTACTCAAGGACATATATATTTCAAACAAAATGTACACAACAATGGTTATAACAAAGATAAAATATTGATGTAAAATATCTAACATAATGGTTTATCTTGGATAAATTATTCTAGTATAATGATGTTCATGTAAGTTTCAAATTTAAGCTCACTAATTGACCTTTTAGGGTCCAAAGATTGACAGTTATGCAGATGTCAAATACGTTAATGTGGATGTCAATGATGGATGTGTAAACATTAAATTCAAGCCATGATAAATATCCATTAAAGTTTAAATATCTTAGTGATGGTCATGCAGATGTCAAATACATTTTTTTGGATGTCAAATATAGGCATGTAAACATCAAATCTAGGTCCCATGAAGAAACCATTTGATTTCAAATGTTAGGATCAATGGCACATGTTCAATCATGAATCCAAGATCAAAAATGAATGATAATTTACAGGAGTTAGAATATATTGAATATAAATGCATGAGTGACAAGTGCCTTCATCACATTTGACTAGCAGTAAATCAATGAACCATGTTTGATCATGTGACTTGAGATCAATGGTTTGAGAGAGAGAGTCAATGGGTCAATGACTCGAGTTATCAAACAAAAACCAATGATTAAATCTTTGATTGCAAGACATTTTCAATGGAGGTTGACAAATCCATTTTTAATCCAAGTAGGTAAATATAAAGGTATAGAGCTTAAATAGGACCTAGGTTTAGATTCTCATGCAAGGGAAGATAAATAAGATATTATGGGGCTTCTCATCCTTTAACATAGTTATAGCTCAACAAGCTACTATTTAAAGCATGCATGACATGTCTCTATCAATTTTGAGATATGAGGATCTGGTCCTCATAATGAGTGATAAGTGGTAAGTGGTGTGGAAAATGAAAGCAAATGGATCTGGTGGTCAGAGAAGCAAATTAAGCATTTAATTTTTTTACAAAGCTTCTAGAGTTTTTACTTCATAGTTAGATCATGACTCATCAGGGGAAATTGATTCTTAACTTCTAGTGGATCTCTCAACCAATGAGAATTAACTTAAAGACTAATTGAAGCTAATACAAGTTAATTGTTAATGATGGACTAGTCATTATTAGACCAAAATATGGTAGAGCATCCCTTGAAAGTTATAATCTCATTAATTATTATCAAAACATGTTCCCTCTTCTCTATTTCCCCTTCTCTAATATTACCCCATTTTCTTTTCCATTATAGGGGTTCTCATATTTTAGAATTTTGATCTTTGTAGGACCTAGAAATACTCTCTGAGATGTTGTAAAGTATGCTCAACTTGATTAGGCTAATCCCTGTCAAGCATTTGTATGAAATACCTCTTGATGAAATATAAGACTTTAATTATCTATCTCTTACCTTGGGCCTATGTTTGGTGAGTTTTACATGATGGAATTATGTGAAGGAGAGTCTTCCTCATCCATTGTCCTCCTTTCTGACCTTGTTTAGGGTGTTTTTAAGTTATTTGAAGGTTTGGGTTAGTGTTATTTATACCATTAATGTGAGCTCTTAGTGATTCTTATAACTCCTCTTTGTTTGCATTCATTTTTTTCTAAACCTCTTCTAAGAAACACTTATGCAATCAATTGGATGTTGAGGTTGTGTAATCCAATATTAACTTCTACAGATCTAGTGTGGGTTCAATATTATGGGAGTCTCCCATTTAAATTTGGTACATCACCCTTTTAGCATTTTTAGGAGCCATTAACCCCTTTATAACCCTTTTCCTTGTGATAAAATTCATTTAGGTGAGAATCAAAGAGAAATTTGACCTTCTCTAGAGGTTCAACCCCACCATAAGTGACCCATAGCCTGGGGTTGTTCTCATTGTATAACTCAAATTGGAAAGGGCCTTAAGAAACCTCTTGAAGGGTGAAAATTTGATATATAATAGTATTTATATCCTAAAAAGTTAACTCTCACCTAAGATGAGTTAAGGTTGAGTTCAAACATGGAATGAGTATAAACTAACCCTAGGTGAGTTGAGGATAACTCTAGTTGAGTTAACATTATCATGTAATTATGATTTTAAATTAATAGGCATGGCTCCCAGATTAGATATTTTTATATATTTTGGAAGAGATTGACCACTCATATAGGTAATGATGATAAGGCTTGATCTATTGAATTTTGGAATTTATATTGATATATATTAATTAATTATAAATGGATAATTTAACTAAGAGTTTAATATTGTTTAATTATTTGATTCATTTTGATTAAAATTTTAGCTCTTTCAATATTTCATCAAGTGCCCCACTTAATGGGTCCATAAGCCAAACTACTAGTTGTTAGGTCGTAAGGTGACTTAGGATGAATCCATGAGAGGTTATCATTGTGTATAGGCTATTACCCCAAATAGTCATGCATTAACATAGTTCTAAGCATTAACACATGAAGTACAATTGAAATTGGGATGTTTAGTAATTTTTAGGCTTAATTTGTAATGTTTAGTAGAAATTATTTTGAAGTCTAGTTGGAAGTTAGTTGTGGCTAGAATGGGGTATTTACACCTAAAATGCATCAAAACAACTAGTGTTAGAATGAGGGCCTTTTATTATAAGGATAATAGTTATCATGCCTAAAATAATTGTTTATTAATTAAATAGAAAGTAATAAGAATTTATGTATTGAATGCTTGATTATTTCAAATTGTACTTGTTGATAATAACATAAAAACTATTACTTAATGATGAAGCATCCTAAAGACTAGTTCACCTATCACCAAGGCTCCATCTTACCATGGATAATTGGTGGTTTTTCCCCTACATTTCCATAGAAAACCTAATCCCAAAAAACCTATACCTACCATGATTTTGATTAACTTATCCCCATAACCTCTACCAAATTTATAGCCCAGGATGGCTTCGTTTGCTAGCTCTACCATTAACATCTTAGGGATTATCCATGATTTACCTAGAAACCTTGAGATATATCTTCCCCATTTCACTCTTGGTGTTTCAATAAATTTTGAATCTATTTAATGTTTAAGGAGAAAAAAAGATGAAGGGTATGGATTAGACACAAGAGAGAACCCACATTAGTTACACACCGTATCCAGATGATGTTGAGCAATCCTCTTTGTCTAGGTAGGAATACATATGATTAAGAAATCACTACCACCAATATATTTATTAGTAGATATATGAGTGGGTTTTCAGGCTATGCATCTATTCCTAGAATTTTCAAACTTCCTTAGGGATGATAGTTCACATTTTGAAATAAAATGGTAATGAATAAGAAAATGAAAGAGAGAGTAAGAGAGAGATGTTCATACCATTCTTGTAGTCTAAGTGCAATAAAGAGTGACATAGTGTAGGCAATGTGAGTTATTGGTACTTGTGGAGGTTATTTGGGTAGGCTCAGGGAGGTTAGTGGAAATACACAATCATCGATGTCAGTTAGGCTACTGATGTTGATAAGGATATATGACTAATGCCAATTATGTGATCAATGTCGATAGGGGCAATAGATTCTCAAGTGGTTGCAAGAGATTTTTTTGAGATAGGATGTGGATGTTGGTTAGGTTTATGAGGTTGGGAAGAGTTACGAAGGCTAATTATTAAAAGGGGTTCAAGGGGGATTTGACACAAGGAGTTATGCATGTGTGTGATGTAGTTTTGGTGTCTACATTTGCCCCTTTTTATCTTATAATTTGTAATAATAATTTATAAGACAAAAACAAGAGTTGGATGCTCCAATTATTAGATGAGGTATCCCCCCTCAAAATGGGAACCAAAAGAGGAGAATCTAGAATCACATACCAGTTGGATAAGGAGTTAATTAGGTGGGTGGATGTTAAGTGAGAACACGGTATCACTACTTGTGCATATAATACTATGATTTATAGTTGACAAAATCAATAATAGGTAAAGGAAATGAGTACTCAAATAGAAATAACTAAATAAAAACTTGAAAGTGATAATTGATAAGGTTAAAATGATCAAAGTTGTAGCTCCAATGGCCCATGTGTTCCAAGTATCTAAGGTAGGAAGTGTTCTTAGTAAACATAAAAGGTTGCAAGTGATAGGGCTAGCTTGGTCACGATCCAAAACACCTAATATACATGTGTGTGTATAATAACCAACTATAATGAGGTAGTATAAGTGGTCAAGACAATCAATGTAAGGTTGGTTCAAAAGGGTTAATGGGTGAGGAGATATTCATGATCTCTAGTCAGAGTCATCATGGCTGGAGATTTAAGTGATATCTAAGGTTGGTTGTCATGGTTAGGGAGATGTATGTGATCTTCAAGTTTGGTTATCATGGTCAGGGAGATATATGTGATCTCCAAGTTACCCCAAACTGAGGGTGTAGTCTAAAGGGTGGTGGTTGTAGTTGAAAAATCTAATGTTAAGGTTATCGATATTGGTAGGAAGTATTGCTAACATCAGTGTCTTAGGTTAAGACTTTTGACAACGATGGGTGACCAAATCTTAAGAAAATGGGTTTACGAGCCCACTAAAATTCATTTTGCAAAATTTGATTAGAGAAAAAGAGCTCTAGGTATTAGTGTGGGTAGAGATGGTAGAGCTAGGAGGGGACCTAATTGGAGGCATGCCACCATAAGTACTAGCTATTCCAACCTAGAGGAGATGGAGAGACGAGGTAAGATCTTTGAGTTGAATTTGAATTTAAGTTTGTTAATTTGTGATGTGGACCATTTTGTTATGTTTGGGGGAGAGAGGGTAATTAGAGGTATAGTAAATGGGGTGAGGTTAGGTTTACGATAATTTAGGAGGGGTTTGGGTGTATTTTTTAAGGAAAAACATAAAGTTAGGATATGGGTTGTTTATCCCTAGGGCCGAACCAATTGACGTGGTTTATTGATGTCAACCGATCATGGCGCTAATGTTGACTGATATTAAGTGTTGATATTAGCATATAAGATCAATGTTAGTTACATTAAAAACACAAAATAGGAGAAAATGCTAATTATGGATCCCCAATTGAGTTAGTTAACTAGCTTAATGGCTGAACTAGCCTTAAAAGACCTTGTGTTGACTGAGTGCTACCTACATAGCCCAATTGAGGGCCTTAGGCCAATGTAGTTCTCCAAGTGCATAGGAAAAAAGGATGATGTATGGTTAAAATTTTATTAAGGGAAGTGGTGAGGAAAATGGAGGTTGAAATTGGTCATGGTAATTAGGGCTTAAAATATAGGTCACAGGATCAAGGGTGTGAGATATAGGCCATGGGGCCTAGAGTTGAAAGATAGATAGTTGGACCTCGAGTTTAGAGATAGGTAGTAGGTCCTAGGGTTTTATAGATAGGTAGTTGGGCCTAGGGTTGAGAGATAGGTAGTTAGGCTTATGGTTTAGGGATAGGTAGTTAGGTATAGGGTTTAGGTGGGTTAACATGCTATATAGTTAGGTGGTTATATGGCTAAACTAACCTTAGAAGACCCCATGTCAATTGAGTACTACCTACATAGCCCAAATGAGGGCTTCAAGCCATTGTATTTCTCCAAGAGAGAAGGGAAAAAATGGTGGAGGTTGATATTAGAAAGTATGTGACTTGAGGTTTGTGTGTGTGGATGTAGGCTAGGTAGGAGTTGACATTATGAGATTGACTACCTACACTACTGATGATGATGAGGAGGGATGTCACCATGGATGAGTGGGAGCACATGGTAGCCATAGGGTTAGGAAGAGTGTGATGAAATTATTGGGTTGCATATGATTTTAGTTTGATGATAGCATTGATAAAGATGTGGGATCACACCATCAACACCTTTCATTTGCCTACAAGAGAGTTTAAAATGACATAAGAGGACATGTATATGATTGTATGGTTTCCACTCTAGGGTGAAGAGATCATCTCATGTTTGAGAAATGAGTATGATATTCAAATGGTTACATTATTTTGAGAGTATGTTAGTGAGGTGACCTATCACTCAATGAGCTTTACATATGAGCTGCTATACATTGCCGATGAGGAGCAACATCAGTTGAGCATCTTGATGATGATAAGGATTATAGTATATGCACTACTAGATGTAGATGGGGGAGATTTCCTATTGCATTGATTAGTATTTTGGCATAGATGGTTGAGTAGTGGATAGTGTATGCATGGGGACCAACTTTTCTAGCTCAGTTATATAGAGAGTTATGGGGTTTGAGGCTACAATGATGGTATAGTTTGTGTGTCAGGAATTTACTCCATTATTGGGCATATGAGCACATCATTGTGACATATCCATTTGGGTTACCCACCACAATTTTAGCTAGTTTTAGGGTCAAGTTTTAGATGGTGGAGAGAGGCTATGACCTAGACACAAGTATATGACATAATGTGGGACATAGGTTATTATAGGCATATGATAGATGGATTGATCCCTATAGATATTTTTTTGAGGCCCTACTTGACATACCCTACATTTACAAGATAGGTAGAATAGTTTGTTGGTTTATAGAGAATCTTATGGGTTAGAGGGAGATTAGTTAGATAGCTAGAGATGATACCCATGTCATGAGTCAGGAGATAGTTTTTATTATAAGAGGGATGATATAGAGGCACCCCTACCCTTGCCCTAGGAGATAGATGGGCCAAATTTTGAGGAGCTACTAGAAAGTCTAGGTGTGGAAGATCCTGGATGCACAATGTCTTATCTTGATTGGTAGATAGGTTTGCATCCTATGATTCAAGTTAGGAGGCCACCAATAGATGTATAGGGAGTGATGAGAGAGAGAGATGCAACCATAAAATCTTGGGATGTAGTGATATAGGCCTAAGAGGTAGCAGTGCAGCCCTGAGATGTAACATAGGCATAGGTGTTGGTCTTATAAGGGTAGGTTATGACATTATAGGGGTAGTTTGAGGCATTATAGGGATAGGTTAGGGAATTATAGGGCCAAGTTACTACACTGATAGTAGAGAGAGATAATTTAAGAGTAGAAAAATAGGCTACTCCTCCTCCATAGGGACTAGTATAGGGGCCTATAGTAGGTGTGATGGGCCCACTATAGACTATATCTCTAGTGAGATACAACACTACTCTAGATGATATTTCATACTATGAGAGAGCCATCAAGGAGTTCCCATATATTCAGAGGTATTTTAAGTTTACAGAGTAGGAGAGATCACTAACATGTGTTATGGATTTTAGCTCACATAGACACATATAGGTAGAGAGTAGTGATGATACTGCTTCTTCATGACCATGACTATATCCTTGAGTATTTTGATTGCCAAATTATATTTTGGATGTTATTATATATTTTTTAGACATGTACCTATGAGCCAAAGATGAGAGATGTACCTTTTTTTGAGAGAGATGTTATATATGATCCATTGATGTACATTCATATTTAATGCATATATATATGAGATGTGTTATTGTGAGTTGTTTTTATGTGATGGTGATGATGTTGAAGTTATTATAATGATGTAGATGTTTATGTTACATTAGTTTTATGTTAATGTTGACCATGTTAGTTGAGTTAGACTAGCATCTCCCATATATGTGATGGTATATGCATAGTTGATTTGTTAGCTTCATCTTAGCATTTTTCCATATGTGTGATGGTGTATGCTTAAAATTAATAAGTTGGGTATGTTATTTTATTTCAAAATTTTATATATTTGTGATGGTGTATGCTTAAAATAAATGGTGTAGGCTTGATAGTTTTCCTATTTATTATTGTTTAGAGAAACTATGGTTGCATGTTGGGTGTATTTCATGGGGGATTATATGAAATGGATTAATGGGCAATGGTTTGTTAGTTTTAATATGGTTTTGGGTATTTATTTTAATATCCTTTCTTGAGATGGATATGTGTTAAACAAATAACTCTAATAATAAAAAAATTGGCAAAAATGTAAGAAGGTGATTGAATCTTGTCATGAGATTCAATCTCAAAAGAGAAATCGATGTGTGATTGGGATGGGAAATAAAGAGGAATGATTCTCACATATTTTAAAATACCATAATCACAACATAAATAGGCTCAGTAGTATGAGCCTCTTTCATTATTTTCATCATTTAACCATGTGTTTGTTATAGAAGCATCGTACTCATCTTGTGTCATGTGAGTTTAAAGTCCCTTGAAAGAGTATGAGGGGAAAAGGGTAAAAGGAATGAGAGTTTTTGAGTATCATAACCTTCTTAGTGGGTATGTTATTCCCCTTATTTTGGTGACCCAAGAGTTACTATAGGAAATTTCATGACTTAAAGCTTTTTAATGTGTGTAAGTTGATCAATGCAAGAAGCCTACAATGGGATTTTGTTTATGTTGAGGTCATATGAAGCTGATCAATATGAGAAGCTTCTAAGTAATTATTTTCCTTGATAATAAATCTTGGATTAGACATCCTTTAAGGGAGTGGTCTAATATTTTGTTTTTGATTTTTAATAGCTATCCTTCAAGGGAGCAATCTATTTATATTATCAAGAAGAAGCTACGTAGTTGTCCTTCAAGGGAGTAGTCTATGTTGAGAATCATGACTTGAGAGATTATAACATATATATATATATATATATATATATATATATTATCTTTAGTCATGGACAAGACTATAGAGGCTAAAGGGTTTTCCACTTTGAGGTAAAAACCATAACACTTCATAGGTTAACTAAGTGTGTAAGAATAAGGGTTAAGTTTAATATGGTTGCTCAAGGGATGAGATCAAGTTAAACATGAGGTCAAGAATCACTTGATTAAAAAAATAATGGTCATAGGTGAAAATCATTTAAAGGCTTGGGTTCTGGCCTTCCTTTGAGAGAAGGTAAGTGATAAGTTCATGAGCCATACTTATGAGTTATGATATAGGGTCCAAAATCATTAGGAGAAAACTTACGCCATTTTATTTTCTCCATGTTCATCACATGTTGATTTTCCTTTAAGATGAGATCTATAATATTGAAATCTTGCTCCTTGAGGTTTTGTTATAAGCACATTTGATACGCTCTTAATAGATTTGGAGGTGGTTGAGGGCTATGAGATGATGTTCATCAAGAAAATCAAGTTGATATAAATGTTCTTCATGAAAGTCATCATTAGTAAGTATTTATTATAGAGAGATGAGAAGACAAGGAATTTGGACCTCAAGAGGCAAAACAACTTCCATCCCATAGACTAAGGAAAAAGGTGTAGCACTTATAGGGGTTTGAATGATAGTCTGATAAGCCCATAAAGAAAAGGCAATGTGCATGTGTCAATTCTTCCTGATATCATTAACTACCTTCATGAGGATTTTGGTCAATGTTTTGCTACAAGATTTTTCTTGTCCATTTACTTGTGGATAATACAATGATGAGAAGCTTAATTTTATTCCAAATGTGTCACAAATATTTTGGGCGGCCTTATTTTTGAAAGATTTGTTATTGTTTATTATAATTTTATAGGGGAAATTAAAATGATAGATGATGTGATGGTTGATAAAGTCAATAATTTGTTAGCCTTAGTGGAGATGAGAGGAATGGCCTCAACCAACCTGGTGAAGTATTTAATAGTAGTAATAATGGAATGGTGATGGAGGGATGAATGAGGGTTAATCTAACCAATTAGATCCAAACCCCATTGTGATAAGGGCTAGAAGTCTTTGGTGACTTGTAAGGGATGGATTGGAATGTGAAGGAGGTTAATGTGTTGTTGACATTTGATGCAATGCTGAATGTAATCACTACAATCTTGATGGAGTGTTGGCCAATAATAGCTGAGTCAAAGGATATGCTTGGCCACTATATTACCATTAAAATTTACACCATATTACCATTAAAATGTCCACCACAAATCCTAGTATGGACTTCCTTAATGGTGAAGGTTATTTTAGTACTAGTGAGTCATCTAAGGAGGAGACCATAAAAACCTCACTTGTAGAGAAGTCCCCCTATCATAGTGTAATGAGTGACACATTTCATGAAGGCATGTATCCTATTATTAGATAGATCATTATGGGTACTAGAAAAGGAGAGGTAATTTGTGAGTTTCTTGTACCATAATTCATGTGGGTTGTGTGTTACATGACTCATAAAAAGGATATTAGTTGATATATAGGAGGACAATGTTAAGTGATGTACAGTGACATAGATTTTCAAAGAAGAGGGTGAATAGCGTATGTGTGAAGTAAGAGAAGCCATTGTGTCATCAAACTTATTTTTAGATTGAGGAATAGTTTACAAGAGGTAGAAGTTGAATGATTTCAATAGCATATCTACATGATGTTTATATCATTGCATAATTTTGTTTTTGCATAGGTAGGAACCATTAACCTAATTTACCACTAGATAAGAGTCACCAAAAATGGTTATTGATTTGACACCTAAGAAAATAGCCATTTGAAGCCATAATATCAAAGCTTCATATTCAGCCATATTGTTAGTACATTCAAAACCTAGTTTAAATGACAAAGGCATAGGCTCACCATCAAGAGGAATGAGGATGACCCCCACACCCCCACCATGTTGACATTTATACCCATCAAAGAACATCAACATTTGATAGGAGATGTCATCAATGGAGAGCATTATGATGGATTCTTTAGGGAATTCAAAGTTTGAAGGTTGGTTGTTAGGTAAAGGGGTGGAAACTAATTGGTTAGCAATCATTTTCCCCTTGATAGACTTTTATTGAATAAATTTCAAGTTAAATTCAGTAAGGAGCATGAGACACCAAGCTACTTGTTGATTGTGATATGGCTTAGAATGCATGTATTTGAGGGGATTGATATGGGTGATGATGTAGGTTTTTTTATTTAAGAGGTAATGATAGAGTTTGGAAGATACAAATACAAACATGAGACAAAGCTTTTCAATATGGGTATATCAAGTTTCATAATCAATAAGTGTGTGGCTTATGTAGTAAACCACTTGTTCTCGATGGTGATCATCTCTGATGTGATATCGTAGCACCTAGAGAATGGTCTATTGTAGAGATGTAAAGGTAGAAAGGTTAGTTTTACTTAGGTGTAATAAGAACTAGTGGGTAAAAGAGATACCATTTGAGTGCATCAAAGGCTTCTTGGCAATCTTTATTCTAATGGAAGGAAACATCTTTTTGGAGGAGATGGTAAAAGGGTTGTCAATGATCTAACAACTAGGATATGAGGTGTTAGATTGACTAAAGCTTGCCTTGCAAGCTACAAAGTTGCTTGATATTAGTAAGTGGAGGCATCTCTAGTATTGCTTAAACCTTAGCAGGGTTGACTTCAATACCATGGAGAGAAATGATAAAGCCTAAGAGCTTATCAAAAATGACACTAAAGATGAATTGCTTTGGGTTTAGTTGAATGTTATATTGGAGGATATGAATGAATATGATTTTGAGAATCATCAAGTGATCTTGGAAAAGTTTAGACTTTTTGAGTAAGTCATCAATGTAGTCTTCCATAATTTTTTGTAGGATATCATGGAAGATGTAATTTATGGTGCATTGGTAGGTGGCACCAACATTATTCAAACCAAAAGGCATGACCTAATAATAGAAAGTCCCCCATGGGGTAATTAAATTTGTCTTGTGTTGATCCTTGAGAGTAAATAGGTTTTGATTATAACCTGAGAACCCATCCATAAGTGATATCATCTCATGGCTAGCTATTAAATCAACAAGTTGGTCAATACTTGGCAAAGGGAAGTCATCTCTTAGACAAGAAAGGTTTAAGTCATGATAGCTGATGTAGGTATAGATTCCCCTTGTCACTTTTGTGATATGAACAATATTAGAAACCCATTATGGATATTCGATGGGCTGAATAAATCTACCATAAAGGAGGTGTTAGAGCTCTTCTTTAACAAAGAGAGTAATACAAGGATGCATTTTTCAAAGCTTCTATTTAATAGGTTTAGCATCTCGATTAGTGACAATGTTATAGGTGATGATATAAGGGTTGATACCAGGAATGCCATTATAAGACCAAGCGAAGGCTTTACTAGGTCATTAAGAAATGTATCATAATTTTCTTGCTCAGAGGAATCTAAAGACTGGCCAATCTTAAGGACACATGGGTTATCATGAGAGGGCAAATTAATGTCAATGGTTGATTAATTTAACATATCCTATATTTTAGATGGGAGTGGCGATTGGATATAGGAATCATCTGCACTCATGTGTGTAATAATAGCATCATGATCTTGACATTGGATAGTTTTGATAGTGGGAGAATCTTCAACAATCAGTTTAAGATGAATGAGAGGAAAGGACCTTGTTTACTGACCTAGGTGATAGGTGAGGGGGCCAAAATGGATGGCATTTATTGAAAAAAAATTAAAATTAGGAGGTATAGATATCTTTTTGATTTGGTAGGTGATGTTGGAGGAGAGGGTGGAGAAGGAGAGACTAGCTCTTTGATAATTGGTATATGTGAAGTGTTGGTGAGTTTAGTTGGTTCATCAAAACCAACTCCATGTAATATTTTGGCATTTCCACTGTTTTTACTGGTAGGATATTTAATGGGTGTATAAACACCCTACTCATAATGACCCAAAACAAATACTTTCTAAGCACACCTATAAAGATAGGTATGAGTGAAGCTAGGATTGCTTAGGAAAGAGAAGTCATAGGTAAATCATTATGGTGAAGAGGATAGATTCTAGACAATTAGAGCTCAATTAATTCCCCCATATGTGAAATTAGTTCAAAGGTTAGGGAGATCATATGGGATGACCATCCCAATACAGGGATCATAATTAGGATGCATATGAAGCTTTCCATACTCTTGTGGAGTTTTGAACATGTCAAGTGTCAATAAATGATATTCTCTAAGTGATAGATTCTTGAAAGTTTCCTCCATGGGGTCTTTTTTGAGGATTTGTGTTACTAGTATCTATGTAACTAGGGTAGTGGAGCTTGTGGAAGCTTTAAAAGTATAATGTGGAAGAGATGATGTCTTTAAATGAATGAGAACATAATTTGTGCTATAAGTCATGTTGTATGTTTTGAAATGAGGTGGGTCGGTGGGAATAACATGCACTTGCCCATTGTGCTCAAACTTGATGTAGCAGTGTAAAGTTAAGGGCACACATGCCATATCACATATCTAAGGTCATCCAAGAAGTATGTTGTATTATAAATCTCATTCTACAACACATAAGATTGTAGGAATTATATGGGAACCCACACAAATATGTAAGATAAAAGTTCCCATCGTAGTAGCCATGGTATCATTAAAGGAGTAGAGCACCACATCAATTTGAGACATGAAATTATCAGGAAGAACTAGCTATTTGTAAGCATGGGTGGAGATAATATTAATACTAACTCCCCCATCGATCATGACTCTTTTGACATGAGTTTGATCAATATATGCCATGATAAAAAGGGATAAATATTGATCTTCATGGTGTTGAAGTGGTATTCCTAAATCACTTAAGGAAATCAGGGAGATGGTGTTAAGAGAGCTAACCAAAGCTACAAGAGGTTGGGGATCATTAGGTTTTACCTCAACCTCTTACAAGGCACTAATCAAAGCTTGATGGTGTTGGGGTGTATTTTAGATTAACTCAAACAAGGATATTTTCATAGTGGTTTGGTGAAGTTGTTTCACCATCAAGTTTTGAATAACTTCTAAAGATGTTGGTTTCAAGACAACCAAGATGGAAATATTGGGATTAAAAGGAGGAGTGTCTTTGGAGAAGGGATGAGCCCAAGGGGTAGTGACCTTTTCCTTACCTTTATCCTTTTGATTTTTTTACCATGTTGCCACATTAATTATGTTGATCTGAAACAAAGGTGAAGGATGTGGCAAAGGGGTATGACAACATCTTTGGGTTTGAATTCAAGATGAATGGTATGAGGCATTATGGATGCCAAGGATGGAATAGTAGGAAGGTTAATGGGAGTATCAACAAATAGAGTGTTAACATTGAAGTGTTGTTGAATGAATATCATGATTTATTTATAACTCTCAGTATTATGTCTAGGTAAATGATGATATAGACACACTTGTGTATCATTGAACCAAGATGGCTTTGATCCAACAGGGATATAAGGCTTATTGGGAAGAAGAGTTATTGTGGAGGATTGAAAAAAATAGCATAGGAAAAATATTTGAGAGCTTATGAGTGGGCTAGAACTTATTTTAATACGAGTGGACGCCTGTGGTTTAAGAGTCATGGAGGTGATTTTGCATGGCACCTTTTTAGGTAGCAGTGGAGCCATGTGTTTTGATGACACTTTCTTGGTGGTAGGTGTCATGGTGTTAGATGTGAAAGGCCTACTAGGTGGTAGAGGTAGTAGTGGAGGTAACTTAGTATTTTATTTTGCTTGGATTGGTGATACTCTAACTAAAGTAGAGGGATGTCATCCCAAAATTTATGACAAAGTTGAGGGTGGAAGAGGGAAGGATCGGTGAGGTCTAGGAAGCTTAACATTCTTCCATAGTTTAGGCCACATAAATCCAACTTGTGGTTGGAGAGTTAGATATAATTTTACCTATAGATGAATTATATTAGAGATTAGGTGAATGCCTACCTAATCTAATTTAATGTGGTTAATGTCTATGAGGGTGAGGGTTCTGATGTAGAAGGATGAGCTTCTAGTGTTTTTAGTGAAGAAGCTCTAAATTTATCAAAGACCTTGGGGTAAATGGTAGTGAGAGGATTGGTGGTAGAGGATGACAATTGTTGTGTAGGATAAGGATTTTTAAGTCAATCCCAAAATTCCATGTGATCCATCTTCATGGAACTAAAAAATTAGAGACTTTCCACTAACCATGAGAAAGGCTTAGATGATGTTGACATAGGCCTTATGGTTTCTTATTTAGAAGGATTAGGTGATTAAGAAAGAGGGAATTTTTTTGATTCTACTACTTTGGGACAAAGATAAGAAAGAGCCACAATAAGGTCTTTTTTGATAGAGATAGGAGAAGATGCATTGTCTTCCATGGGTGGAGGAGAGTTTGGTGAAGAAGGCTCCTCAAAGGGGTAGAACATAGGTATAATTTCTCCCTTAATATGTGGTCAAGGAATAGGTAAAGTATGATATTCCAGAGGTGAAATAAGTGGTAAATTTTGTTGAATTGGAGTAGGAACAATAGGTCTCTCATCTAATTGAGGAGTAGATAACACTGGCTCTTCTAGGTGTGAAGGAGGAGTGGATGGGGTACTACCCTCTATTGGTAGAGGAGAAGTAGGTAAAGATGGTTCCTCAAGATGGTATATGACTCCCTAATGGGAGTGTATATGAATCCCCAATGGGATTTTATTGTCTTTGTTCATACCATTATTGGAATTATATCACTCCCCTATGGGAGTGTATTGTCTTTGTTCATACCATTATTAGAATTAATTGGTTAGATTTTGTGAAGTCAAGGAATTAGGTTGGTTTGTGGTTGTGGAAGAATTTGATTTAAAAAAAACCACATTGGTGGAGCCTTTATATTTTTGGTTAGAAGGAGAATTTTTAGAAGAATAGTCATTTGATTTGGAATTGGCATTCTTACTGCACAACTTGACTATGTCTTCATCTATATCCTGAATCTTGAGTTTTTGTGTCATTATAAAAGATTCATTAAATGTGAAAAAAGTTTGTACTCAGAGTGTGGATGAAATGTGCTTAACACATGGCCTCAATAAGAGCTTAATAAGCTAAATTTAGGGTAAAGAGAAGGAGAGTTGATTGATTAAGCCTCTCTAGTGAGTAACAAAATTTGTGATAGATTCATCATCAAATTATTTAATAAAATAAAGGTCCATAATAGAAACCTTTTTAGAAATTTTAATAGAGAAATGGTCTAGGAATAATTATGTGAGTTGGGTAAATTAGAAAAGGGAGTGCCAAGTTATAGAGCTATACCAATCTAGGGCATCACCCAAAAGAGACATAGGGAAGGTGCAAAGTAGTAACACATCATTGTGCCCTATTAAATAACAAGCATGTTTATATGATAATAAATATTTGTGTGGGTCCTATTTAATCTATAAGTGAGTAAATTTGGGGAGTTACCATTGTCTTGGATAAGGTTAAATAGGAAAAAAAAGATGGATGGCCTCATTGCATATCTGATCATAAGATAACACATTCTTTGAACTTGACATGGATTTCTCTAGATTAGACATCTTGTCCATCAGCATCATAATGAGGTCTAGAGGAGTATTGGTTTGGGAGATACCCCCTAATTTATAGGGAACTTGATAAGAGGTAGAGGGAGTGTATGGCATAGCTTTTTATAGTTTTTTGGGTGCAACATAGGGGTAGTGAGTCATAGGTTGGGAGGCAAAAATGAAAGGGGCTTGTCCCACTAGGTTAGAGATAATTCTTTGGTTAGATGTTGTTATTGTTGTTTGGGTTATTGTCATGGTTATATTGGGTGAAGGGAGAGTCATAAATTTTATAATTATAGGTGAGAGAGTAGATGAGATTAGTACCATCATATTATAAATTGGGGTTAGACTTGAGTGAACTACTTGTGGTTATGAAGGCAAGGAAGTCATGATAGGGTTTAGGTGGGACTGGGTAGTTGATGATGTTAAACTTTGGACATTGTTTATGATTTGGTTACTTGTCAAAGTGATGTTTTGAGTAACCATGGGGAACATAGTGGAGATAGATAAAACTAAAGTTATCTCCATCAGAGAAGTTGTCATACTATATAGTGGGTCATCCAAAGAATTATGGGTTTTGCTCATGGCAAAGTAATTGTGAAGGGTTGTCACATTGTGATCAATAAATTTAGCAAAATCTTGATCTCCTTTAGGAACAATGGGAATTTGGTTAGGACTAGGAGTATGTTTTATATCTAAAGTATGCTCCATGATAGAATTAACAACAAGAGGGTAAGGTGGAAGTGGTTTCTAGCTTGTGTAATCATCAAGAATTTTGGATTTGATTTGTGTTAATACCATGCAAGAAGTATAAATAGTCTCAAAACTCTATATTAGTGACAAAGTGAGGAAAAACTAGGCTTGGGTGTAGGTAAGTAGGTTATTTTAGCTTCTTATTATATTGAGAGAATTGAAAATAACCAAATATATAGTCATTGATGTCGGTCACTTGACTGATGTCGATAGGTTAAAGTTAGTCGACATCGGTAGGTATAACCAATGCTCAGTCACTTGACTGATTTTGGTAGGTTAAAGTCTATCGATGTCGATAGGTTTAACTAATTTTAGTCATTGTGGAGTCTTAAGAGATGAAAAATCCAATGTTTTAGAAACCTAGAGGCAAAATCTAGGTAAAATAGAAGATGCAAGAGGTTTGTATAAGGAGGATGGACACTCAAAAAACCTAATATAATAGGTTATATAACTTGAGTATTATGAATGGTGTTGATTTTATAAATCAATGAAAAAACATCCTTACCAACTCTAAAATATAGAATGCAATAGAAAAGTAAGAAAAGAACATACAACCACTAATTATTAACTCCTGGAAGTTAATTTTAGTCTCATGTTGGTTATGATTTAATTAGATAGTTTGATGAGAGTTTGGTTATTGAAGGTACTAGAAAGCAATCTAGAGCTAGTTTCAGGTTAGTTTTGGTGCTCAAGAGGAAATCTATGTTAGATTAGGTACATGGCTTGTTATAAGAGCTTTCTCCCTACACTTCATGGACCTAAAGCCAAGCCAATCTTCTTATCCAAAATATTCCTTATGCCCATATTTTATACTCTACCAAAGAATGAAGTGGGTTCTCCCCTTGGTGGTGAAATCTGAGTAGGATAGTTGGGTAGGGTAAGGTGATCCACCAAGTGATGAAATATCAATGGGCCTTGTCTTAGGTGAGTTTAGATGTTTTTTTTTTGTGAGTTTGATATGGTAGTGTAACATAGGTGTACTATGATTCATCCATAATGCTTGTAATTAACTAGGTGAGCTAATATGTAGTAAGTAAATGATGAAGTGTAGTAAGTTTTAAAACCAAATCTAAAGTGTTTTGATTCAAATGAAAATAAGGATGATAAAGGAGAAGAGAATGAATTTCAATATCCTAACGTGCATGCAAGAAATAGATAAATAAGATATTTTTTTTAGGTTGCAAGAAAAATGATATGTTTGTTTTAGAGGTAAAAGAAAGAGAAGACTGACATGGAAGAAAAAATTTCAATTTATTACTTTTAAATAGAAAATAAAATGTTGAATATTTTTTTTTTAGGAAAAATTTATGGAGAAAGTGCAAGTAATGAAATTTTCACTATAATGCACCTATATAAATGCTTAAAATAAGAAATGAACCCAAGGAAAACTCCAGGGTCCCATTAGGTATGCCAGAAATGGTTCACTAAATTTTGAATCTATTTGATGTTTAAGGAGAAATAGAGATGAAGGGTAGGGATTATATATTAGAAAGAACTTGGATTGGTTGCACACCATATCTAGATGATGTTGATCACTCTTCTTTGGCTATGGAGGACTACCTGCAAATATGAAATCACTACCATAAAAATATTTGTTAGTAGATATATGAGTGGGCTGCCAAGCTATGTTCTTGTTCTTGGAAGTGTCAAACTTCCTTAGGGATGATAGTCCACTTTTGTAAACAAAATGGTAATGAATAATAAAATGAAAGAGAGAGTAAGAGAGAGATGTTCATAATATTCTTGTAGTCTGAGTGAAATAGAAAGTGAATAGTGTAGGCAATGTGAGTTATTGGTGCTTTTGCAGGTTGTTTGGGTAAGCTCAGGGAGGTTAGTGTAAATACATAGTCACTGGCATTGGTTAGCATACCGATGTTGGTAAGGATATATGATTGACATTAGTTATGTGACTAATGTCAGTAGGGGAAATAGGTTTTGAAGAGGTTGTGGGAGATTTTTTTGAGCTAAAAGGTGTATATTGGTTAGGTTTATGAGGTTGGGAAGAGTTTTAAGGGAGTGGGTAAGACTTATGTGGGTCTAGATAGAAGCTTGGTATGTTTAGAGTAGAGGAAAATAGGGGAAGGAGTTTTAAAATTCCTCCCTAGGGAGAGTCAAGACATTCATAAAACAATAAATAGTATAATGTAAAGTAATTGTAAAATGACTATTTAAAGGGATTACAAAACATAGAGATATACTTATCTAGAGAAATAGATGAACTGTGAGTGCCAAATAGATGTTTTTGATGAGGTATGTTGAATAAATAGGTGAATATAAAGATAAGCATGTGTTACTAATTTAGAATAATCCAAGCTCTATGCAGTATATCAATTCCTAATCTAGACTAATTTATGCAAAGTAATGATAAGCCTAAATGTATAAAGTTAAATGTTAAAGCCTATATGCAAATGACTAAGTGTTTATGATTTCTTTTAACCTAGTTATTAGATTGGAATTTGACTTAAGTAATTGATTTCAGTGATCCCACTGACATTGGCCATGGGTTGATTGACATTGATAGCATGAGAATAGGTAAAAGGGCTATTTATAGCCTATTTTCTATTTTTTCTCCTACCAAGTGTGGTATCCATTAGGAAATGGTAGAAATGTGAGGTTAAGAAGGTCGTAGTTAGTTAGTAATTTATTTTTGGGGTGAGAACAAGTCATGGGTGGTTAGGATTAGGGGACTAAGTCTTGAGGTGACTCAAAGGGTAAGAATTAGTCGTAGGATGAGGTGGTCAAGTAAGGTGGCATAAGTAGTTTTTAATTCACTTAACTAAAAATATTTTAAATTAATTAAATGTGTGAGGGGTGAAAACATGGGCTAGGAAGGCTAATTATTAAAAATGGATCAAAGGGGGGTTTCAAAATAGGGATTTATACATGTGTGTCACATAATTTTGGTGTCTACACCTAGTGTGGGATGGACTACTGAAGAACATAAAAACTTACTCTAAAACTTCCTTAAGGCTCTTGAACATAGAACATGAAGATCTGGCATGTAGGTTTTTCCCATTTATATTTATGGACTTAGCCTATGATTTGTTTCTTAAACTTCTAGAGTATTTAATCTGTAGTTAGGACCATTTCAATACTACCTTCCTCACCCAATTTAGGCAAGTGATAGACCCCAATGTTATATACCATCAATTTCATTGTAATAAATGGGATACCAATGAGCATATAAAGAACTTCAATTATAGGTTTCAAAAAATGTACAACTAGGTTACTATGCTTTATCATCCTAATCCTAAACTAGCACTAAAAATGCATAAAAATGATTTATACTCTTAGATGGACATGTTTCTCAAAAGAGACTTGAAAATAATAAACCTATCCCTATCTTGTGAAAGAGCCATTAAGGTAGATAAACAACTAAACCCCCAAGTTTATATGATGACCCCCACTCCTAATGTGCTACCATAGATGCTTACATTGAGTTTATTGCCCAATAATCATAATGTCCTAATGATTCAACCACTCTCTATAATGCATTAACTCCTAGTGGGTCATCCCACTTCAATCCAACACTTGGGTTTTCTTAAAATATGGGGGCATGAATATATTATTTAGATGTTACACTAGGTAATGTGGTAAACAAATAATAATGCCTAAACTATAACCCAGGAGTCCACAAAGTATGAGTTGGATGCCATTCAATGAATGGTAAAAAAACTGAATAATGATTTCCTTAGGCTATAGACGTAGGTGAGTAACTATAATTTAGAGAGTTTTAAAAAAACTTCACATATCAAAAACTAATCAAGAACTAAAATCATCCTCATGATACCCTAAAACCCTCACCCAATAGGTTCCCAAAATTAATATCTTCAATATAGCCTTACCTAGTTGGTGTCAAGTGTATAATTAACATCCCTTGGACAACTAGACTACATATATTTTGGCATTAATTTTGAGATCTTATAGAATGAAATGAAGGAATATGAGGTGGTTCCCAATCACCTAAAATCATCCAACATAGGTAAAGCCCCTAACACTACTTTGGTGTTGGAGACCATGAATTTCCCTAGCCAGGAAGAAATTGAGTTAGAGGAGGGTATTAGTGAGGTGAAATAATTTCAGCAATTCTATAGGAGTAACTACACCATCAATAAAATATATCTAAAATAACCCCTCACAACCTCAACTCCCTCAAATAATGGCACAACCCCACCTAACCAAAATGCTAAGAATGACCTCCCACCTCTAAGACCTCAATAACCTAAGACTCCTATAGAGAGCCCACTAGTCCAAAGTAAAGGGTGTTACAACATAATAAAAGATGTGAATAAAATCAAATCCAACATCACACTTCATGAGCTTACTCAAATCACTAAACAATGTGATTTACTACTAGAATCCTTCAATCAAAAGCTAACCTAGATGAAACCAAGAGTAGCCCACACAAATGTGATCTTTCACAAGCATAATATGGAGGTTCCCTTTTCTCTTAGCCATTTAGTTATTTAGAAATAACATACGTAATTTCCTAGTAGATTTAGTAGCCTCAACCAATATAATACTAGTAGGCATATGTGAAAGGCTGGGTTGGTCCCTATCAATTTAGATAAGGTAGTGGTCTAGCTTGACAAGTCCAAAGTGAAAGTGATAGGGAAACTATTGAATTTCCACACATAGTTAGAGTCTAAGCCTAATATTCAACACTTCATAGACATCCAGGTAGTGGACATTCCTAAGTCCTATGTCTTTCTCCTTAATAGAGATTGGTTCAAATCCCTAAATGGGTATATGGCCACAAATGTCTCCCATATGTGGTTACCATGGAGAGGAGTATCCAACCACGTTTTGGTAGATAGAGAAACTTGCATGAAACACATGATAATTGAGTATGATTCTATTAATGATAAATTAAACTTAGTATCCTGAGATCTAGGATTATACATGCTATGCACAAAACTAATCAAAGACCAATCTAGTCATCATTTAAACCTACCTAGCCTATGGTCTCTCTCTATATATGGATCTCATTCCAAATAAGGTAGTGGGGCCATTATACTACTTATATCCCCCTAGGGAGGAAACATTTAGAATCATATATATTGTAGTTTCCTTGCACAAATAATTTGGTGAAGTACAAAGTGTTAATATTAGGGTTGCAATTTACATTGAAATACAAGGCAAAAAAACTAAGAGTATTTAATAACTCTAAGTTGGTAGTCAACTAGATTAAGACTAAATTTCAATGCAAGGTATCATGCCTCAGGAGGTATAATCATATGTCTTGGGACCTAATATAAATGTTTGGCATGTTTAATATCATCCCTATCCCTTGGGAGGAAAATCAATTCCCCAACTCACTAGCATCTATAGTACCAAACTTAACTCCCCTGGAACTCATCCCATGTCCCTCTATCCTTAACAACATGAATAAATTTTAGGTCTTTAAGTATGGACATCAGATCATCCAATTTCTTAGTAATAAAGGAGCATTTAAAACCCAAGTTATAGAGGAGAAATATAGAGATAATCTAGGGAATGAGATAGATAAAAATGGGATCCTTTATATTCATGTGAATTAGATACCAAAGGGAATTATTTTGTTAGAAACATAATTCAATACTTTAGACCCCATATTCTAAGATAAAAATTCCAATTTTAAGAATAAAAAGTGTGAACTCATCAACCTTGCCCTATATAAAATTTATAGATAATCAATGTAGGTCTTTACTAGATGGACAATGAAATAGAGTAGTTATGAAGATTACTAATAAGATATAAAGATATAATTGACTGTGCCTATAGAGAGTTCAAGGTATCTAACTTGATATTGATCACTCACACTATTACCCTCAAACCTAGTTAGAAACCATTTAGGTAAAGATAGAGATTGGTGAACCCAATCATGGAGCCCTTAATACATAAAAATGTCCGTAAGTTACTTTCTACAAGGATAATTTTCCTAGTTCACCACTCCACATATGTGGCCAACTTGGTGCCCGTATAAAATAATAATGGATAAATCTACCTATGTGTATACTTATTAAACTTAAATTGAACCTCAAACAAATATAATTACCCATTACCTTCCCTTTATGAAGTAATCAAAATGGTGAGTGGATCTTAGATGATGTCCTTTAGGGATGTATTTTTGGGATACAACTAAGTTTAGTTAATTTTTAAGACAAGGCTAAGACCACCTTCACCATTAAGTGGAACACAATTTTTTAAAATGAATGTCCTTCAGATTGATCAATGTTGGCACAACTTTACAAAGAGAGATGTAGTTTGATTTTGAAGGACTAATTGGTAAATGCATTATAATTTATATGGATGACCTAAATGTGTTTTTAAAATATAGTAAAATCACATATGACACTTTGTGAAAGTATTTAAAATATTATTAAGGTATGGAATTTCCCTAAACCTAAAGAAGAGTGTATTCAATGTCACCAAAGGTAAGATTCTTAGTCATATTATCACATGAGAGGTATTTTTTGATGTAATTTCTTTACACACTAGCTCATAATGAGGTAGCCTCTAATGTTTTAGGATCTCAACAAAGGTAAACTCTACTCCAAGGCATGAGTTACAGGTATGTATTTCTAAATATCAAGTGATGAAATAGAAGGCATGGCATACAAGTTGTTAATAAGGATTATGAATGGAGGAATGGTCTCTAAAAGAAAGTTAAAATCTAGGTGGGTTTATGGGTGGATGCTTACTAATATAGAGTAGGTAGGTAGTAGAAATAAACTCAAAAATGAGGGGAAGGTAGGGTAGAAAATAAGGATTCTATGGCTCCAAGAATCACTTCTTAGGCTGGTTTCTAAATGAACAAATGCTTTCAAAACCAATATGTATTTGTATCATCTATTACACACACATAGTCAGACATGGTCAAGTAGTCTAAGATAATTTTTATATAGGAAACTCATAGGCCTTAGTCAAAGGTTTCTCCTTTTAGATCATATATTGTACACCCTTACTTATGAGATTATGACTTTGACTAGTGAGGTATCTAAGATAGTTATTGCACATAAATAAAAAACTATACCATAAAAATCATGTATACACACTCAAAAATATGAATCAATCAAATTACTTATTAATAATTAATTTAATTACTAATCATTTAATAACTATTGCACATCTAAAACTAGAATATTAATCATGACAATAAATAATTCCTCATAGCTATTGCACACTACGAATTATTGAATCATACAAACAAAAGAAGATAAGCCTAATTACATAGAGAGTGGAAATAAAATACACAAAGACATAAGCTGACAATCAAGAATGATTTTGGTTCTATATTGAGATTCTCCAACCATTTTACAAATGTGAGTTACACATGTTTAAATAGACTTAGGGAGGGGTTACCTCATCCTCCAAGTACATGTAAAATTTAGTTACATGACATAGTTATAACCTCATTTCTAACTGTAGTTACATGACCATATAGAGTTATCTTACATTTGTCAATATTTAAATTTAGACTTTACAAAATCATGCAACATGTTCATGCTTAAAAAATAATAGGCAACTTTTTACAATAATTTTGAATCATAAGAGAACTATAAGTACAAAATTGATGTTGTTATTTAAATTTACATGCACAAAATTGGCACCTAAGTCTAAGTAGATGTCTGCATGGATACATTAAACTCAGTGGGAGTGGTAAATATAGAAATTAACATTGAACTAGATGTAACAACTTTAGTCTACTTCTTCTTTTCCTCTATATTGAGATGACATTTATGAGTTACATCATGTTGATTTTTTATAATATCTAAGTTTAATAGCGAGGATTTATGTACCCTATTAACTTGACATAATAGTTTTACATGTTATGCCTTTGTGTTATGAAAGTTGATGTTCATAATTTCAAATTTAGTTACCTTTTTCCTCGGAAAACTTAGCTCAGCTTCAATGTCCTTCAGTGCTAGTCCTTGTAAACTCTACTTAAAATTATTAGAAACTTCTTAAATAAGATGATCAAAATTAATTATGCTTATCAACTTACCTATATCCTTTGATTTTCATAACTTTAAATCATTTAAAATATATAATATAAGTGCTTCATGCTCTTTGTATTTGGGCATCAATGCCCCAGATGTTGTCACCCACTCTCTATCTTCTTATGTTCTAACAACCAACAAATAGAAGGCATTATATGCCACCAATGGTGTCATCAAGTCTAAATTGTTATAGACCTTAGTAATTATGTAAAAAATCAATAATTTTAGTTAGTTTCATCTCCCTTAAAATAATTAAATAATTAGTGTGTCTGGGCAATATGAGGGGATAATTTAGCATGCATTGCTTCTAGTGCCTCTAAAGAAATATAATAGTTTTATGTATCCTCCTACACTTCAACTTCAATACATAGTTACTTGATCTATTCTAGTTCTTGTTCCAATTATTATCTTGCCATGTTTACCCCTTCATATAATGCTACCATGGCATCTTTATGGGCTTTAGCTAGGGACCTATTTCTAACCATATGAATGCTCCTAAAGGGTTTATCAAATAGGTTTGTTATTGATGGGAGTTATATAATTTTTAAATTGAGCATTTTGGAAGCCTTAGATCTTAAATCAATTACCCAAGGGGGAATCACTAGTTGGGTAAAGTCTATTTGTTGTGTATCTTTAGCATTAGCTTCTTCCTCAATATTTCTACTAATCATTGTTCCTTTTCTCCCTTAAGGACTATGTCAAGAAGGGAGGGCCAAATAATCTTAGACCAATCCAAACCTCTATATTAGGTGAGTGGATGAATTGTAATGACTTTTTTATCCATCTTTCCCTTTCTTGATGTCATGATAGTGGTTTATTAGGATGAATTGGTATATGGCATTGGTAGAGTGATTTGTGTCAATAAAACATGGAGTTGGGGAGTGGCTAGGGACATTTCAATTTTCCTAGAGGTCATTTTATTCTTCATAGACCTAACTATGGTAGTCTCAGAGGGAACATCAGTAGTATTAAAAATAATAGATGTGGGTGGAACTGAGGGGGAAGATGGAATAATGGTAGTAAAAAAATCCTTCTCTACTTTGGAAGTGAGAAAAGGTATGTGAAATAAAGTACAAGAGTACAATGAAACATCACAGGTAGAAGTGACATCTTATACCTTGTGAGGTTTCAAAATAGAGGAAATTAGAACTAAACTAAAAATAGAAACATATGAAGAAACTAGGGGATTGGGATCTCAAGGCTGAGCCTTCTTACCTATTGAGTCATCTATGTTTGATGCCTTCCCTTTATCAGTCATAAGGATTAATGCCTTGTCTCTTTCTAATTATTATTATTTATCAATCTCTTGTTCTTCCTCCACCTATTATTGAGGAACTAAGGGCATGATAAATGGTTGATCCACTATTGGACTAGTTGGTAAGGGAGACATTGGTTTCCTCTTATAGAAAATAGTGGTCTTTGTCTCTAAGGAGGAAGCTTGTTGAATTGAGGTAGTATCTTCTTTTATTGATACCCTTGGTGCTATAGATTCCTCAAATTGGGGTACAATTATAGGTACTTGTATTGGAAAGGTAGTTGTGTGATCTTATTCTTCATTATCATAGAAATCCATGTCAATTGGATCCCTTAGAGCTCCCTTGGCATCATATTCTCTCAACCCTAGATATTATTTAATAGACTTTAATATATATATATTGGAGTTATTTTGAAGGCTTCATTTGTACCTCAATCTTTTTGGGGGGTTGGATGTTAAATAAATCTAAAGATATGCATCTTTTAGGAGGTGGTAGCCTTGTATTCATTTCTTTCACTAAAATTGAAGGGTCTTACTAAATTATCCTTAACTAGTTCTCCTTCAAGCCTATAAGTTTTGTCCTTTCAAGAACATAAGAATCATCCTTTCAGTTCAAAAATATAAAATAATGGTCACAAGGGATATGTTAATATGGTATACCAAATCCATGAATATACTTTTACATATGACCATGGGGATCCCAATCCCTATGTGGCATGGTGGGTAAGTGATAAATATTTCTTTTATTACCAACATCTCCAAAGTGCTTCCTTTATATGTAACACATTCTGCCAAGGATCATATGTGATCCATATAATATGTTTTTCTTTTTTATTATCAAATAATCCTTGACACTCCACTAGAGTTGATACACAATTTCTTGCTCTACTAGGTTGTCTATTACATACTTGGGAAGGCATAGGAGGTGGACCTTATGATTTATAATCATGATTACCATATAATTAGGATACAACCTATAGTCACCCTAGAAATTTAGTGTAATTACTATGTATTTTCCAATTTTAGTTAGTGGAGTCCCATTAATTACCTAACATACTTGAGGATAGACATCCTCAGTGATTCAGACTATGTGATTTTCATATGCATAAATATGCATGAATTGATAATAGTCATAAATGTGACTCTTAATAAAAAAATTCATTGGGATCCAACTATTGCCAAGGCCTTTATATACGATGTCCATTATGACATCTAGAAGATAATACATCATATGGAAGTGGCCAGCTAGAGAGGGCCTCTTGATCTTATGTAAAACTTGTTCTCTCAACTAGAAGTTAATGATTTATCCCAAGGTAAAATTTGCATCAATGATCATTATCATATGTAGTAATGACACCTAATCTAAATTGAGAAAATGGATGCTAGGCATGCCATACATACTATTTAATAATGTCATCCCAATCCTTATCCCCATTTGAATTTATTAATACAAGTGGAATAATTTATTTTTAAGGTCATTATCTCCCTAGGGAGAAGCCATGAGCTTAGTACCTTATCCATTAAATTTTGTTGGTTCCATGTAACCAGCCTATGTTTATCAAAAATTGCATCCAAAATTGGTAGTGATAGACACCTTTGAATGTCATCTTCAGTGATGCAGACCATGATTGTCTGGTTATCCATGTGGTGTAAAAATGGGTCCTATGTAATTTTCCTAGCAAAGAATAAATCCTACAAAAGGTATATGTAGGGCATGATCTTAGATTTAACCACCAAAAAGTTTAGTATTTTTCTCTTAAGAGATAGTAAGTCTTTAAAACATTAGTGCTCTATGGAGGATATATTTTATTTAGTTCAAAACATGTCAAAAACATCCAAAAAATCCCATAGTTCTTCATAATTACTATACATATTATTACATATAGTTTCATCATATACTTTATTTGTGAACTTTGTTGAATTATTGATAAATAAAAAGGATGGTGGAAGTGTTCCCCTAAAGCTCTTGGAAGATGATGCCATTATAATTATGTATAGTGCTCAAAATCTATTTACATACTCTATGAAAAATTAACCTCTGCTAGTCACATGTTTTCTTGTAATGGGTTCATAAGTAGTTAGGGCTTTCATTTTCAAGTTCATAATTGAGTATGAATTAGTTTTGTGAGAAATGAATACATTTATGGTTTTACATCATGTATATAGCCTTAGTATTCAACTCTAATTTATTCATTATAAATGACCAATGCTCATATGTTTGTTTTTACTACACAGTTCAAATCTTGTTAGTTTAGTTGGTGGGTAACCTTGGAAAGTATATGGAATTTTTTTTAATTTATTGTCTAATTTTATAGGGATTTTGGTATTTAGTAATTAGGAGTTAGGTTTTTTTTAGTACTAAGCCATAAAATATCTAAACAAATATTCTAAGCACAAAGCCCAAACACAAATCCCAAAGACCAAAACCCTTGAAATAGATTTTTTGAACATAAATCCCAATAAATATCCAAAAAAATAAAGCTATCAATGACTATTTTGGACAATTTGTCTGATAAAATGTTTTGATTGAACAGGTCCAAAAAAAATCTTGATATGAAATGTTTGAATAAGGAGACCAAAAGAATAATTCCTTTGGAAAAAAATTTCAAATAAAATGTTTGACATAGTAATTTTGAACAAAAATTTTGATACAAAAAACCAAATGAGAAAACACCAAACATAAGTTGTGAAATTCAAATTCTAAACAAAATCTTTGATGAGTAAAACCCGTACACAAGTTTCAAAGAAAGAAGTTCCCAAAAGGTTCAAACAAAATGTGTGAAGACCAAGTTCAAATAGTTTCTCCTTTAAAACTAAGTCCCAAAAACTTTCATAGTACAAAAATTTCAAAAAGGCATTAGTAAGTTAGTGAAAAATGTATAATATCAATACTTTGTACTTTTGAGTGTACAAAATAAGGAGCAATTCAATATATTTTGCACAGATAAGTAGATAAAAACTCCATAAACAAAGGTGAAAATACAAAATAAAGTGGGTCCCCATTTCTTCAAGAAGAAGAGGGAAATGTTAGATACAATAAATGGAAACTTACATGGGGAATACTTCTGAGTATTTGAGAATTCAGAACTTTGGTTAGCAATTTCATATTAGACATGAACCATTCCATAAAAATTATTATAATTAGAGATATGAAAGACTCCCAAATAAAATCACATTACATAATTTCCTTTTCATCCATGGATTTATGTGTGATAAAGTGATGTTCATTTAAACCATGTTATGAGGATCTTTTCAAAGGTTTGGAGTAGCTATAGGTTTCATTCTGGTTGATTTTAAAGCTTATCAAATAAGGGAAGCTTAGGAATTAATCTATTTCCATACAATAATCCATAACCTTGATAGATATACCTTGGGTTCCTTCTCCCCCCTTCATTTTTTTGATCATGATGTGTGGTACATTGATCTTATTTCATCATGTGAGCTTTTGATCTTCTTTAAGTGTTCTTTTAGATTCATTTATTGCTCTTTTAAACTCATATTGGTTCCTTTTATTTTTCTTTTTTTAATTTTAATGGAAGAAGGAGATCCAAAACCCTTGTGATCTAGTTTAATTATAAAATAAATCATTACCATAACATCCCTGCTAGCTACATCTACACCAATGATTATCACCTTTAAACAAGTATTATTATGATAAGTGTGCTTGGTCCAATGGAGTGAGAAACTATCTAAATTAATATGAATTACTTTAAGGTAAACTTTCACATACCTAGTAGAAATATTCAATTGTGGCACAACCTAGAATGATTGTGATTACATACTTAATCCTGAAGACTCTAAACATAGAAGGATACCCAGTTTATAAACAGATCCATAGTTGTGAATCACTTTTACAATTTTGCCTTTTATTATGTCTATATAATCATAAAATATGGGGTCTATCTAGTTGGATATCACCTTGGTCATGTTAAAATAAAACAATTTAGATTGTCATAGGAAAGAACAAAATGACTAATTTTGAAAGTTGGAAAAACTAAACTAATAAAGTAGTAAAATAAACTAGAAATCAATAAACTAACCTAGAAACCATTAAACTAACCTAAAAATTAGTAAAATAACCCAATCCTACCTCTACCATGTTTCTTTATTAACTAAGGGTATCTTCAAATGGTACAACCATGAAGTAATGTTTTAGAAATTATCCATTGATTGGATATGTGAGTTCATTGCCTTGCAAGTCCTTTAGATGGAATGAATTGATTGCTAGGATCCTTTTAATCTAATATGTTCTAATCCATAGTGGGGTATTTTTTTTATGTTTTCCTTTCTTTTTATGGGCTTTATCCCATAGAACCACTAGATCAGAGATTCTAAATGCATTGAATTTTCCTCTTTTGTCAAACCACTTCTTGACTAAGTCTTGGTATTTGTTGAAAGCATATAGGGCCTCATTCCTTGAATGTTCCATTTATATTATATTTATTCATCAACATTCTAATTTGTAATTTGGTTCCATGTATTTCCACATGAATTGATAAATCAATAATTTTAGCATGATTGGGAATATTGGCCTTCATCCATATACCAACAGATAGGGTGAGGTCTTGAGGGCCTATTTATACCTCATTCAGTCTACCAAAAGAGAATAATTTAATACATTATTCTAGTCCTTAAACTTATCCCCAACCTATTTCTTAATTTCATCTTTCAACCTCTTATTATTTGATTTAGCCAATCCATTTCCTTAAGGGTAATAGTTAGAAGATAACCTGATGGTAATCTAATTATTGTGAGCCCATTCAATGAATTTAAATGATATAAATGTTGAACCATTATAAAAAACTATAGAAATTAGAGTGTCAAATCTATTTTTGATATGTTCATCCAAGAATCAAATCACATCTTATGCTCTGGAATTATTTGTGGCCACTATCTCAATCCATTGGGTGTAGTAGTTTATGGCATTGAGTACAAACTTATGATTTGATAAAGAGTTTGGGTTAATGACACCAATGAAATCTAAATCCCATTGGGAAAATGGCCTTCTTTCAATAATAGGTTATAAGGGAATTATTACATGTACTTATTTTTTTGATAATGCTTGGCATTAATGACATGTCCTTACATGAGCATGAGCATCCTTAAAAACTATTAGATAGTAATATCCCATCCTTTGGATCTTATGATTTGGTGTGTTCCAAAATGGATGACCACTACCTATCTTCTAGTGAGGTTTTTATAAAATATCTTTAGCTTCTTTTATAGATACACATCTAAGATAAATGCCTTCATAGTTTCTCTTATAAATAACTCCCTTCTTGATCATGTAGTAAGTAGCTTTTAGCCTCAAATCTCTTCTTCATTATCGATTGAGTTTTGGGGAACAAGTACCTATAAGTAAATATTGGATTATATCAGTATACCATTCCCCTATAGAAACCTTGCCTTTATATACCTCTTTAATAGTAATATTTGGATCAACTCAGTCATGATTTAGATGATGCCATAACCCCAAAAAAATTTAATAAGCTTGATTTTTATGTTAAACTCTAGCATATTTTCCATACATTTACCTCTATGTCCTCCTAATTCATTTTATGATAAGGTGAGATTGATAATAGGATCAAGTATAATAGTAATAATCTTATTCCTCAAGATATAGTGTCAAAATTTCTTCACTACTTTGACAAGAGTGAATATTTTTTTATCAATCATGGAGTACCTAAGTTCTGCATCCTTTATATTCATTCTCATGAATGCAATTGGATGCTCAGTCTCAGCTTTCATTTATGTTATGACAATGGCAATTGTATGCTCTAAATCAAATGAGTACAAGAAAATATCCTTTGTAAAATCTAGACTAATTAGTATTAGGGCATGAGATATAACATCTTTGATGTCTTGAAAAGACTTACGAGTCTCAAATGTCCATTCTATTTTATCATCCTATTTGAGCATTGCATTCAGGGGTCTTAAAATTTATGCAAATCCTATGATAAACTTTCTTATGAAATTGATCTTCCCAAATGATGACTAGATCTTCTTCTTGCTATTTGCTAGTGTAATATTTGAAATTCCTTTTATTCTATCTAGATTGATAATGATTACTTCTTTGGTAATGATGTGTCCCAAAATCTTACCCTTGGTAACTCCAAATATGCTCTTTTTTGGATTCAATGAGATGCCAAACCTTTTATATCTTTTGAAGATTGATTATAGATGGCTTATATGATCATTCCTATTCTTGGAGAACACAATAAGATCATCCATATAGATGATTATACACTTAATTATGAATCCTTTGAATGTGTGATCCATGGCTCATTGAAAGGTGGCTCATGCATTTATTAGACCAAAATGAATACTCTTGTACACATAAGTACCCAATTTCATAGTAAATGCAATTTTCATTCTATCCTCTAATTGTACTAGCACTTGGTTATAGTTTTAAAATCCATCCAAGAAAGACATCATTTTATAGCCACTAACTATCTATATCACCTTATCCAAAGAAGGCAGTGGATATTTTTCCTCATTAGAATCTTAATTCAAGTTTTTGAAATCAATACATAACCTAATCTCTTTAATATTCTTTCTGATTGGGACTAAATTGGCCACCCAAATAGTGTCTGATTGGGAAGAGTATTCTTGTACATAGTAGCTTTTCCACCTCTCTTTGAATGAGAGGTTCAAGGATAGTTTTCACTAGTCTCTATCTCTATCTAAATGGCTTATGGATTAGTTTCAATTGAATTATAAGAGTGATGACCTTTGGTTCATAAAACTTCAAGTCTTCATATGTCTATGCAATCACATATTTATATTGGGTGAGTAAATCCTTCACTCATTGTCTTTCTTCTAGAGTGCAACTAAGGCCAATGTTGACTTAGTGTGGGCTATGCTCATTACCTAAGTTATCCCTTTTTAAATTAGATTAATTAACTTTGGGTTTATTTTACTACTGAGCTTGAGGATATATATCAAATTATCTGTCTAAGGAGACCAAACTAGTTGGAATATGATTCTCTTTGAGTTGGAGGATACCTTCCTCTTCTGACTCCTCTTGGTGGAGATGACTAACTTCCTTGTCATCAATGATTTGGAACTCAAATTATTTTGATTTGGTTAAAAATTGAATGATTTTTTGGTCATTATCAAAGACTTGGAAATTTTCTATGTTGTTAGGAATATAAGGATAATGTACTAGCTGAATGGAGAATTTATTTACCTTGGATATTTGAAGATGCTCCAAATTGGTAGCAGTAGTAGTAGGTGGTGAATCTATAGATTGACTTTGCTCTTTAAGAACTTCTACTATGTTGAAAGCCTAAAATATCTCAATCAAATCCCATTCTATGTGTTTATATATTTTCAAATAAGATAGTTTACATTAGTATTTGTTTCTAACTTGATTGACTACCAACTCTAAATCACTAAATACTAGTAACTATTTGACATATTCTTGAGTGTAAATTACAATCCTAAAATTAATGATTCATATTTTTCCCAATTGTTGGATCAAGGAAACTATAATATCTATACTTCTAGGAACATCTTCTCTTTTGGATCAATTGGTTCAATTCATATGCCTGACCCTTATTTGGATCTGGCACTGTTAAAGTGGAGAGTCCATAACTGATTAGGTGCCTCAGATTCTAGTTTTTATAACTAATTTTATGTAGTGAAAGTATAAATACCAAGGCTATGGGATTCTTAATTTACCTCTTTGTTATTGACATTATACTTTGTTATATGATAATTCATCCTTGGTTCCCTATCAATCCATATTTGGTTTGCAATACCTCTCTATGGTAGCCAAATGTGAGAGAAGTCTTTCAAGAGATATCCATTGAGAATTTTAGACTAGTCCCTACTCATCAATATCCCATATCCTTTAGGTATGTCTACCACAAGGATTTTTATATTCATTTGAACTTGTGGCTTATATGCCACTTGAATACATACATTAGTTATTTATCCAATCACTGGCACCACTATTTTATCCAATTATGAAACTATTATCTTTGAAGGGCTTGGAGTTAGGCCATGATTTTGAAATATAAAATTAGGAATCATAGTTTCTAAATCTCCAAAATCAACTAAAAAATTATTAATATTCTTACCAAACACCTTGATAGTCATCAAAAAGGGTGGAACCTCTAGCTTTCTCTTATTTATGACATTAGTGTCAGCAACTTTTGTTTTCTCTGTAGATTTTTTTGTCCTTTCCATAGGGGCCTTTCCTATGATAGACTTTCATAGTATCACCTTTTATTTAGTGATTTGAGATCATTCATAAAGGGTAATATTTTATTTGATTTTATTCATGTCCTAAACAATGTTGTATCCTCTTTTTCTCTATTCATCCTTATTCTGAGGCTGATCATTCCCTTTTAGGGGAGGTGGATTATTGTTATCTTTTAGATTGGGAGGAATTGCTATGATATTTGGAGAAATAGAAGTTGTGAAGATATACTTATTTCTCAAATTGTAACCACCTTTATGAAATTTTTAGAAAACATGAATCTCATCTGTGTTGTCCTTTGGTATGTTGTCATCTTCATTTGGGAAGGGAAACTCATGAGTCTCAAAGAACATGGTAGTGCTTGAAGGGCCAAGGTCTTAGTGGGATTTTGGTAGATTATACATCTGATCTTGCCTTACTAAATTTATTTGAAATATTCCAAATGATACACAAAATTCAACATAATCAAGCTCACCATGTTGAGAAGTATTATGGATTCTGCATCAATTGGGTAGAGTTGGTTTTATTATATTAATCTCTAGAGGCTTGTTAGCTTAATATATATTATTTTTAGTCCTATTAAATGATCTATTATAAACCTTTAATCTATAATTATGATTATCACTTGGGTTATTTGTGTTTCATATCTTTCTTTTCATGCTGAAGAAGTCATTACTTAACTTTTGAACCATCTTTTGGATAGCATCTAGCTCTGCCTTTATAGATTCAGTGCCCTTGAGACTATTAGTATAATATGTAGTTAAATGTTTAATCTATTAGTAACCATTACCTTATGGTTCATGGTTGTTTAAAAAACTATAATTTGGATGTGTTATCTATGTCAAAAAAGGCAATGCGTATAATGAATTTTTATTGAACATAAGAATGTTTTACTTCACATGTGAAACTTGATTTAGTTTCAGGAAGTCATTATTGATGTTAGGTATGCCAATAATCTAGGGATTAAACTACCAATCAATGTTGATGGCTTATTCATAGTCCAATGCCACGGTGGTGATAATAATATTCATTCTCAATAAAACTATATTAATTGGGTCTAGAGCATTCTTGTACATTTCTAATTCCAATGTTTCTTCTTGTTCATATGCTAGCCTTAACTAGGTGTACATATTCTAAAATCTTGAATTGAAAGCATAAATTGGTTATTTATTATCCATCTTCATACTATTAAAGTGTTGGTATATCAAATTAGGGCTAATGACTTATTTAAATTATGCAAGAAAAGTAGCTTGACATGCATTCTAAGAAGTGATGGAATTTTCTATTAGATTAAGCTACTAGTCATAAGCAAGATCCATTAGTGTAAAATGAAACAGCATGTATGCAAATTCCTCATTAATAGCATTCATTAATTAAAAATTAGCTTTGAAATACATAATGTAACCTTCTATCATTCTTCCTCTTGAAAGATGGAAATATGGTAGATACTTTTTAGGATTCCTGGGTAGGTCATGCACATCCCCTAGGATGGCAATAGCAGATCCAACCAACCAAGGTGGTTGATCCATGGGATGATTAATAGGTGAAATATTCCTTATTGGGGAAGGTGTCATATTTCTATTATGGATAAGGGTAGTTGGTACAAATCTAGGCCTCATATGATTTGATATGGGTGAGACTAGAAGAGTAGCCTAAGAACTAAATCTAATCACTCTTCTAGGTGACCCTAGTGTAACTCTATGCAAAATCTAACCTATTTTATTTAAGGTGTTGGAGGCCCTCCTTATAACACCAAAAAGAGTGTCTATGCAATTTTTATGCATACCATATCATAATGAGGTAACTTCTAATGTTTTAGGATCTCAATGGAGGTGAACTTCAATTCAAGGCATGAGTTGCAAGTATGCAAATTTAACAACTAGGTGAGGGAATAGCAGGTAGGGCATGGAGGTTGTTAACAAGGATTATAAATGGAGGAATGGTCTCTAAAATCAATTTAAAATCTATATGATTTTGTGGGTGGATGTTTACTAATCTAGAGTGGGTAGGTCCTAAAAATAAACTCAAAAAGGAGGGGAAGATAGGGAAAAAAAGAAGGATTCTATAGCTTTAGGAATATTTTATTAGGCTAGTGTCTAAGTGGACAAGTGATTTTAGAACAAATTTTTATTTCTATAAGTTGTTTCACACACACATTCATACATGGTCAAGAAGTTTATGATAATTTTGATATATGAAACTCACAGGCCTCAGTCAAAGGTTATTCCTTTTAGAGTAGCTATTGCACACCCTTATTGAAGATATTATGACTTAGACTGGTGAGATATCTGAGATGGCTATTACACATACATAAAAAAAAATATACCATCAAAAACATGTATACACACTTAGAAATATGAATCAATCAACTTACTTACCAATAATCAATTTAATTATTAATAATTCAATAGATATTGTACATCTAAAACTAGCATATTAATCATGACAAGAAAGAATCCATTATAGATATTGCACACTAATACTTATTGAATCATACAACCAAAATAAGATAAGCCTATATATATAGATATTGGAAATAAAATACACAAACACATAAGCTGACAATCAAGAATGATTATTCTTCTATATTTAAATTCTCTGACCCTTTACAAATGTGGGTTACATATGTTAATAGACTTGGGGAGGGGTTGCCTCATCCTCTAAGTACATGCAAAATTTATTTACATGGCATAGTTAGAACCTCAATTCTAACATTAGTTACAAGGTCATATAAAATTATATTATATTTATCAATAGTTAAAGTTAGCCTTCACAAAATCATGCAATGTGTGCATGTTTACAAAATAATTGGAAATTTTTTACAAGAAGTTTGAATCATAAGATAATTATAGTTATAAAATTGGCACCAATATTTGAATTTACATGCACAAAACTAGACCTTAAGGCTGAATAGACATCTACATGGATGCATTAACCTTAGTGGGAGTGGTGACTATAGACATTGGCATTGAACTAGATGTAACAACTTTAATCTACTTCTTCTTTCAATCTATCTCAAGATACCATTTATGAGATACATCATGTTGTTTCCATATAATATTTAAGTTTAATAGTGAAGGTCTATGTACTCTATGAATTTTCCCTAATATATTTGCATGTTCTACCTTTTTTTTCTAAAAGCTATTTTTGATAATTCCAACTTCAATTACCCTTTTCCTTGCAAAACTTATCTCAACTTCAATGTCCTCTAGTGTTAGCCCTTGTAAACTCTACTTAAATTGGTTAGAAGCTTCTTGAATAAGTTTATAAAAATTAATTATGATTATCAACTTACCTATAGAATCCTTTGATTTTGACAACTTTAAATCATTCAAAATTTGCAAGATGAGTGCTTCATGATCTTGGTATTTGGACATCAATGCCCCAAATGCTATCACCCACTCTCTTGTTTCTTGTGTTCTAATAACTACCAAATTGAGGGCATTAGATGCCATCAATTGTGTCATCAGGTCTAAATGGTTGTAGGCCTTATTAGTTGTGTATAAAATCAATACTTTTAGTTTATTTTCATCTCCTTTCAAAGAATTAAATAAGTGGTGTGTTTGGGAAATATGAGGGGCTAATTTAACCTATATTACTTCCAGTGCCTCTAAATAATTACAACATTTTGGTGTAACCTACTGCACTTCAACTCTAATATATTATAGAATATGAATTGTCTATTTTTGTTCCTTGATCTATTCTAGTTCTTGTTATAATTCTTATCTTTCCATTTCTATCCCTTCATGTAATGCTACCATAGAATCTTTGTGGGCTTCAACTAGGGACCTAAAATCTTCATTGTAGGGATACTATCCCAAATATCTATTCTACCTTTTATACAAGGCATAAACTTCCTACCTCTCCTTTAAAATGACCTTTGTATTAGCTTCATCCTCTAAATTCCTCTTTCTAACCCTTTGATATCTCTAAAAGGGTTTATTAAACAAGATTTTTATTGATGGGAGATCTATAATTTTGAAATTGGGAATTTGGGTAGCCTTAACTCTTAAATGAATTTCCCATGGGGGAATCACCAATTGGGTAGAGTCTATTTTTGTGTATATTTAGCTACAACCTCATTCTAAATATTTTTTATTAATCATTTCTCTTTTTCTCCCTTGACGACTATGTCAATAAGGGAGGGCCAAATGATCTTAGACCAATCCATAACTCCATATTGGGGGAGTGGATGGATTGTAATGGCTTTCTTATCCCTATCTCCCTTGCCTAAGGTAATGATAATGGTTTCTTGCGATGAACTAGTGTATGACATTGGTAGAGTGATCTATGTAGAGGAAACATAGATTTTGGGAGTGGCCAAGATCGTTTCAATTTTCCTAGTGGCCCTTTTATTCTTTAATGATTTGTGTAGAGGAAACACAAATTCTAAACAAAATCTCTGATGAGTAAAAACTAAACACAAGCTCAAAATAATAAATTTCCCTAAAAGGTTCAAATAAAATGTTCAAAGACTAAGTTTGAATAATTTCTCCTTTAAAACTAAGTCCCAAAAACCTACATAGTACAAAACTCTCAAAAAGGCATTAGTGTTCAAAATGTATAATATGAATACTTTGTACTTTTGACTGTACAAAATAAGGAGTAATTTTATGGAGTTTTCATAACTAATTAGAGGAATAATCCAAAAATAAAGGCCAAAATATAAAATAAAGTGGGTCCCCATTTCTTCAATAAGAAGAGGGGAATATTGGGTACAATAGTATTATTATCAATCTTGAAAGGGCAGATGTAATTTCTAAACTACCTTTACCTAACAAAATGAAAGAACTAAAATCCATCTTTAGGAAAATTAACTTTTTTCATAAGTTAATTTTTATATTTATTGAAATTATAAAACCCTTAAATTTATTTTAAAAAGGGATGCAAAATTATAATTTCATACTAATCAAAGAATTTTTTTCAAGATATCAAAAACATCATTATGCAAGCCCTAGTTCTCATCATCCCAGACTATATGTAATATTTATATATCTACCCATTTGATTCTAAACACACCAGTATTTCTTACTTCACCCAAAGATTAGGGGGAGAAGAACACCTCATTGCTTTTATGATCACCAATATTAAAGATGTGTAGTTGAGATATTCTAACCTGGATAAACATGCCTATACCTTGGCTAAGGTTGTGAACAAATTTAGACACTACATCCTTAAGAATAAGGTGCATGCAATTATTCCATACCCAACAATAAAGAAAATTCTAGGGAAGAATGAGTTTGGAGAATTTAGAGGTCGATGGATAACAAAATTGTAAAAGTATGTCTTGGAAATAAAATTGGCCAAACTAGTTAGAGGATAAGGCCTCACCCAGCTAATAACTGAGATAGATCTAAGAATAATTGTGAACCAAGTAGACAAAGGAATAACATTATAATCATATTGGTATGCCCCAGTCATGTACTTAGAAGATAAAGTAGACCAAACACACCTCATAATCATAATGATAGTGTCATAATGGTAGGCCCTATTCATAATGATAGTGTTATAATCATAATGTGAACCAAGTAAACCAAACACACCTTTGAGACTCAATCATACACTAAAGAGGTCCCTCTAGTTGAATCTTGCACAATACATGTTGAAGAGGGGAGTTTTCTTCAAAAGGAACCATAAAAGAGTCTAACTCTAATGCATGTCATGATAAGAACCCAAAGAAATAATGGTAAGTTTCCATGATAAATTAGGAGTTGGTTATCCTACAGTAAACACCATGGAAAATAAATTTCTTTGGGTAGGTTACTATTGGCCCACACTATTTAAATATGTACATTCATACATTCATATTTTTCACCAGTCCCAGACCTTTTCTAAAATGGAAACCCATGCGGTAATGCCACTACATCCTATTGTGAAGTTAACACCATTTTCCCAATGGGGGTTGGATTTTGTCAGAGTCATTAACCCCAATTCAACATTCATCCATAATTTTATCCTCATGGGCATGGACTATTGCATGAGTTGGTCTGAATTAGTTAAAACTAAAAAAAACACCAAGTTCAAGGAAAATAACATAACCACCTATATTGGGGTCCCCATCTCCTTGCTGTGTGATAATGTTCCTACCTTCTAATCTATAGAATTAATAGAATTCTCTTATGACAATGAAATCATGCTCAATTTCTCATCTAATCACTACCCACAAGGGAATAGATCAGTAGAGTCCACCAATAATAATTTAATAGATTCCATCAAGAAGTTAACTAGAGAGAAACCTTAGGAATAAAACTCATTACTAATGTTCTCTCTAAGGGTTGAATACACTAGGTATAAACAAGCCTTAAAAATCTCTCCTTTCCTTTTAGTTTCGGAATAGAGTCGATTATGCTAGTCACACTTAGGCTACCAATTTATAAATTCATGTAGAAATTCATAGAACTAGATAATTAGGTAAATTCCAAAATCTTATACATAATTTAGTTAGAGGAATCCCAAGATGAAGCTTTGTTAAGGTTTAACAAACATAAAAATATATTCAAAATATGGTTTGATAAAAGAGCTAATATTGATATCTTTAGAATATCTGACTTAGTCATAATGTGGGACAAGGCTCATGATAAGAAGGGCCAACATTCAAAATTTGATTCCCTCTAGATCAATCCATATCAGATAGCCAAAATATTGGGTCATAACACCTTCCACCTCAAATTTCTTGAGGGATATGATATACCACTATGAGTAAATTTACAATTCTTGAAACACTATTTCTCAAATGTCCCATCCAGTGTAATTTCTTAATAATCTAGGCAAGGGTTGATAATTTATATTATTAGATTAGTTTATTTTGGTTGTTTTTTTTTTTGTGTTGTGTGTTTGATTTTATTTTGTGTTTTTCCTTTTATTTTTGTCTTATTTTTTTATGTTCCTTTGGTGTCCATCCCTATTAGTAACCACTCCATGTGATGGCCGAAGACTAGGAATAATTGTTAAGAAGTAGGAAACCTAGGTTGAATCTTTGATCCAAACAAGTTAAGAACAATAACTAAACATTTTTAATATTTTAGATCTAGGAATCCAATGATTCTATGAGAAATAAGTGGATTTTAAAATATCCCACATCTGAATAGAGCCCTAAGTTGCACTTAATGTAACATCTCATGAAAAGACAAGACCATTCGATCTAATCAAGGATTGACTAGGTATTCATAGCTTATTCATAATCTTTTCACCCTTGGATTAGTCCCAAAACCTAAATGGATGAGGAAAAAAATAAGATAAAAAATATTTTCAAAAGGAATCATGTAAAAAGATAGGAAAAGACATGTAAAATCTAAATTTGAGTCTTCCTCGAAAGGCCCATCCAGATAACCTCCATCACAGGCTTTTTGGCCTATTTGGTAGTGGATAAAGTCTTTAAATGAGATTAAGGTATCTATATAAATGCTATGGATGCCTATTTAACAATATATCAATTCTCATGCCATCCCCCTTTAATCCATCAAACCATTAACACCCTCGAAGGAGTCTAATACCTAGTGTAACCTCTATAAATCAAGTAGTGTCCATAATTAGATAGAAAAATTGAAAATCACTTATTACACACACTAATGGTTATATATAGTATAAAATCTCAATATTCCACTTTTTATTGCATTAATTTAGTACCCTCCTTTCTACTATGTCTAAATATCTCTCTTATAGTTTGTGTTTTTTGTAGGAATAGAAAATTAACTGGTCAGGTTCTAAGTGTTTATCATCACTTTCCCCATGAAGTCATCATTTGTTATGTCCAACATGCCCCATTTCATAGAAATGGGGGACCTATCCTTAAAATCATCAAAATTAGACATCTTATCTATATTATTTCATTATGATCAACTTCACCTGAAACAGGTTCTTGAAATCTTGTGTCACCTTGATTTCCCTAAGAATGTAGTATTTATAATGACCATTTGAGCTAATATGTGAACTCTAAAAGTATATGGAGAGAAAAATAACAAACCTCATATATGTTATGACTAAGATAGTCTTTATTTATTTGAGGACTTGAATCACTAACCTTGAAGTTTAGCTTTTAAAATAAGTTCCTATAGTCTTAGTCCTTTCCCAAAGTAATAGGCCTAACATCCTATGCAACACTTCGAAGCTTAACTGGAAATTGGGTAAGTTGTTAATTGGTTGCATGTATTTTTGATTTCACTTAGTCTTTTTTTCAATTTTTTTAGGAATTAATAGGGTAATTGAGAAGAGTCAAGTGTGATTTTTTAGAGATGTCATAAATGCTAAATCCTAGGGAAGGCCAATAAAGTTAGAGCGTGCATCAAGGTATGATGTTAGAGTGACTACTCTCCCAATCTTGTCAAAGATATCAGAGTTTGGTGTAGCCTATCCTAGTTATAGTGTGACACATATCCCAATGTCAAAGTGGCTAGTCTCTTAGTCTTGTCAAAGATGTTAGAGCTCATGGGATTTTATCCTGGTTAAAATGCATTACATAGCTTAACATTAGAGCGGCTAATCTCTCAATCCTATCAAATATGTTAGATCCTAGGGAAACCTATCCCAATTAAATCATTCCATGTAACTAATGTTATAGTGGCCAATATCTTAATCATGTCAAATATGTTAGATCTTGGGGGATCCCTACCTTGTCAAAGTGTACCATGTGACTTGATGTTAGAGTGGCTAGTCTCCTGATCTTGTTAGAGATGTCAGAGTTTGAGGGAGTCTAGCCCAATTAGAGAAAACCACATAGATAATGTTATAGTGGAAATTATCTTAGTCATATTATAGATGTTAAATCATAGTGGAACCTGGCCTAGTTAGTGTGCCACTAACATAACTAAACATATGAGTAGGTGGCCCCCTAAGGGCTCAAGATGGTTATAATAAAGTACAAATAGATCCTAAAGATTAATTAGAGGATGGCATGTGTCCTTAGATAGAATATCACACCTCTTAAGGATGATAACATAGTAAAATGATTTTCTTAGGCATCAACCATTAACATGGGAACTAATATGTGGATGACATGTGGTATGAGGCATGAGTTGCCTAAGAGGCCCTAAGGAGATGTGGTTGCATCCATGCCATTCTCTAGGTATTAATGAAATAGGCATTTAGGCTTGATTGGATAGTTTTAAAATGTCACATCACCCTTACTAAATTTGGTAGGTGGTGCAAGATCATGAACTCTAAATTAAGAAATAAATAGAGGAGATCAAGCCACCAACCTTAATTTGAATCCATAGAAATATAGGGTAATACCCAAAATAAGCAAGCCTTACAACATTTTTGAGTAATTAAATCCCTTAAGTGGATGAATTTTTGAAATATAGGTGATTTTTAGGCTTAAATTACATCATTTACTAAAAATTGATCTTAATCCCAATTTAGGCATGAAAGTGGACAAAATTGAGTGTATACAGTTTGTCTCTATCTTAGAAGGAATTTCAAGACATAGGTAGATTAATGTATTTTAGAATAATGAAAAATTTATTAAGTTTAAATTTTCATGCCCCAAAGGATAGTCAATTATCCTTAGATTCCTCCTTGAGGGAGTGGATAAGGCCTGATGGATAGAAAAGTTAGCATGTGCACCTGTCTAAGATTGCCTTCAGTTCAAGAAGAATGGATCCTTCATTATCAAGTTTAGTTAAAATATTCTACACTTTGGTTCTTGTGCTAAGAAATTTCTTTAGACAAGAGACATGAAATATGGGGTGAACTCAAGAAGAAGGTGGGAGCTCTAACTTATAAACAACCAACCAATCTTCTTAGGAACCTTATAGGGGCCATAGAACTTGGGTGATAGCTTATGATGCCCTTTGATTTTTATGGAGGATTTCTTGTAGGGCTATAGGTGAATAAAAACCATATCACCTACTTCAAAATTAAACTTAGAATGGTGTTGATCAGCCTATTATTTAATTTTATTTTGTGCCATATTAATACTTTCCATAAGGTACTAAAGATCTGATCCCAGGTTTGGAGGATTATGTCGACCAATTAAAAAAATGAACTATTGGGGTTGTATGGAAGGATCATTGGTGGTGTTTTACCATAGACTAATTAATATGGATTCATTTTTGTTAGAGTGTGATTGGAGGCATTGTACCACCATTCAGTGAGAGGGAACCACTTTGCCCACTAATGTTGTTGTTCTGAGGTGAAACAACAAAGGAAAGTTTCCAAGCATTTGTTAATAATTTTAGTCTAGCCATCCATTTATGGATGATACCTAGAACTCATCTTCAGTTGAGTGCCAATCCATCAAAATAGTTCTATCCAAAAATGGCTGGTGAAAGTTGCAACATGATTTGAGACAATGGATGAGGAATGCCATGAAGATGAAAAATTTGGTCTAGGAAAATTTATGCAACTGTGGAGGTAGTATAGGGTTGGCTAATGGCACAAAAATGACTATATTTGGAGAGGAGATCAACCACAACCAATATCACTATTTTACCTCTAGATTTACAAATCCCCTCAATGAAATCCATAGAAACATCTATCCTAATCTTGGTAGGAATGGGGAATGTTTTGGACAACCCAAGGATGAGTGTTATTTCACCCTTGTTGCATTGGTAGGTATCACATTTAGTGACCGTATATTGAATTGCCTTTTTCATTCCCTTTCAAAAAAATGTTCATCATGTCTGCTCATAAGTTTTGAGAAACCTTGAGTGCCTTGCAAAGGGAGAAGTATGGAGCTCATAAAAGATAGCCTGTTATAGATCTATGTTCTAGGGAAGCACTAGATGACCCTTGTATCATAGAGAAGCACCATCTTAGGAATACTATGTTATAGTTGAGGGGTTAGTGGCCAACTATTCAATTATTTGAGACAATGAGGATTCATTAACATACCCTTGTTGTATAGTATCCAACTAATGTGGAATAGGCATGAAAATACTTGAAAGGGAAGCTTGATCCACAAATGTGTGAGACAGAGCATCAACCACAATATTATCTTTACCCTTCTTGTAAGTTATCTCATAGTCATAACCCATAAGTTTGATGACCCATTTATATTTTGATGGTGTAGAGACCCATTTTTCTAAGAAACATTTCAAAATTTGGTGATCAGTTCTGATGCAAAAATGATTACCTAATAGGTGTGGCCACCACTTTTGTACTACATGTAAAATGACCATCATTTCCTTCTCATAAGTAGAGAGAACTAAATTATTTATAGAAAGGGATTTACTAGTGAATTAAATAAGGAGCCCTTCTTGGAGGAGAATAACACCCAGTCTATTGACACAAGCATCACTCTCAATAGTGAAGGGCTTGGCAAAATTTGGCATAGCTAGAATAGGTGTAATACACGGCTTATTTCAATGCTTCAAATGCACACTTAACAACTTATGTCTAACTAAAAGCATCTTTTTAAAACATAGTTATCAATGGAGCTATAATATTCACATAATCATCAACAAACTTATAATAGTATGTAGTGAGCCCCAAAAAAATATGGAGTCTCTTGAGTGTCTAAGGATGTGGCCAATTTGTCACATCAACTATTTTTCTAGGATCCACCTAAACCCCTTGGGATAAAACAATATGCCCAAGATACTCCACTTCATCTTAGACAAAATTACATCTAGATTTTTTTCCTAAAGATGATGGTCATAGAGAAGTTTTAGTGTGAGCTCTAGATGATGGGGATGATCATACCATGTTTTACTATAGATGAGTATATCTTCAAAGAAGACCAAAATGAATTTGTGTGGGTAGGGCCAAAATATTTTACTCGTCAATGCTTGGAATGTTTAAGGAACATTAGTGAGGCCAAATGGAATGACCAAGAACTCATAGTGGCCATCATGTGTGCAAAAATCTATTTAGGGATATCATCTTCACGAAGCTAGATATGGTGATATCTAGAGAAGAGATCTAATTTGGAGAAAAAATGAGTGCCATGAAGCTTATCAAGAAGCTCATCAATTATAGGAATTAAGAACTTATCCTTTATTGTGAGGTGATTAAGTACACAAAAATTAATATAAATATGCCATGACCCATGTTTTTTTAGACAAGGATAACTGAGGAAGAATATGGGCTACTACTAGGGTGAATAGTGCCTTGATGTAGTAGGTCTTGAATGAGCATTTCTATCTCAATATTTTGCTAGAATGGGTATTGATAAGGCTTGATGTTGGGAGTAAAACTACCTATAAGGAGCTAAATATGGTGGTCCTCTACCCGTGAAGGTGGTGGTCCCATTGGTTTGGAAAAGATGCATGTACACCATTGGAGAATGGTTTGTAGGTCAGAAGGAGTAGTGGAGACTGTTGGTAGTTGCATTTGAATGGAATAGAGTTGAGTAATGACACTATATGAATAAATATTAAGAATATTTTCCATATGATGTGAACTTATGATGTTGAGACATCTATATTGTAATCCTTTCAATGTGTGTTTTTGCCCATTATCTAAAAACTACGTCCAAAGTTTAGCAAAATCCCATAAGATGGGTCTAAGTGTGCATAACCACTAGGCTCCCAAAACAACATCACATCCATCTAAGGATAAGTAAAATATGTTAGAGTGTAGTTTATAATCTCCAATATAGATATACACATTGTGACACTTCCCTTTATAAGGTAATGTGTCCGCATTGGAAATCATGACATTAAAGTTTAAGCAAGAAAGGATAAATCAATCAGCCTATTTGGAAATTCAAGGGTCCATGAAGTTATGATTAATACTTGAATAAATGAGTATTGTGAGAGGAATCTTCTTGAAGTAACCCCTAACCTAAAAGGTCTGTGGGGTAGTGACTCTAACTAAGGCATGGAAAGAGATCCCTAGTTGGTCTTCTTGAGAAGCAAGTTCCACAATTGGTTGAGATTCTTCTAGATCATCTATTATAACTTGAACATCTTCCTAATATTTAGGTTTAGGTAGAGAGTTCACATCTAATAGGTAAATATTTTGTTCAACATATTGATATCTTTGAGTGAATTTATCATCATAGTTATAACATAGTCATTTTTTTCTATGGGTTTGCATCACTGATTTAGTCAAACACTTGATAGGAGTGGTTTTGGGGGTGGGAATTATTTGAGAGTGTTGTGAAACTATATTTTTGAATGGAACAAAATTATATTTGAATCATTATTGAGCTATGATCTTATCTTCTACCAACTTAGCTAGCCTGAAGGCTTCTATCATTATGTTGGGTCAGAACATTTTGACCTTAGGTCAAATTACATCCTTCAGTCCACTAACAAAATAAATCTTGAAGAGATCATCAGATAGTCCCTCTATGTGATTGACTATAGTTTCAAATTTGGTTTGATATTCTTTCATTGTTCCTATTTGGAAAAAATTAGTGAGTGCTCTAGTGAAATCATCAAAAGTAGTAGGGCCAAACCATTGTAAAATGAGAGTGTAAAAATTAGTCCATATGGGTTCATTATGATCCTTGGTATAACAATGATACCATTGAAGGGCTTCAAGTTCCAATTGAAAGGATGTAAGTGGAACCTTGTTGGCATCAAAAGTATTATGTAAACTAAAATATTATTTTACTTAATTGATCCGTCTAGTTGGATATGTACCATTGAATCAAGGAAAATTAAGCTTCAACCCATGATAACTATTGGAAGAATAAATGTAGTGTTTCTAGAAGACTCTAGATGTCATCTGTTATTCATGTTGTTATGTTGAAGACTGAGGCTAAGAATTTTTTCATTGAGATATTTGATGTGGGACTTGAGGGTAGCAATCTCATCCTTCATGTTTTTTGCTCTTGTTTGGGTTATGACCATGACTCAAATAATATATTTTTTGAAATGGATAGGAAAACTAGAGTTAAGAGATGTTTAGTAAGGAAGGTTTTGAATTTGGGTGAAAAAAAAGGGGGTAAAGGGGATTTTAATATTTTTTTTGCATAGTGAGAGTATGATTGACAAAGATAAGGACAATTTTAAGAGTGAAAATGAAAAAATTGGAAAATTAGTTAGAGAGACAAAGGATTAGAAAGAGATGATGAACACAGTGGAAAACCTTTGAGGCCAATAGATAAAAATAGAAAAAAATATGGCAAAACCCAAAAAAGGGGAAAATTACAATCTGCATGAATTAGGAGTAGAATTGGGATATGGGACCTCAAGGAAGAAAATGTATGGAATGAAATTTTAGGTGTCTAGATAAATTTTGAGGATAAACAGGGCTAAAGATGGAAATATATTGCAAATAAATGAAAGAAAATACTGTGGTGATTGATTTTTTTTTATTTCCTAATTTTTTATCTAGCGGCAAGTCTTCTAGAAGTTCGTTGAGACTTTTCAAATAGTTTGTAGATTCTAGGTTCTTTCAAATATCTGTCTATAAGTTCTTTGATATCCTATGGATACTCTACTAATTGATTATTTTGAGTCTATTGTAAATATTCAAAAATTTATTGAAATGGGCCCCAAGTTTCAATGGTTGCCTAAGGGTTTTAAAAAATTCACTCTGACCACCAATATCATCTAAGTGAGTACTAATCTCTAAAAAAGAAAATTCCATATATTTATCTTTGTGATAGTTCTTGGTTTTCCTCATGAATGGGAACTACTCAATCAAGAAGGGGCCATTACCCATTTCATTGGTAGGTCCTCTTAATGGGCCAACTACTTTGGGGTTCTTGTGGTACTCCTCACAATGAGTTTTAGGGATTTCACCCAAGTACTTGCCAAAATTATGTGGTCAAGTTTTTAACTTGATCCAAAATAGATTATTATGTTATAGGAAAATATTGAAATAAATTATGCAGTAAAATACAGTTATTTCTAAAAAAGTATTATGTAGAAAAATAGAGTGAAGACTTTTTAGAAAAATAAAATTTGGCCTTGGAAAGCACTCTGATACCAGATGAGAGGATCCTCCTAAAATAATTTAATAAAAATTCATGAAATAATAGAATTACAAAATGAACAAAATCACTAATAGATTATATTGATCACATACTACTTCAAGGGGGCAACCTCCTTTGAGCAAGCTCAATACAAATAATTCATGGATTCCTTCAAAGGCCTCAACACCTACTTATATATGAATTCTAGTCTAAGAAACTACTACTTCCCATGAATGTGGGATAAAAAAATACTCATAAGATGAGTTACAAAGCATATGCATCCATAACAACTACTAAACTAACAAAGTAAAGAGGAGATATCATGGGTTCATAATAAATAGATATGTGGACATTCCTAAAAAATGAAGAAAACAACATGATCTAGTGTAAATATGGGTGGAATTACTAATTTTTCCAAAGGTGGTTATAATCAATAATGGTGGTTGAGGCACTAATTTTCCCAAAGGCGGTTATAATTATTAACAAAGGGTGGGGCACTAATTTTCCCAAAGGCAGGTATAATCAGTATCAAAATGTGAGTCACTAATTTACCCAAAGGTGGTTATGATTATAAATGATGGGAATGACATTAATTTTAACAAAGGTGGTTATAATCAGTGGCACATGTATTTACCTTGGTAGGATAGATGGGTCAAAAATATTATTATTTGCACAAAGGTATTTATATTTATACAATTGGTCTAAAAAGAATTATTTTACCACATGCAATTATAATCATTCACATATTTAAATCACATGATTTAAAAATATTTTCCCCTAATAAGGCAAAATATATTGATGATTGATCATAAAATAATTTGTCACGTCAAGGTAAATTGGCAAGGGGAGCTTATGAAAAAAACTCATGAAATGGATTTATGATGAACTGGTAAAGAATAAAAGCACATTTATAGCCTAAGTGTGAGTAAAAATATGCAAGTTTAAACAAACATGTTATATAGGTAGAAAAACAAATGTTAAACAGATCTTGGAAGATGCCCAAAAAGATGGTTTGGTTAGAAAACAACTAAAAAATAAGGCACGTGGTATCAAAAAACATGGGAAATAGACCACAGAGGCAAAACTATACTTCATTGAGCATGTGTGATGAACTTGAGTCATTGGGGGAATAAAATTCAAATTTTTGGGTATATATTCATCTTGAGGGTGAGAAATAATTCATTTTCATCCTAGCCTATTTGAATTTTGAGCTTTAGTTTTTTGTGCTACCTAACTAAGAGAAATGGCACATGGAGATAACACTTTTCTAACTTGGTGAGAGAGCAAATGTGACCATCACATGATGAGACACCAATATGCATTATCAATTTTGTCATTTATATCATTAATTACTAGATTTAGGATAAATAGGAGTGAAGTAACCATTTGTGTTTTAGACAAGATGACTTCACTAAGAAAATTGATGACTTTATATAAATTCATCATTCTTAAAAATAACAACTTCACTTAAAATGTGTGTAAATCATTAAAAATAGAGATTTCACCTATTTTGGGTGAATTATCCATTTTCATGAAAAATAAAAATGGTGATTTCACCTAAAAAGGTACAAAATTTCCAAAATGGCAACTTTGCCATTTGGGAAAATGGTGACTTCACCTTGGAAGGCAAAACACTTGGCTTAAGGGACTCAATAGAGGTCTAACCTATAAGAGAGAGGGTATAATAGGCTTGGTATTCTAGTAATTGACTTAGATATCATCATATAATTAGGCTAATACTACTCTATCTATGGTTATAAGAGTGATTGGTAATTTTGACTACATGAGAGTGACACTCCCACTATTGATGTATGCCACATATCTGGATGGTGGAGATGAATATATTTATATAGTATATTTATTTGTAAAATTTGGTATAGATGATAGTTATCCATGTGGATTAAACATATTTGGGCATATTAGTAGAGTGTTGGCATAATGAGATGTTGACATTTCACCTAGCCAATAGAGAGGTGACCATCATGCTTGAGGATACCTGGTATATCCTCAAGCTACCAATGAGAGGGCGTAGGCTCTTTTGGAATAATTTATGATAGTATCAAGCTATGCTTGATGATTTTTTAATCTATAAATGCATTCTCATGGATCATGGGAAGATATATATAGATCTTCTTAAGACCTACATAGATATATGACCTGACAACCTAGCTCTTGGAGATCCTTCACTATTAGCACTTATTGATAGGGAGGTCATAATTTGATGGATATTGTTAATAGCATATTATTTCTTGATAATAGTGGCATATATTTCCATATGGGCCTCAAAGGTGTCATTTAGAGTATGATGGATGAGGCCACATGGTTTTCATGGGAGCTAACTATCTTGGTATAGTTATACAAGGATCTTCACATGGTGGATTATAGAGGAGTATGTGACATTGGAGTGTCTACACTAATGATGGTTTGGGGTTGGAAACATATCTCCATTGAGTGACTAATGGGTTAGATATGGGTTTCAAACCTAAAGGATCCATTGGCATATGACTGGGCACAGACTAGGGTAGGTCAGTAAGGACACAGGGGAGACATTTACTTCTACTACATGTTTGATAAGCTCACCCCATAGTTTCTCATTTGGATGCAATATCTACTATATCAATTCCAATGGTTTAGGGATGGTTGGTATATGGCTTATATCACATCCAAGTTTTTTATTACTTGTAGGTAGTTACATATTATTAAGGAGTATGACCCTAATTAGGTCTTATGGTAGTTTGGCATGACATAAGATGTGATAAAGGGGCCTAGGTGGTTCAACCATGTTACAAGAGAGATCATTCAAGATACTCTTCTTATTTAGAGGTGTGTAATGACTACTAGTTATTTTATCATGCCATAGGTAGCATGGTCATATGCATGGGCTGAAAAATACAAGAATTACACTTGAGTATATTCATTGGTGGGTATAGGTGTGCCTTTTGAGCCTCACCATTATAGGTCAGGCATGTGGGTATATACCCAAAGATATAGATGATGTTGAGGCTAAGAATTTTAGTAGGGATTATGATAGCAAGATCACCTAATAGAGTAGTGGAGGTGAGGAGGTAAATTATGATGATCAAAAAGATGGTGGGGAGATGATGGCCTAGACATGACACTACTGGATCCTATCACAAAAGGTATATAAGATACTAATGATCTAGGTTAGGTAGGGCCTTCTTGTGTAGCTAAGGTAGGTAGGGTTGTTGGTATGCTCAAGGAAGAGATCATTGCCAAGGAGGGGGATATCATAGGGTTAGAGTGGTGAGTGGATGATTTGTAGATGACATTGGATATCCATGATAATGGCATGACTCACCTTTAGTTAAAGATTACTTGGTTGAAGGCAAAGGTGGGTAGGATGGTTTAGATATAGGCTCAGATCATAGTATAGAGATACCATGCCTTTACTTATAGGGACCAAGTGTTGGCAGATGTTTAGAAGATCTGATGTAAGTGTGATGAGTCTTAAATATCTAGTATGTAGGTAGTTATTTTTAAGATGAAACTTAAGATCCTTTGGGATAAGGACAAGGCCTTGTACCACAATAGGGATTATGAGACTACTATTCCTAGGGACCAATAGGCTACCACATTTGAGGTATGGGATACTTAGAAATAAAGTAGTAGATCATGTCGATCAAGGGCCAAGACACATGTTACATGGGCTTTAGGTTAGTATATTCATTATTCATGGCCACCACCACTAGGACCACCAAGGTTACCTCTAGCTACATGTCCCATGTATACATAGTATAGTTGATCATTATAATTTTAGCATTTGGCAGTTTTTTACACTATTATATTTGCATACTATTTTACTTTGAGACACCACCTCAATGTATATGACATTTGAGATATATTGACATTCAATTTTGGGTCCTTCAAGGCCAGTATATATGCACATCTTTTCCTTTGATATATTTATGATGGATCTATTTATTTCCATGTTGATATCTCATGCTTAGGATTATTTAGAATTTATGGATGGCATTGTTTATGCTTAGGTTTATTTATGATCTCTCATTTTTTGTTTTGCCATGTATATGAGATGTTGCTCTATTATTTATCTTCTTATGCTATATGACTTATATGTATGCTTATTCAAATATAAATGTTTATATTAGCACATTATAAATCATATTTATCTATTTATTACTCATATTTAGGCATGCATTTGGGTATTTGGAGGGTTTTGATCCCAGAGAATTACTACCATTACATTGATATGATCATCTCTATCAACATAATTTTTGATGTAGTTTGTGATATTATGCATCACATTTATGGACAACTATAATAACAATGTATACCCTAAGCATGTAAAAATTATTTTAGATGAAAATATAAAAAACCTAGGAATAAGATACAAATAATCAAATCCCAAGTGTAAATATAAAACAAATAAACCGAGTGTAAGACTAAATACAAAAATTCACAACCTATGTACAAGATATGGATAATCAAGACTCAAGTGTAAATAAAATGTAATAGACTTATGACAAATGATAAAAATCACACAAAAATTTCAAAAGGAAAATAAAAATAAACAAACAAACAAGAACTGAAAAAAAAATGAAACAAACAAAATAAATAAACAAGACTATGAAAATAAAATTACCAAACAAACAAACTATGTAAAAAAAGAAAAGAAGTAAACAAGACAAAAAACAAACAAAACAAAAAAACAAAACAAATAAAATAAACTAAACTAAAAAAATAAACTATATAAACAAAACAAGACAAATGAAAAAAAATAACTAAATAAATAAAACTATTCTAAACACATAAAAGGCAAATAAACAACTAAACTAAACAAACTAAAATATATAAACAGTGTTAATCATAATGTTAGTAACAAATAGAATACCAAAAATAAAGTATTCATGCATGTGTAATATAGATGTTACTCTTAGTTATAGAGTTAACCCTAGGCTAGGTAGTAATGACATAGGTAAAACAACACAAGAACAAATGGTACAAGGTTACCCCTAAGCTATAGGTAAATAATGGAAAAGGGTATGATGGGAAATGGTTTCCCTTAGGCTATAGGGATAAATAACATAAACATGATGGTAAGCATTTCCCCTTGGATATAAGATACAATGATATAAATAAATAAAATGGGGGGAATAGAAAAAATGGAAGGGATAGTTGAGCTAACTCTAGACGCACTATGAAAGTGAATGTTTCCTACATTGTTTCATGGATATGAGGTAAAATATGAAATTTAGGATAAATGTAGCTCTCCTGAGATATGGGATATAATAAAATTAAAGATAAGAAAACATTATTTATTTGTAGAGGAAAATAAGAATGGTCTTACAAATTAGAAAGTACATAGAAAAAGGGGGATGACATTTCAAAATTATGATAGCATCAATGTTGGACCCCTTTTTGGATAAGTATGAATCCATGCCAACTCAGTAGATATCTTAGCATGAGACAATCATTTGGAATGTTTGTTTTGGCACCTTTTATGCTAGCTGGAGGAATCTTTGTAGATATTTTTCCAACTAGCAGATAGTTACTTGGCACCCAATTTTTTAGGGCATCTTCATAAGTTGTTGCATATGGTGATTGGAGCCTAAAGGGTGCAAGGTAATGGAGCTGATAAAATGATCAACCAAGGCTCCATATCAGCACTCAATGTGCACCTTCCACCTTGGCATGAAGATACTTCTAAGTTATATAAATCCAATATTGAACTGGTATGCAAAGGACATGAATTTGAGATAGTAAAGCTCTATAGAGTTGGTTCCAGACATAGTGAAACAACCACCATTAAAACTTAAGACTAACATACATTCCTTTGAGGTTCCATATTATAGTTCTTCCCAAGCTCTCATATGATCCTCTAGTCCTTTAGTAGCTTTAAATTATCATTTGATTTATTATAATTATTGTGCACTCTATTTATCTGAACACTGTTTAATGAAGAATGGTTTTGCCCTTAATTGAGTGTTGATCTAGTTTATATGGTTATAGTTAGGTTATTTGAAGGTGGATTAATTACACAATGTTTGTAATAATTGTAATTCTTAGATTTAATATATGAATATTAATTTTTAATAAGATTTCAATTCAGTTCATCAATGGCATCCCTATGTAAATGATGGCATCAACATATTGTATAGAAACAATCTAAGTATATGAAAGATCTCATGCCAAGACAAGATATCGGTGCCAAGAGTGTGAGCTTGAGTATGACCCTTCAATATAAAAGTATTTCATTGAACCCTCCAAGCACTTGAATGATGCTAACGTAAGGAAACTAGAGGATTTCACCCATAAAACTATAGAACCAACCCCATATAGGATTTGTACCTACATACCATTAGACTCTACTTAGAAGGACTTGTGCCAATAACCTTGCCAATGTCTTTATTTAAATGACCAATTCTATTGAATAATGAGTTGTGCCATGAAATGACTATCCTAATATAGCCCCTATTTCTTTCTCTACCACACTTCAATGAAGAACATAAGGCTTGTGACTTATTTGAATTGATGCCAGTGCAGTCGAGTGATAAATTTTGAGTGCTACAGGATTAGTTTGGATTTTCACCTAGTTTTAATAAGTCTAAAAATGACTTGGATAACCAAATAAGTGCTTGAAAAAGTAACTAACTTAATAACCAACATAATATATAAGATTTTGGTTTCATTATTGGGACCTATGTTGAATTTTTTTGTTATAATGATGTAACATAATAATGCTCCAAATCTCCCTCAAGAACATCAAGCACTAGCTACAATAGGTGGAAGGCAGATTTACATAGAATCATCCATATTGTAAAGAATAAAAGTTGAGAAAGTAGGTATAGAATAAATGATATGATGCCTTATATGAGGTCTTCTTTTGAGAATTACCTGAGCATGTGTATAAATAGTTGGCTACTTATGCGACTCATAAAATATGAAGCTAGGGATAACACTTTATGTGGATGAAAGAGCACCTAGAGAATCTTAAACACCTTGATTCCACTTAGACCAAAGTTTTAGATAAATGGTGGAAAGGAGTGTTGAATAGTTACATTCTTGAGTTCACAGTATCGATGTACTCTTGCCCTAAAGAATTAGAGTATCAATTCTTGTGCGAGCTCAAAGACATATTTATGAGAGAATTCAACAAGAGCTCAAGAAACTAATGGAGGATTATGGATTTACAATAGTAATAATAGAAGGATAAAGTCCTTTTTCATATGAGTAGTACAACAAGGAAGAAGGGGATGAGTATATTGACACTTGAGAGATTAGGCGATAGACTTATAACAAGAGAAGGCATAGGCTGAAGGAAGATTTTGAACTTAGAAGTGTGGAGAAAACTTGTTACAAGTGGGAAGGGAATGGGGAAGGATATTTTTAATTATAGTAATATGAGGAGAGGAAAATGAATCCATAGATTGAACTCATTTATTGATGGGTAAATAATGTGATGGGTCCATACAAAATTTGAGCATTGAAGATGCATCAAAAGTACTTACCACCTTTGAACTTACACTACTAGCTCATGCACTGGATCTCTCAAAAGAAGAAAGAAGAGTGATAACTGACCCTATTTCCCACATTAACTTTGACCATTTTATAGACTTGGACTATAATTTTTTTATTAAACAAGTTGTTCCTTAATAAGAGATAAGTGATGATACCTCTATATGTTCGGGTGCTTGCTAGACAACATTGAATGTGAGTGCAAGCATTCTAGTTCAACAAATGTTAGATACACACTTGGGTAATATCCTACAAGAAGTGGCCTATTTCCATAATTAATTAGCATCATTCCATTGAATTTAATGGTGCTAACCATAAAAATAGGTTTGACACCTAACCCAATGACTAGAGGCATTGGAGGGCCACTACCAAGATAAGTATTATGGGGTAAATGCCTCAAATGTTAGTGCCCCCCCACAATAAATATATTATGAAATGGCAATGCACTTGCCAAAATATTAAGATGTGAGAAATTCCATAGAGCATGTGTTAAAATTTGAGATTAAATGGTACACTCAGGGTATAACCCAGTCAAAATGCAATGAAACACAATTTATGACAACTCTAATTGATTGTGCTCATACATGGTATAATAAATTTGATCCTAACCAAGCTATGATTGATTAAGACACCTTCAAAAAATAATTTTTCTAAGCTTCTTTATGACATTGACCCCTCCCAAAACATGCAATGGTTTATTAGAGGATTTCTAGTACCATTTAGAAGAGTTCTCTTTATGAAGACATTCATAAATCCTTGAGAAGTGATTGAAGTTATTCTTAGAGTCAAGGTAGTCAGAATCGCCAACACTAGGATTAGCCCATTCATGGAAGCACATATTACATCCATGGCCAGCTAACTCTAAAAACTAATTGCTAGTTCATCACAATATTCTCAAATAATATTATGGTGTACCAACTACAAGATGGAAGGACATAAAAATAATTTCCCTCAAAGGAATGTGTGCACATTACTTAAAATTTTTGAGGTTTATCATGAGGTGTATGATGTTCACAACTAGCCTTTGTTACAACATTCTAGTCAAGTCAACACCACCATATATTGTCAATTATGTAAATCATATACTCATTCCACAATTGATTTCCACATAATCGATTAGATGTGTGAAAATATGGAGAAGGTGCATGGAAATCAACTATAGTAGTTAGAGGATAGGTAATCCACGGAAATGAGCATTATGGCCAATAGAATGTAGGCTATAGGATGCAAATGGATACTAGATGGTGGGGTGAAGAATATAATAGAGGAAGATTCCCACCATGATCATGTTATAAGTGTGGTTTGATCAAGTACTATCAACATGATTTCCCTACACATCCAACATATGGGTATTATTGAGGAACACACAAGGTCAGAGAATGCCCTTATATAAAAAGTTAACCTAAGGTCATCCTAATGCATAACAACTCATATGAATGATCTAACATGAGCCAAAATTATATAAATGGGTTTCAAGGGCATAACTCACAAGTATTAAGAAACTCAAGGTGTAAGAGACTACTCATAGTGAGATCACTCACTCAGTGACCAATTATGTTAATACTAGAGTTGCACTAGAATATGGGGAACTGAGTTGCACTAAGTACATCACATTGTCAAAACATAAAGTTATGCCTTAACCTGACCCTACATACTAGAAGGATGTCTTGAAATAGGCTATGAGCATCATTTAATACCTAAAATGAGAACTCTAACTGGTGTGAGATCTAGAGGCACAAGCTACTACCTCTCACAAGAAGTAAGATAACTAAGAGGCTGAGGTATAAGAGCTAACTTAGATCTTGCATTTCTTACAAATAGAAGGGATGTTGCCCCTATTTAAGACTTTGATTTTATAGCATGCTAAGTGAAATCTAATTGAAATTTTGACAACATACATGGATAGGGCATGAGATGTTAGACATACATATAATGGAGAGTATGACCAAGATCTCCTAGTGAATGCCACTATTGATGGATGTTCTATATGTGAGGTCCTCATGGATAGGCACTAAGTTCAATATCTTGACAAAAAATTCATGGGATAAGATGGGTAGGCTAGCCTTGAGGATTTCCCCTCATGTGTTTTTCATGGCTAATAAATCTAGGATGTAACCAATTATAATTCTAAAAGGCATTATTGTAGAGATTATGGGCATAGACTTTTAAGCTAACTTTGAAGTGATTGAGTTGGTTGAGCAAGATAATTATCCAACACTCCTAGGTAGGCCATGGTGTTACATAAATAATGCCAACATGTGATTTAATAAGTGATATATCACCTTTGAAAATGGAAAAGAGAGGTTTTTGATCCCCCTCTCAAGTTACCAAGGACCCCATTATGTATAAAGTGTTGATATTGAGGATGAGATAAACCATATCTACAACATCACACTATAAGGCACCAAAACTATCAACCCTAATGACCAAGGAATTCTTTCTTGGGATGATGGATAGTTGGTCTCAAACACTATTGATCTAGGTTATGATTGATTTGTAGAATAAGCTTATGAAACCATTGGTTAGAGGTGTCATTTAGTAAGTGATAAGGTGCCAAAACCTATGAGGACAAGATAGGTCCAGACTGATTTCACTTCATAAAGAGGGTTCCCTCATATTGAGAAGAAGGGAAATAGATTGTTTCACCTCAGCAAAGGTAAACATGTAGTGATCTCATGATATGAGGGGAGCAATCTTGTAAAATAATGTATGTAACCTAGAGTCATGTATCCTAAAGGAAGTAGATAAGATGGGCACATTGGTGTATACTTTGAGAATCTCTTCCCCTTATTAATGAGTAGCATAGAGGCCTAGATGAACAACTTGGAAAGCTGTAAAATCAGCCATCTACACTCGATTTGGAAAAATCAATGAGTACCTAGATAATTTTCCATACTTTAGAGATTCAGACCCAATAGTGCACACACACTTGTGTAAAGAAACATGGATTGACTATGGTGTAAATGCCCTAAGGAACCCATGGGTACATTCCTTTTACATAACCTTGAAAATTTTGGCATGAGCTTGGTATGTGGTTAATGAAATGCATCATGAGATAGATAGTTGGGATGTCTTGAAGGAGAAGTTTGTGCATACCTTCTCCTTTTCCTCACATAACCTAGAATTGATCAAACCATTGTAATTCATTCAAAGGGTAGTGCCTGAGGACACTGTAGTCTTAGAAGATTACCTACAAGATATTTTTGGGTAGAAAATATTAGTTCTCCTAACTTTATTTAATTATCAATCACTCAATAGTGACTTAAGTGATGAAGATACAAATGTTTGGAAAGTGTGAAATTAGACATCCCTGACAAGAAATAATAATCTCATACACCAAGTAGATGATAGTGTGCCTAATGAGGAAAATCTTACTCATCTTCACATCAAAATTATTGAGGGGATTAGGAAAGTTGAGGACACATATTAGGAGAGAAATGATACCTATCATGTGTTATTTAAGACCACCTAAGTTTATATTAGCACGAAATAAGAACCAAATGTGGATAATCTAGGCACATATTGGTCTAATGTGGAGATGACATGAATTATGGATCTCCTGAAGGAGATTCAAGATTTGTTTTTTCACAATTATTGAGACATGAAGGGCACCCACCCATCCCTTGGAAAAATGAGAATAAATTTGGTGGATGGCACATGCCCTATCAAAAAACACCCCTACATAAGGAACCCTAATCTCTATGCTAAGGTCAAAATAGAGATTGATGGTATGCTAGCCATATGAGTAACCTTCCTAGTGCAAGAGTTATAATGGGTGAACCCCATGGTGATTAACATTAATAAGGATGGGTGCATCCAAATTTATGTTAATTATCAAATGTTAAATTATGCCTGTCATTGAACCTTTCTTGACTCCATTCATTGATGAAGTCTTGGATGGAGTTGTAGGCTATGAAATCTATACTTTTATTAATGGTTTCTCTAGATACCATCAAGTCCAAATTGAAGAGGAGGGCATGCCTAAGAAAACATTTGAAATAAAATAGGGTTATTTTTCATATAAAATTATGCCCTTTGGGCTCAAAAATGCACCAACCATATTCTATAGAGTGGTCATCACTACATTTAAAGATTTTATCCATAAGTTCCTCTAGGTATACCTTGATGATTAGACTATGTATGGGCTCATGAGAGACCATTATGATAACTTGTGCCTTATTTTTGAAAGGTGCTAATAGCTACAAATATACGTTAACCTTAAGAAGTGTATCTTCACAACACCATTTGTAACCTTTCTTGGGCACATCATCTACAAAGATGGTTTGTTCATCGACCCGATAAATATTGTTATTATTTTAAAACTCTAGACCCCTTCCACATAGAAAGATATTCACACCTTTATTGGCAATTATGTATATTATATATATTTTATAAGTATATATCCAAGGATCAAAATACCATTAAAGGATATATTACACAAGGATGGACCATTATATTGGGGTGAAATTCAAGAGGATGCCTTTGAAAATATGAAGCTCAAGTTGGCTAGTGTGCCTATCCTTTAGCTTCATAACTGGATAACTCCATTCTATGTCCATGTTAATAAATCTAACTCTATAATTGGTGCCATTCTAGTGTAACCTAGTAAAGATAAGATGGATCATCAAATCTCCTTTTCAAGTTTCAAATTGACCCTAGCAAAATAAAATTCCATAACTACTAAACACAAGGTGATAGCCATGTTTTATGCCCTCCAAAAATTTAGGTAGTACATATTAGCAATCCTATTCATATTTTTCATTTATCATGAGGTATTTAAGTAACTTGTGAATAATCCCATTCTCCATGGGCACATTTGTCGATGGTATTTCTATTTTAATAATTCTAGTTTTTAGTTGTGGTAAAACCTAGGAAGAAAAACATAGGACCAAACCATTTTTCATGCATCAACATTGATGATGTAGTAGCACCCATACAATATGACATGTTAGATGTATAACTATATAGTCTAGTGCATTATCTAATACATATTCAAGATATCCACATTTCTAATGTCTAAGTTTGCACCCTAGACCATAACAACCAAAGAGAAGAAGTAGCTCACCATTTGTACCACCCTCTTTCAGATCCTTAGTAGGGAGTTGTATAAATTAATTTGAGATGAATTCTTATGAAAATGTGTTTTGAAACATGAAAGAGACTCATTTATATGTAATTTACATAAGGGGATTGTAGGAGGCCATTACTCTAGAGATGTAATGGCATACAAAGTGTTGTAATCAGTTTATGGTGGCCAAGCTTGTTTCAAGATTCAAAGGATTATGCTAACGCATGTAATATAGGATATAAAGTAGGGAGTCCAAACTTATGGGATGATATGCATCTTATCCTAATTCTTTCTTAGGTATCATTTGAAAAATAGGCCATTGATTTTATTAGGTTGATCACTCTCATAGCAATGCATACATGTGCAAGCTATATTTTTGTGGCAACCAATTATTTCACAAAATAAGCTAAGTCAATGCCTACTATAAACTAACTACCACTAGTATCACATTAATCATATTGGAGAACATCATAAGTCACTATGGGTACCCATTCAATTTAACTATAGACAGAGGAATACACTTCCTCAATGAAACTATGAAAATCCTACTATCTGAGTACATGGTGGCATGCCACAAGACACCCCATATCATCCCCAATAAAATGGCACAACTAAATAATTCAATAAGATATTAGGAATTTTCCTCACAAAAATATGTGATATTGGTCACAAATTTTAGGATGATCGAGTGCCAGTAATTATATGGGCATATCACACAACCTACAAGTACTTAAACAAGGCTACACCATTCCAATTGGTGTTTGGTGTAGATGTAATTCTATCAATGGAGTTCTTGGTTCCATCATTGAACATTAAATGAATTGTTTATTTGGATGACCAAGAATCATTGAGTGTAAGGTTTGAGGACTTTTAACTATTAGATGAGGTGTACACCTAGGCACAATAGAGCTAGAACATTGAGAAGACATTATAGAAGTTAAGGAATTATAGGTATATTAAACACAATGTACTGAGTAAAGGTAATATTGGTCTTAATATATGATTCTAAGTACCTTAAGATCTTGAGAAAGATACAAATTAGGTGGATGGGACCATATGTAATCCAAAGTATATTGGAAATTGGAACATGTAAGTTTCACAAATTTTTAGGTGAAATTCTCCCTAGGCATTTCAGTGGAAATAGATTGAAGTTGTATAGGAAATAAGATGGTGTTTACATCACTAAACACTAATTTCATAGTCATAATTTAGTTGTGTTGTAATGATTTGAATGACGTTTGGCACAAGCCAAACATTTCCTTGTATTTTGTGATTATTGTTCTTATAGAGTGAATAAATGACACTTTTAGGCTTGAAAATAAAAGATTATAACACTTCAATGCATAAATCCAATCAGGTGAGTTGAGCATGGATGCTTTATAAAACACCTAAGTCAAAACACCTAAGTTTTTGACTGCATGAAGCTTTTCAGACTTTGAAAATATGAGTGTTGATTAACAAAGAGAGGCACACATGATGCAAATGTACAAGAGGAAGAAAGAATATGCATATTGTGATTGTGTGTAAGATATCAAAAGTAGAGAGTGAATTTTCTGAGGGCCAGTGCAAGGGATTTGTATGGGGTAAGATGGGCCAAGGCAAAGAGATGAAAGTTCACATAAATCAACCAAGATAGGAAAGTGCACTTTAAATGAAAGCAGAATAGGAAAATAAGATGTAACCATGGAGGCTAAATAATGTGCATGTGAGGCACTACACCTAGGTTGCCATAAAGAAGGCGAAATGTCATGTCAAGTAAAGAAAACTAAGAGAAATATCACAAGGATAAGTTGGCATCCATCCAATGTGAGGTGGGAAGTGGCCATTTGAACTATATGTCACTTCATCAAAAATAACATTAGGATAATTTATTGAGGTGATAGTAGAGGCACAAAGATCTACATTGAATGTATATATGGTAGAGGATTTTCATGGATTTATTGGGTTTTAGAGACTTTGAATAAATATAAGTGATGCCATGCCATTACTCACCTATAATTAATAAGGTTTTCAAAATTGCATAACCAATTAAGGAAAGAGAAACAAAGGCACCTAAAACCCCCACTAGCACAGTAAAATAAGCTACACCATAGGCACGCCCAAGTAGTGAAGGGGTGCTTATATATAAGGAAGGTGATACTAGTACCTTGAAGGAGAAAATTAATATAATTAAATAAACCTAGCATAAATAAGAGGGTGAAGTTGGTATTGAGGTATAAGAAGAAATGGACCAAGGGGATAAGTCTAAGGAAGAACCCCTATTAGAATAAGAGGAAGGAACCTTAGAACAAAAACACTGAAGAGAGCACTAACATTGATTAAGAAGAAAGAGAAAAGATAGAATTTTCCATCACTAAGGAAGAGATAATTGAGCCAAACCTAAGAGAAAAGGTGTAGAAGGGGTGGACCAATGAATATTACTATATGTCTGAGTATATGCCCCCAAGAGCTACTACAATAAGGATGCACCAATAGTTTTCATTTTCTTTTGATAGTTATATGTATGAGCTTAATTTTGAGGTACTATAGAAGACCATACTAGGTGCAAAGGAACTATAAGAAGGGCATGATTCTATTCTCATAAACCCCCATGTAATGAACCTAGACAAGTCAACCAACACATTCATCTAGATGGACTCCAATGTAGCACATAAGAACATTGTTAATGATGTTAGAGATTCAAGAGGGAAGAATATTCAGTTAGAATCAAAAGAGGAAGTAAAGGCCATGAAATTTAAATTATAAAAATTAGATGATCATGTCAAGGAGTTTGAGCTATCCCTATTGGATGGTGTTGACACTTTGAATCTTTTGGAGGTAGACAAGGTATACATTCTAGTAGAGCAAATGCTCCCAAGGTTGAAGGTAGAGCCAGTGCTAGAAGAAGAGGACCCATGTACCATAATAAATCAAGAGCTAGCTAAAAATATTGAAGATGTGGAATACCTCTTCAGACAACTTCAAAAGGGCATAAATTCTACCAATGCCATCTTCTATAGCTTCTCCAACCAGGCATTTGTCATAGATGCATGCCTCAAAAAGGCAAAGGGGGAGAAGGAGGAACTGATGGCACATGTATATATTGTGATCAAATTAGAGTGCATCCAAATAATGGGAAAGGTCAATGTATTAAGCACTTAAATTAAATACAAGGAATAAAACCTATAAACACTCTTTTAGGCCTTGTAAACCAAGGCCTATGAAAAAATAGAAATCATGGATGAAAGAGTTGTAAAAGCTAAGGTAGACCTTGAGGTATTTTGAAATGAATTAGAAAATATGGATGTGTTCTCACTCAATGCCACCTCAACAGAGATAGACATCACCATTAAAGAACTCAAGCTTACCATTAAGGGATTTGAGGACTTCAACACTAAACTAAAGGAGAGTGCACCAGAGTTCTGCACACTAAGAGAATTGAAAGACTAGTCTAAAGGTGGACTAGTAATTTTATATGGGATAAATGTTGGGCCCCTTTTAGCTAAGTATGATTCTATGCCAACTCAATAGATATCTCAGAATGAGGCAATCATTCATAATTATTTATATTTTCAAACCTTTTACACCAACTAGAGGAATCTTCAAAGATCTTACACTAGCTAGTAGGAAGTTACTTAGCACCTAGTTTTTTAGGGCATCTTCATAAGTGGTTGCATGTGGTTATTGGAGCACAAAGGGTGCAAGGTGATGGATCTAGAAAAATTATCAACCGAGGCTTTAGCTTAGCACCTAACATGCATCCTTCACCCTAGAATAAAGACACTTCTAAGTTATATAAAGCTAAGCTCAAACTAGTATGCAAGGGACACAACTTTAAGATAGTGAAGCTCTACAAAATTATTTCTAGACATAGAGAAACAACCACCATTAAAACTTAGGACTAGCATGGATGAATTTGAGGTTCTATATTATAGTGCACAAGATCACCAATGAGCCTATGGTTCTTTATTATCTTTAAATGAGAATTTTCTCTATTCTAATATGTACTCTATTTATCTAAACAATGTTTAATGAAGAATGGTATTGACCTTAATTGAGTGTTGATCTAGTTTATATGGTTATAATTATGTTCTTTGAAGGTGGATTGATTATATAATGTTTTTAATATTTTAATGCTTAGATTTAATACATGAATACTAGGTTATAGTGAGATTTTAGTTTATTCCATTAATGGCATCCTTTTTTAAATGATTACATCAGTATATTTTATAAAAATAATCTAAGTGTAGGAAAGATCATGCACCAATAGATGATATCAGTGCTAACAGTACAAAGTTGAGTATGACCCTTCAATTTAAAATTATTTCATTAAACCATCCAAACACCTAAATGAATCTAAGATAAGGTAAATATAGGCTTACACCAATGAGATTACAAAACCAACCCCATATAGGATTTGTGCTTACACACCATTAGACTCCACCTCGAATAGCTTATGTCAATAAACTTGCCAATGCCATTTTTGCAATGACCAAGTCTCTTGAAGAATGAAGTACACCATGGCATAACTATCCTAATGAAATCCCTAATTATTTATATATTTCACTTCATGTGATCATATAAGGATTGCACCTTATGTGAATTGATGCTAACATAGTCAAATGACAAATGTTGAGTGTTACATGATTAGTCTAGGTTTGTGCCTAGTTGTAACAAGTCTAGAACTAACTTGGATATCTAGATAATCACCTAAAAAGTAAATGACTTAATAATTGACATAATCTATAATAATCAAGGAAAAAAAATCATCCAAGTATGAGAGGATTTTTTAGTCTAAAACTACACTAAATAACAAGATTTGAGTATCCACTAATGAACCAAATTGGTAATTCATAGTGTTTACTACATATATTGCTTGGGAATGAGAATGAGGTCATAAAATGGTAAAAACCTTGGTTGAGGTTACTCAAAAAAATAATGAGAGCATTAGCAAATGTTTCTCACAAAATGGTGAGAGCATTGGCTAAGGTTACTTACAAAATAGTGAGAGTGTTGGCTAAGGGTGATCACAAAACAACAAGAGCATTCAAATAGAAAAGGCTCACAAAATAGTGAGAGCATAAAAAAATAATAAGGATGGAGAAACTACAAGACAAGTGATTACTTTTGAAATAGTTATAAGACCCAAAATCCTTAAGGCAAATAAGTGTTTGTGAAAGTCCTAATTGTCAACAAACTGATGAAGTAGTTGTGGTTGAGCTAACTTGAGATACCCCATGTATCTAAGTGTTGCCTACATAGTCTGTGTGGACTTTGGGCTCACATAGTTCTATTAGAAATGGGGGGTAAAAGGCCAAGGTGGCCTTAAAATGAAGTTTAATAGCTAAGAAATTCCATCCCATAAAATTTTTATGGTTTTATATCTCACATGGAAATTCTAAGCCAATTTTCATGATTTTGTGATTTTTAAGATTTTCCTAGGTCTTTTTAGATGTTATGGGTTTTTAAATGTTTTTTTAGATTTTTTTAGGTATGTCAAATTAATGGATAATTATGAGATATCACTCAAAAAAAAGTGAGAGTGTGGCTTAGGATGCTCATAAAATGGTGAGAGTGTTCAAAATTAAATTGCTTGTAAATTGGCAAGAGCATTCAAACAAGGGTGGTTGAGTTGGCCTTAGAAAACACTAAGCATTGTCTACATAGTTCAAATGAACCTTAATTCACTATAGTTTTTCCTATAGTGGTAAAAGTTTTTTTTGTTTCCAATGCTTTGGGCTTTGGGTATCTCAACTCAATGGAGAATTACAAGAGACAAACTGACCTAACTCATAAAATGGTAAGAACATGGCTTAAAAATGCTCACAAAAAAGTGAGAGAGTGGCAAAGGGGTGGGTGAGTTGACCTAAATTTAAATTGAGTACCACATACATAGTCCCATAGGATCTTAAGTCAATATAGTTCTACCTTACAATGGAGAATGTTTGGAAATATTTCTAATGTTTTTGATGTTTTTAGTATCTTAACTTAATATGGGACACAACATGGTATAAACTCATAAAATGGTAAGAGTGTGGATTTAAAATTATCATAAAATGGTGAGATTAAGGCAAATGTGTGATTTATCTAACCTCAATATAATTTTAGTGTTACCTACATAGTCCCATAGGACCTCAAGTCACTATAGTTCCCCTACACAAAGGCATTTGACTAAGAACCATCAAGTTTAGGTATAAGTAAATGGAAATGTTGTGGAAAAAATAATGGAAAGGTAATGTGGCAATGCATGGTAAAGGTGTTATTCCTAATTTTCCTAAAGGTATCTATAATTAGGAAATAATAATAAGGGTCAGTAGTAATAATTTTCCCACAAATAATTATAACTAGTAGCATGAAGTAGAACATATAACAAATGAAAAATGTAATTTCTAAGACCACTATCATACTAATTTCATATACTACCATTCAAACATTTTAATCTAATTCAACAGCTATAATTTCATTTATCATCAACCACTGAACATGTTTGAAGTAAAAATGAATCATAACTAAGGTGAAAAGTGACGTGGTTATGTAAAAAGAACTAGCTGGCAATACGCTAAGGTATGGTGGGAAAGGTATAGAGTATGTTATAAATAATAGGTATAATAAGGCATAACTTAAATGATCCTTGTAAACAATAATTAGAGTCCCTCAAATGTAAATTTTTTTGGGGTGTATTATGTTCATTTTTTCATCAAGTTCATCTCCTTATGGCATGGTGATCCTATATGTTCCAAAACCATAGTAATAACTACATAAGGCCCTAACTAGTTAGGTTTGAAATTTACCTTTTTATTTGTCTTGGTATTTACATTATTTTAATTTTATTTTAATACATGGCCACCAAGCTCAAATTTTTGATGCTTAATACATTGATTTTATTGGCTACATAACTTTATATTTTGATATTCCTAAATATTATTCAAGGTGGCCATGAATTTTTCATCAATTAAGTCTAGATCTTTCAAGTGAGATACTATGTAGTCCTCATCATCAATGATGTGCTATAATTAAATATATAGGGAAGTGAACTCAAACTCAACATGAAGAATGGCCTCAATATTATAAATAAGGGAATATGGGGTATCTCTTGTTGGGGTATGAAATGTGGTATGATATGCCTAGAGGGAGTTAAATAAATTTAAGTGCCAATTACAACTAGCATCATTGAAATTTTTCTTCATAATATTGACAATGGTTCTATTATAAGCCTCACATTGGTTGTTGCCTTATGAGTAATAGGTGGTAGAGAAATGTTGTTTGATACAGTATTAGGTAGAAAGTGTTTTAACATATTTGTTTTTAAATGATATTCCATTATCATATATAATGTAAGAGGAAATGCCATAGTGGAAAATGAAATGGTTAAATATGAAGTTGGATATCATCTTACCATTTATGTAAGTGAGGGTAATGGGTTCCACCCACTTAGTGAAATATTAGATAGTAGTGAGAACATGTTTATGGATATCTAAGGATGTAGGATTAATCTTGCCTACAAGGTCAAATCCCCACATTAATAACAACCATGGTGTTGTTAGTAGTTTGAGTGTTTTTTCTATACCATGCATCATATTAGCATGATTTTGACACTTTACACACTTCTTCATATATGTAGATATGTTTATTTCCATAGTTAGCCAATACTAACCAATATGTAGTAATTTCTTGGATAATATTTCCCTATCAGTATGAGATCCATACACACTATATTGAAATTAACTCAATACTAATTTGGATTTTTTTGAAGATAAATGATGAAGTAGAGTTCCATCATAGCTTATATGATACAAGGTAGGTCTAAATAAAGTATAACAGGAGGATTTTTGAATAAAGGTTTTTTGTTTATTGTGATAAAGGTCAAGTGAATGATTTGGTCTTGGAGGTAGACATATATATAAAAATACCATGGATATGTGGGACCAACAATATTATAAACCATCTCTATGACTACTTATGCATGCACCAATGCTAGGATATGTTTCACAAGAAATTGATTATCCCTAATTCTATCTATAATCTAAATCATGGAGATAATCACAGCCATGGTATTAACTATTTTATTATTAGTTCTAAGTATATGGTCAAACTAAATGTTGGTAATTTTTTGTTTGATAGTGTTGACCATGTCTTTATACAATACTAACTTCTCATCCTTCATCTGGTACTAGCCTGTGACTTGATTGATGATAAGTTGTGAATCACCATGAACTAATAAGCTTTGGATGTTCCATTTTAATTCTTAGTAAAGCCCTATAATAATTTATTTTTATTCATCCATGATATTAATATAGGGAAAAGAAATGAGAAAGGACTTAGGAATAATATCCCTTGTTATCATAATAAGCAATATCCAAACACCTGAACCATGTGTAATGAAATAACCATCAAAGTACATTTTCCACTATTCTACCTTAGGAAGTGATTCTACTTCTAAATTTGTGGTCATAATGGATTCATCTAGAAATATAAATATAAGAGGTTGAGTATCATGAAGATTAACTTATACAATCTGATTTACAAGTACCTATCCCTTAATGGCCTTTTTATTAACATATTCAAACTCAAACTTGCTTAAGAGCATGATCCACTTTTCCGTGAAACCTTGTAAAGTTGTTTTGGAAAGTAAATACTTGAGTATATATACTTTGGAAATAACAATGGTCTTATTGTTCATCATGTAGTGACACCACTTTTGGGATTTAAAAACCATAAGTAAACAAGATTTTTTGATTGGCATGTATTTTTTTCTCATACATGAACAAAATTTGGCTCAAATAAAAAATGTCATGCTCTTTACCATATTCATCGTATTGTGTTAAAATTTTACCTAGGGCATTTTTAGTCATTGATAGGTAAAGTAACAATGGATTGTTTGGCATAGGTGGTAATAAAATAGGTGGATTGGCCAAATATTCCTTAAGATGTTCAAATTATTTTGGCACTCTTCATTCCATGAGAAAGTGATGCCCTTTTTCAATAGGTGTGTAAATGAATGTCATTTGTTGGCTAGTTATGATATCAAGTGTCAAAATGACTGAATCTTTCCTTAAAAACTATGGAGCTATTTTAAGGTAAATGGTAGATTCATTTCAATAATGGCTCAAACTTTGGCTGGATCAACTTCAATACCTCTAAAAGAGATAATAAAGCCTAATAATTTTCTATAAGTTACACTAAATAAACACTTATTAGATTTGAGCCTACTTTTGTACTCTCTAAGTACTTCAAAGACTCTTTATAGTACAACTAGATGGTTGACACATGTCTTATATTTACCCAAGATGTTATCAACATAGTCCTCAATAATTTCATGCATCATATCATGGCAAATCAATATCATGGATCATATGTATGTGGCTCTTGCATTATTAATTCTAAATGGAATTTCTTGATTAAAAAAAACCTTCCCCATAAAGTAGTGAATACTACTTTGTGTTGGTATTTTGGTGCTATTATGATTTGGTTATATCCTAAAAATCCATCCATAAGGTAAATCATTCCATATCTAGCCATAAAATCAATAATAGTGTCAATACTTGGTAGAGGAAAGTCATCCTTTGGGTGGGATTTTTTAATATCCTAGAAACTAGTGTAGATTTTGATGACTTCTAGTTTCTTACTAATTGGTACAATGTTGAAAATCCATTCTGATTATTCAATCAGTCAAATACATCTCATGTCTAAGAGTTTATCCAACTCTTTATTAGCTAACACAATAATAAAAGGATGCATTTTTCATAGTTTCTATTTAACTAGTTTGGCATCCAAATGTACAACAAGATGGTGTACAACTAAGGTGGGGTCTAAACCTAGAATATATAAATAATCCCATGAAAATATATTAATTAACTCCCTCATAAATGTTATAAATACTTCATATTACTCCTCATTGAGGGACGTGCTTAGTTTGATTAATTTTAGGTCCTCTGGAGTCCCAATGTTAACCTAGGAAGTGTCCTCCACAATAAGTGTAGAACCATCTTCTAAAATAATTGGTAAGGAGGTAAATTGGTTGATAATGGTAAAGTCCTTTGGCTGGACTGGATCATCTAATTATCCCATGAAGTATGAATAAAATTCTCTTAATACTGGTAAAGGCCATGTAAAAAAATAACTTTGTGCACTCTTGAATAATCTACATAAAACATTGCCACTTTTCAGTACTAATTTTATACCCATAAATAATATTTAGACTATTGGTCTCCTATGTTTCATGTGAAGAGGGGTGAACATCCCTATATAATTCACTTGAAATAGGTTTTCACCAAGAGACTTGCCTTTTTCTTTACTTTTATCCTAGTTTGAAAGTGCTCCAAATATATATGTTTTCACTTTTAGAACTCAATGTTTAATTTTTTTTACTGTTATCCAAGTAAGTTCACACACTTTTTAAAATTGGAATCAAGACCCAATCTGATATAAAATCCCTATTTGTGATCTCCAATAGGAATATGATCCCTCAAACTCAAAAAATCATAGATAGCCTCATCATTCTTCAACTCATCTAATGGAATTATCAACTCTTGTTGGTCCCATTCTATCAACTGTGTGAGATAAAGGGTTAGTATTGAAGGGTGATAAATAGGATTAATGGTATATATGTCATAGGGGTTAAATATATTCATGTTGGCAAGGTCATCATAGATGTTATAATCAGACCTTGTATTGCTCTAGCATCATCTTCACTATTTGATGGAGTAGGAACCTGAATAAGGTATGTGAGGTCACCCCTAGTCTATTTAAATCTAATACCATGGGTTCATTTGTACTTAATCATTAAAAATATCTTGATCATTACTTATTAATGTATCCATAGACCTCTACCTTCATAATCTTGATTATCGATAATCTGATTAAGGATATGATACTCTATACTTTGGTAACAATCATCTAGATCATTAGTATAAAACCATGAATCATATTTGGCTAAGGGGTCATATTCTAGACCAAAGGTTAGTATGAAAATAATGGGTTTCTTGAGCTGAAATTTTCCCTTGGTCCACTGCTTTATGGAAGAAGTCTTAGTCTTGGGTCTCTCATATTATTTTTTAGCCTACGAAAAATTGGAAATGTGTAAGGTGTAAACACACAATATTTTTATTAAATTTACCACTTACTAACACTTCTATCTTTTATAAACCTATCAATTTTCAACATCTCTAGGTACACACCTTAAAAGGTACACTAAGAAAGGGGTGGTAGACCATTTGTGATTTTCAATATTTTTTTGGCTTTGTATCATTCCGACCATTTGTTTAACCATTTTCTATCTACACACCCATATCCTAAAAACACTCCACTAAGTTTTGACTCCTATTTTACACCCTCCTCTATAATTTACCACATTCATTAGCCATTACCTAACCTAAAACCCCTTTTAACTATTTATGTTACATTTTTATCCCCATCAAACTTATACTCTTATTGATAAAACTTATTAGGGTATAGGTTGGCTCATGTCTGACCTAGTCCATGAATTAATTTGTTTTTGTCAATAATGATACTAGGTCGACTAGGTTGACCTTGTCATCCTAAACTCTTAGAAAAGATTAGGGTTAGATATCCCTATATAAACACACCCATTTCGTCATTTAGAATAGAGAGAAGAGGAATGTGTGTGTGTGTGTGTGTAGATATATATATATATATATATATATATATATATATATATATATATGTATGTATGTATGTATGTATGTATGTATGTATGTATATATATGTATGCATGTATATATATATATATATATATATATGTATGTATGTATGTATATATATATATATACATACATACATACATGCATATATATATATACATACATACATACATACATATATATATATATGTATGTATGTATATATATATATATATATGTATGTATGTATGTATATATATATATATGTATGTATGTATGTATGTATGTATGTATATATATATATATATATATGTATGTATATATATATATATGTATGTATATATATATATATATATATATATATGTATGTATATATATATATATGTATGTATATGTATATATATATATATATATGTATATATATATATGTATATATATATATATATATGTATATATATATATATGTATACACACACACACACACACACACACACACACACACACACACACACACACATATATTGTAGATCTACTTATCCACCATCCTACTTAAGTATCATATCTTATGATTTCATACTTTTTTTGGATATATAGATCTTCTCTTATGGAAAAGTCTTTTGGATGCATTGATAGGTTATGTATCCTAGAGCTGATGTATCCTTGTCATCCTTACATACCACAATAACCTCTTATGAATCACTTGTATAAGGGAGAGATTGAGGCTTGGTGGGTTTGTCTTCAAAGGTAAGTATTCCTAACTTTATTCTTCCTTTGTAAGAGTAGATAGATATGCATTTGTACTTCTCTCCCATACATTAGGATTCCATATATATTGATGTGAGTATATGTCTTCTATAGATTTTTAATTTTAATGTTTATTACCCTCACTTTGTGCCACAACCTTTAGTGAGCACCATATTATATTTTTCTTTACTTATTATTTTCATGAATATGAAAACATAAGACCTAGTTAGGGTTATTGCATAGTTTTATTTGACTAGAGGTTTTGGAATCATCCTTAGTGAATTTATTATGGTAAGAGATACCTTGGTTAGGTCAAGCAGATCCATATTGGTCATAACCTCAAATATCTAATGTATCCACAATTGAAAGTGTAAAGTAGGATTTATTTTCTCAAAACTAGGATTGATTTATAGATCTACTATGTTTCTCATTGCATATATTCTGGTGAACCCAACGTGAATCTAACCCTTATAGATTTTCTTTCATACTATCATTTTTATCATTTTATTATATTTTTCCATATTTATAGTACTATATCTAACCTCTTGGTATATTTATAATATTTTTTGTGTAGGTTTAACATATAATCATATCAAAATAAGTTCATTTTATTTGTGTAGGTCTTCACTGAACATAGGTAACTGGATTGATCTAGTCGACACAATATTCTTCTTTAGTCAGGTTCTACCAACTAAGTTAACCCAATTAAATTAGTTTGTAGTATTTATTTTTGGTGGTCAAGTTATAACAACTAAGTCAGCCTAGTTGACTTAGTTTGTAGTATTTATTTTTGGCATACAAGGTTATACAAACTATGTCAAGCTAGTCGACCTAGTTGATAAAAAAACAAAACAACATTTGAGCATCACAACATAAAAATTTGAAATCTTAACCATATTCAATCCCAACAAGGTTCATCTCTTTCCCCTCTCTATCATTTTCTTACTTTTTTTAGTTTTATTTTTCACAGGTTAGCAGTCTTCAAAACTGTAACCCTATAGCTAACTAAGTCAACCTAATCGACTTAGTTTTATGGTTCATCTTCTTTCTAAGAGACATAGTCAACCTATTCAACTCTATTCTCAAAGACCTTGCTTCTGTAGAACAATAGTGACCCAACTAACTTTATTATGTACTATTTACATATAGTGTCTCTTGAACTGACTCTGTACTATTCTTAATCAAGGAATTAACAATTATTTTCTAGTAATTAATTCACATTTCATTTTCATTTGTTTACATTCTTAGAGTAACTCACATAGTCTAAATAGGTGGTTTTTAAAAATTACCATTTCAGTCACACTATTCTACTATTTTTCACATACTACCAAATCACATAACATTCAAAACACATATAAACACTTGTCTTCTCAAGGCCTACCTACATGGATTTCATCATGAAGGGAGAAGCTGACTTGGTTTTCTAGCCAAGCATAAATATGTGCTTAATGGTATATATTGACAAGGCACCTAACACCCTTATCACTACAAAATTATGAAGTGAGGGGTTAGGCCCTAATACCAAGCCAATAATATTGCCAATATAGATCCCTTTTAGCATAAACTACCTAAAACTAACCTTAGATTTTTTTTAGTTGCTTCTTATAGCCAACTCTCTATCACATTAATTACAAACTTTATTATAACTTAAAAATATTTAGGAATGAACACTTAATTTTAATTTCAAGTTATTTATTACTATCTAATCATTATATTTTTTATTAAAAAACTTGCACTAGCTAGCATTGGTGCAATATTTGTGTTATATGATCCAATCATAGTAATTGTATTGATTTGATTACTTGTATGTCTACTTTCATATGCTTAAAAATAATTTCTCCTATTTTTAGTGAAATATCATATATGTTGACACAATCTCTCACTAATTTATTCACCTTTCTTTCCTATAGTACATAATCAACCTATTCAAATATATATGCTTATTATTCAATCAAAAATTTCCCTCTATAATAATAAGTCAACTTAGTTAACTTAGTACATTTGTGATGACCTTGTTCCTTGTTGGATAACTTTGTCTTCATCTAGATCTCTATATTAATGTAGTATTAGGCTCTAGTTGACTTAGTACATATAGTCTGACCTTGTTCTATGTTTGGCTAATTTATCTTCATTTTGTGTCATTCTATTTGAATAGTGCATAGTCAACCCTATCAACTCTGTACACCTTGGATGATATTATTCTGTGTGTGGTTATATATTATTATTTAATTATGATGTCATCTTTCCATTCTCTACTTAGTCAATAATATTACATAATTAAGGATTTAGATTAGCACCTCACTTATTTTATTACTTTAGATGAAACTATTCAATTTTTTCCTTCATATTTTCCTAATCCAAAACCAATCATTACATAATGTAATATAGTTGAGGTCCTTCATCCTAGTCCTCCTCCCAATACCAATGTTGGGAAGCATCCACTTAATACTCCTCATCCTAACAACACTAATACCCTACCTTCAAATACTAATGCAAAAATTGAGCCAACTCAAATTATTGATCAAATTATTCAATAAATGAACATTATGCAAACAACTAAGCATTCCTAAATGATGTAAATTCAATAAAATTTACCGCACATGACTAGTCAACCACCTTAAGTCATCATGTCCAAATAAAACCATAAATTGTCCCACCTCCTCTTAGATATGCCAATGGAAATATCATCCCTCAACTTACTTTGCATAATAAAACTCTTAAACATATTCAAAATAAACCTTTAGCTCCATTCATTACATCCATAGATATTGGAAACATTTATCCAACTATCATATATGATGGGACTAATACCCTACTATCTTTATTAAGTATTTTGGTAACCTGTATAAGGAATGGATCCAAACTAACACCTTTGCTACCACCAAGATCTTAGCCAAAACATTTGTTGATGTACTTGAATGGTATAACCAAATTCCTAAGCATTCTATCTCACAAATAGAAGATTTAGTTAATGCTCTAGTGAAGGAATTCCAACATGATGACCTTCCTAAAAATTACCTTATCCATTTCATCAATGCCAAACAAATTCCTAATGAATCTACTCACACTTCCATCAAATGATGCAAGTATATATCTTACAAAGTGAACCATAACATGAATGATGATACTCTTTTAAAAATATTTGTTACTAATCTTAAATCTCTCCTTAAATATAAAGTTTGAATATTTTCCCCTAAAACTTTAGAATAAGCCTTAGACCAAGAAAAAAGATAATACTTTCTTATAACTCAATTTGGAACACCTCAAACAAAAACTAGAGAACTTTTCCAATCATTTTCTCATAACATTGATTCATCCAAGCCTCCCCAACCTCAAAATTAAGCATATATTTCACCCAATTTTAACCCAAACCACCCTCCCTTTAGTCTAAAAAAACTTAAGAAGAATTTTCCACCCTCTAAACCTGTGATCTTTTATCCTTCCAAACCTCCTCTAAAATGGTACAATCCTAATAAGTTTTGTTAGTGGCATGATACTATAGGTCATTCTCATGAGTATTTTCATGATATTAATAGATTTATTCTTACTTCCTTATTCCAAATTTCAATATTTATACTCTAAAAAAATAATGCTATCAATACTATCTTCAATCCTCATAGCTCCAATCTAAAGAATCACAATCACATCAACATCAACTTGATAATTATCAACAAAAATTATCCCATACCCACACCTCATCCACTAATGTTTTTCAAACCATAGTTAATACTTATACACCAGTAATGAAAGTATAGATAACATGAACAATGTTAAACATATCATTGCATCCATTGAACCTCAATCTCTTCAGTTGTTTCTCTTAATTTTTACTCATTTCTTAATTTGGAAGTAAGTAAGAAACTAGTAAAAGGGGTATGTAAAGGAATACCTAGTAAAAGTATGCACATGATCTAGATGATGATGGGAACTCCTCTTTGTCTTGGAAGGAATATCCTATAGATAATAAAGACACTATAAAAAGGGGTTGTTAAAAAATACTTGAGTGGACTACCTAGCATGAGCTAGATCGAAGAAGCCTATGCTTGCTAGAAGGCTATCAATCTATTATTTATAACAATTATGTTGATGTAGATGAAAATAAATAATAATTGAATTCAATAACATGAAATTAAATTAATTAAATAGGAATAAATCAAAATAACTATTCAAATAAAATGACTAAAATAGCAAAATTAGGTCAATATCTATGCTAAAATAGTTGGGGTCAGGTTCAAAAAATCAAAGAAGGCTTTGTGATTAGGTAGGAGCACATAAAATAGGGTTTGGTTGAGGTTAAGGAGATGAAAAAAATTATTATTTTTTGACATAGTTAGCATCAATGGATGGGTTAAACTTTATTGATTGGGCTAACCATCGATGATAAGATGACCATCGATGGTTGAGGTGATTGTCAGTGGTTAGGATAACCATCGGTGGTTGCCTGTGTGTTTTTAGTTTTTTTAGAAAGAGGTTGTAGACTAATTAAATGATTAGGTATGGATTTTGGTATGGATTTGGTCATAGATGTGAAGCTAGGAGATAATTCTAATCAGGTCAGGAAGGTTCAAATGAAGTCAAACAAAGAAATAAGCACAAAATTACCTGTAACTTGATAGATTACTAATGGTGGAAGTCTGAAGCAATTTGGCTCGAGTGATAATAATTTGGCCTTGAGAATAACTTGGATAGAGGTTTGGATCTCTATTAATTATTCTTGATTATTGAAGGAAGGCTGGATACCTATGTGAAAAAATATTTGTTAGCTTAGATGTAGACCCCTTTTACCTCCTACTTATCTCCTTTTATAGGATAAAGTTACTAATTAGGATGGAATAATTTGTTAATTAGATAGGAGAATAAAGTTTATATTTATGATTATTTAAATATTTTTATCATCACAAAATGTAAATTGATAAATTATGCCATGCTTATCTCATACATAACTAGAAGTGGCTTTAAAATAGGTTGATGACCTGACTATCGATAATTAGGTTAACCATCGATGGTTAGGCTAAATATCGATGGTCAAGTGTCTAAGGTAATTTTATCAATAAATGGGTGTTTTAAAAGGTTAATTTAAAGGTGTTGAGTTGGTGTTTTGAAATTTTTAAGTTAGGAAACAAGTTTAGTTAACTAGGTGGTCAATTAGACTCGAGGTCAGATGAGGGTCAAGGCATTTTGACATCTAAAACTATCATGTGTAGTTTTTTAGTATCTACATTTTTCCTCTTTTTTTATGTATCTTTGATTTAATAATTATTAAAAAAAAAATGAATGTATTACTGGTCATGGTATCATTACCCCAAATATGGGAGGAGGTGTTCCCCCTTAAACTAGGAGTCAATGAGGTGAAACCAAGATTGGGTTAGGGTTTGATAAATGGAAAATGATGAGTCATGAGATGAGTGACACAAAAGAGTTGGGCATTTGAGATGAAAAAATGTGCACAAAATGCAACTAGGTAGAATAGTCAAGATCACACAAAGACTAAAGTTACCAATGTTGGTAAAAATAAGACCAGTTCTAGAGAAACATATGATAGGGCTAATTAGTCCACAACATTAATCATAGATAATTAGGTTATTCATATCAAGTCCTCTATATAGGGTCAATTTTTTGTAAGTATATGAGGTAAGAAGTGATCCCTTGAAAAACAAAAATGGTCTGGTCATGCATGAGGTGTGTGAATGTGTAAAAGTTTAACATGGCAAGGCTGGTTGGTGTAATAAAGATGAACAAGTAGGGTCATTACAAAACATGTGAATAGTTTAGTTCAAAAGGGACTAACTCCAAGGTGGACACAATCAAATGGGTGGGTGGGTATGGTTATATTATCTCCTTAAAGATCATGTTTTGAGTATGTTAGGTTATCTCTAAAAGTGAGAACCTAGGGTGGGTACTAAGAAGGTGGAAAAGGTTGGGGATCCTGACTCTCGATGGTTATGGGTTTCTTTAGGGTAGATCACCGATGGTCACCATGACTATCCATGGTTAGGTAAAAATCCTAAAAATATGAGACATAAAAAATAAAAATGTAAAATCATGTTTACCATTTAAAAATTTGACCTTGGCAATTGGTTCTCTTGAGTTTGTACATTTTATCATTTTGGCATTGAGCTTAGTAAGATGGATAATTTTGAATGGTTAATTTCATGTGGACTAGATGGAAGGTGGATGAGGTCATGGTCGAGTGGTAAGATGAGGTCTCTAACCACATCAAAAATCATGGAATGAGTTAGGTGTCATTTTAAAATTGATATGTAGTGGAGGAAATTTGTTTATAAGTTGTATTGAGTAGATTAAATCAAGTGTAATAGGGATTTTGAATTGGTTTGGGTAAGTTGTTAGGGGTTTGTTTCCTTAATTGAGGTGTTTTATTAAAATTTATTAATTTAGTAGTGGAATTTGAGAGTGAAAAGGTGTTTTAGATCGATAATGGGTTGCAGAAGAGGATTAAGTAGGTTAAATGTTGGATTGAGGTGACTAGTGTGGTTTTTAGGTAGGTAATGGTGAAGGTTTTCACCATAGATAGTCACACATAGTGACCATTGATGGTTTAACATGACCATTTATAGTCAATCATAGGGGTAATAAGGCCTCAAAAAATCATTGATAGTTTAATGAACCATCAACGGTCAAAAGGTGTTATGTAAAAGCTGTAGAAAATGGTTGGGAATTTATGTTGTGAAGTTGGTGAAGGGTTGTAAAGTTGTTGAATTATGTGAAAGTTTTGTGAAATGATTTAATAGGATTTTTAAAAAAATTATTAAAAGTGTTTTATATTTGAATTTTTATTTTTTTGACAAAGTTTTGTAAAGGTTGTAACAGTGGTTGAAGTTTAAAAGTGTTGTGAAGGTGTGTGTGTGTGTAGAAGTGGTTAGAGTTAGAAAGGTGTGTGAGTTTGGATAAAGTGTTGAATAGTTGTGTTAAGTGATGTAAAAATTTCAAGGGTAGGTTTGATAGGATGATATTTTTTATAAAAGGGGGGAATAGGTATAGTTAAGTAGAAGAAATGGTAGGTATGGAAAATAGTATGTTAGGGTTGGTGTTGAATAGTAGGAATGAAAGTTATGCAAAAATAGGGCAATTGTTTATTAGAGAAGTAATTTTGTGTGGATAAAAATAGAGGTTTGGTTAATACAATCAAGATGGTAGATGTAATGGGTTATATAAGATTAGGGTGAAAAAGGTAGGTGTAGGTGTGGTCTTAGTTGTAAGTATGCATACTAATGTGAGTGTTATACAGGCACATGACTAGATTTAGATGAGGGATTGAGTCCCTAAGATATTCATATATGTCTACAATGGGATGATAAATGACAAATGGATACGTATGGAAGAGGTTGGCCTAGGGGACATGAGACACTATCAACACCTACCCTGGGATGTGGCTATGATCAAGGCCCTCATCGAGAGATGGGACCTAGTGACAAACATATTTTTAATATTGATGAGAGAGATGAATATACTCTTAGAGGATATTTAGTGTATCACATAGCTACCCATTTGAGGGGAGTTAATCTATCAAATAAAGAGTGAGGATTCAGACTACCACATGGACCTGATCTATAAAGTAGAGTAGGTCTTGGCTAGGTGTCATACAAGTGGTGTTTATTATGGGCCACTATAACAAAGGGCTCTATGAGATAGATGTTTATTGACCATGATGATGATGGGGGTGTCTTAATTCTTGATTCCAAATTTGAGTAGTGGTCAATTACCTTGTCTACTTTTGGGAGTACTAGTGGAGATGTTATTAGGGAGGACTATATTTAGTTGGGCCCCCATGTTATTAGTATAGATCTATATGTAGCTATGGTACTTTTGAGCACACATGTGGTATGGGATTAGTGTGGGGTTTGTGCTCTATTATTGGGCATACAAAAACATATAAGTTTTGAGATGTTTGGGACTACCATGGGATGGTTATGCTCTGATAGACTACAGAGTGGGTTTCATAAGGTGGAGAGGAGATTGTGTGTTGATTAAGGTTGATGGTGTCACTCGAGACATAGAGTGGTTCAGAGTTACTTTGGAGGGTTTGGTGTTGGGTCATATAGTGTTGATGTTTTATGTGAGTTATTCAAGGTTGGAAGGGTATAGCTACCACACACTATCACTATAGAGCTAGTGCTACATATATGGAAGATAGGATGGTGAGATTGAGCTTATCACATTTGACTAAATTTAGAGGTAGTTTGGATTTATATAGGGGATCCCTCCATATTTATTGAGATACAAGAAGGAAGATGTAGAGTTTTTACTCCCATATCTACAACCATATGACATTATTATAAATCACAAGGAGCCACTAATGAGAGCCATAATAGATGATGTAGGGGTTGTGGATGGTTATGTAGTGTGGTACCAAGCTTGATATTTAGTGGCTAATTTTGGTTGGGGTGATGGGGGTCATTATTCCATAGATGTGGATCTAGTTGGGGTACCAACATAGGATGGATAGGCAGTAGCATCACTGGTAGTATCATAGGCCAAGGTCACCAAATTATAGGGATAGGTGGCCACTTTATTGGGTTAGATTGTTATTTTATAGGTTTAGGTGGTGATGTTGATTAGAGAGCAAGATCATGCAAGGATATTTCTTGGGTTAGTGACACAAGATAGAGATTCATTAAGGTAGAGGCTAGGAGTGGTGGAAGAACCAATAGGGGAATTGATAAGAGGACCTGATACTTTTTTAATGACATAGTATTTAGCCACCTTCAAGTAGTTGAAATACTATGAGGTGATAATGTTGGCACAGTTACCATTGGAGATGAGGTATGGGGAGTACAGGTCTAGCCCAGTAGGTGGTCCATCTATAGTTACTCCAATATAGTGGGCCTTTATAGTGGATCAGGCAAAGAGATCAGGGGGACTACTACCAGATGGTAGTGCAGGTGTATGTGGGGCTAGTAGGAATGGTACCCTATGAGCCTGGTATATAAAAGATTATAGGATGTATATGTTTCTAATTTTGATACTTTCTTGTGTGTCAATGGCATGAGATGTATATATGAGATAGATTTATTGATATATTATTCTATGTATTTCTTGTATTAGGATGTATACTTCATGGACATGTATGACTTTGGTTATGATGTTTATGATGATTGTGTTATATGATGTGCATGATGATATACATGATGATTATGTTCATTATGTGGTTATGGTGATGAATTATGGATGACATGTCTGATGCTTGTGGAATATTAGCTTAGGCATGTAATGACATTCATAGATGTTATGCATTATTCATTGATGGATATGATATATATGAGCATGGATGGTTTTGATTATTATCATATAATGATGCTATTTATGATATTAATATGGATATGTGATATATGATGGCATAGATGATGTATACATGATCATGTTAAAGAAAATGATGACATATTTTATATATGTGACATGGTTTTTATGTGGTAGATATGATGTGACTTATGGATAATGTGTATGTTGTATATGATAAATGGTAGATGATAGGGTTTATGTGATTTATTGATATGATGTGGTTTGTAGATATGATTATGGATATGTGATTGATGGTGTTGATTATGGTATATTTATGGTTCATTAGTTTTGATGTTTATGAATGTTCTTGGTGTATGTTTTGATATGAGGAAATGGTCAGATGCTCATGCCCCACGCTCTATAAGGTGATATGTGGATTTTTAGTGTAGGCATATGATGACATGTTAATCAATAATATGGTTTGTTTGGTGTTTTGATAGATATGATGTTGAAGATTATGGATTATTTATGTGATGATAAGATAAAATAATGAAAATGTGCATGTGATTTTAAATTTAATATATTTATAGTTGTTGTGATTATATTATGGATGATGTGTTTGTTCATGGTCATGATCATGTGATGATGTGGTTTAAGATATGAGTGATGATGTGATTGATGTTTGGGTGCACAGATAGGGTATGGTTCATAATGTTGTGATGTATATGGATTAATGTTTCAAATTAATGATTTGAGTGTTTGGATATGATATAGATTATTATGGATTAATGTTGGGATGAAAATGATGTTGACTATCTAGATATGATGTGTGATATTGAGATATAATGAAGACACATAAAATAATTGTAAATAGCAAACTAAATTTGGGAAAGGGACAAGAATTATGAGACATATGTCCACTTGAACTAATGAATAGAGGGTAAGAAAAAGGCAAGATGTGTTGACTGGTAGGGGCCTAACAAAATTTAAGTTGGCTTGACTTAATGAAAATAAGCCTTTCAAATTCTTCATATGAGCATGATTTGATTGGCAAAGAAGGGATCTTGATCACTTTGTGTCAAGTAAACTCATAGTCCATTGATTATATAGAGAGTATGAAGGGAAATTAGGTGATAGGTTAAATGGGAAAATGGTGACATGGTAACCTAATATGGGTTAGCTTTCCCCTTCTATAGGTGACCAAAGAACCATAATATGCAAGTCCATTTCTTAATATAATGTGTAGATTGGTCAATGTGGAAAGTCTACTAATGCCATATGTAAAAGATTATTGTGGTTTACTTTCTTTGATTTTGATAGTGGGTTGTTTGTTACTTTTATTGTTTTTATAATTTGATGATACTAATCAATTCTTGAAGCTTCAAATGTTTGTTTTGACAAACTTAACTTAGCCATCCTTCAAGAGAGTGGTCTAAATTTGGATTTTTATAGATATCCTTCAAGGGAGTAGTCTATCTTTATGAAATTTAGTTCTTGGATAGTTATCCTTCAAGGGAATAGTTTGCAATGCTAGAAATATGGACCTAAGTGATCTTTTAAGATCCCAATTTGATTTTGAATGCTAGTTTTAGACATAGACAAGTCTACCTAGGTATAGAGATCTATTATTATGGAGGTAGGACTTTTAACATAAAAGGTTAATGATAAATGAGGGAAAGTGGTTTGAGAGAAAACTAATCATGGGATTCCATATGATTAGAGACAAAAATAATTCAAGAGAACCATGCCATGGGTAGATCCATGGTATCAATGCTTAGGATTAGGCTATAACTATGATAAATAATCACATGGTCCTATATTGTAATCAATTATCCCCAAGATAAATAGGGATAGGTAGGTGGAAGTGAAAATCTCATAAAACTAAGGGATGAGATTAAGTTACACTCAAAGGTAAGTTTGATCCTTTTTTTAACAATAAAAATGACACAAATATGAAGCATTGAGAGGATCAGGTTCTAATTTGCCTTTGAGAGAAGACATATGATAATCTATTGATCCATACGTATGGGTTATGATGTAGGGTCCAAGACAATTAAAAGCAAACTTGTCTTTTTTTATTTTATCCATATTATTTACATGTTTGTTTTCCTTAAGTATGAGGTATCTGATATTGAATTCTCACTCTTTCAAGTGTTTGTTGTATATGTGCTTAATTAATTATTGATAAACACAAATATTATTAAGCACTATGAGGTGATGTTCATCAAGGAGTTCAAGATAGGTGAGATGTTCTTAATGATAATCACTTTAATAAAGGATCTTGTGTAAGGATATATGAAGAGAAAGAATCTAGACTTTGAGAGGCAAGACTACCTTTACTCCAAAGATGAGAGAAAGGGGTAACACCTATAGAGGTTCAAATGCTAGTGTGATAGGCCCATAAAGTAAAAGGGATATACAGGTGCCAATCCCAACTTGAAGCATTGATGACTTTGGTTAGTATTTTGGTGAGGATTTTTATAGAGGTTTCTACCTGTCTATTTGCTTGTGGATGACAGGGCCAGGAAAATCTTAACTTGATGCCAAAATCATCACATAGACCTTGAAATTTCTTATTTTAAAAATATTTACCATTATCAGTGATTATCTTATAGGTAACACTAAAGTGATAGATGATATGGTGATTGATGAAATCAACAATCTTTTCAAATTTGGTCAAGATAAAAAGAGTGGCTTCCACCCACTTTGTGAAATATTCGATAGAAATAATGATGGATTGGTGTTGTTGTGAAGAATGAAGATTTATTTCCCTAATAAGGTTGAGACCCCATTATGATAAGGGCCAATAGTATTTGGATACTTGAAGTTCGTGGGTTAGTGTGTGATGTAATTTAGCATGTTGTTGACATTTGACACACTTCTTTACATAATCAAAAAAAATCCTGATTGAGGGTGGGCCAATAGTAGCCAAGACAAAGGATATGTTTAGTGATAGCTAAGCCACTAAAGTGTCCCCCACATATTCCATCATGTGTTTCGTTAATAGCATAGGAAGCTTCATGACTATGTATACAATAGATAAGGAGGCCATCAAAACCTCTTTTGTAAAGGATTCCCCCTAGTATGGTATAATGAGAGGTACTTTGAACAAAATCTCTTTGGGCATTTATCAAAAGGTTGGGAGGAACAATGTTTAGGTTAAGGTAGTTAAAATTTTGGTCATACCAAATGTTAGAAGGAGATGCTTCCACACTACAAATGGTAGGAAGGTCAAAACTAATATATGAAGGTGTGATTAATAGATGAATGGTGAAAAATAGTTTAGATTTAGCAAGTTGAGATGGAATTTGGGAAGCAAGGGATTCCATTGTGTCTACAAATTTATAGGCAGATCAAAGAACTAACTAGATAAGGCAATGCTTAAATGATGATAAGAGTAAATCAATGAGTTATTTTTAATTTAATAAGACATCATTTTTACATTGATAAGATCCATTGACCTAGTTGATGACCAGTTGGGAGTTACCAAAGACACTAATGATTTTAACTCCTAAGGCTAGAGTAGTTTGGAGACCTATGACCAGGTCTTCATACTCAGCCATATTGTTGGTGCATTCAAATTCAAGTTTAAAATAAAGGGTAAGATGTTCACCATTAAGGGGAATGATAATAACTCTGGAACCCCCACCATGTTGACATTTGGAGCCATCAAAAAACATGATCATTTAGTAGGTGGGTCACTCCTAAGAAAGAGTTACAATAGACTCATATGGAAAAGAAAGAGGGAAAAGTTGATTGTCTAGTAGGTGATCCTTGGCTAATTAGTCAGTGATGACTTTCCATTTAATGGACTTATGTTGAATGAACTCAAGATCAAACTTAGCTAGGAGCATGAGCTACTTGTCCATACATTATTATTTTTATGGTTTAGAGTGCATGTACTTGAGTGGGTTAGTGTTAGTGATGACATAGGTTTTATGATTAAGAAGGTAGTGATGGAGTTTGGAGGCCATAAAGACTAATGCAAGGTAAAGTTTCTCAAGATGAGTATACTAAGTCCCATATTCTATAACGGTGTAGCTAATGTAGTAGACAACTTGCTCTTTATTCTATTCATCATGATGAGTGAGCATTTACCCCTAAGGAATGGTCTATGGTAGATATATAAAGATAGAAGGGTTGTTCTTTTATAAGAGGGATGAGGATAGGTGGAGAGAGAAGGTTTCCTTGATTAAATCAAAGGATTTTTGATAGTCTTAGGTCTACTTAAAATAGGTGTCTTTTTTAAGGAGATGGTGAAAAGGTTGAAATCTATCTAAAAGGATTGAAGTTTACCCTGCAAGATGCAAAGTTGCTTAAGGTTAATAGGAGGAGGAATCTCTAAGATTGCTTTGATGTTGGTGAGGTATATTCTAATTCCTCAAAAAGAGATGATAAATCCAAGAATATTTATTGATAAGACCCCAAATATACATTTCTTGATGTTGTGCCTAACATGAAACTGGATTAGTCAATCAGATATTATGGTGAGAATGGTTAGGTGATCTTTACTGTGTTTGGATTTCCCAAGGAGATCATCCACATAGTCCTCTACAATTTTATGGATGATATGAAGAAAAATGTAGGTCATGGTATGTTGATAGGTTACTATAGCATTATTCAGACCAAAAGGCATGACCCTATACTAGAAGGTTCCCCATGGGGTGATAAAAGAAATTTTATGTTGATCATTGGGAAAAATCAAGATTTGATTATATCTTGAGAAACCATTGATGAGAGATAACATTTGATAGTCAGCTATAAGATCAATAAGTGGATCAATGTTTAGAAAAGGACAATCATCCTTTGGCCAAGTGAGGTTAAGGTCATGAAATTTGATGTTGAGGTAAAGTCCCCTTATGGGTTTAGTGATAGGAATGATGTTATAAACCCATTTTGGATAGTCGATGGGTTGAATGAAGTCAACATATAAGAGGTGCTAAAGTTATGCTTTGACTAGAAGGGTGATGCAAGGGTACATCTTGTGAAATTTTTACTAAACTAACTTAACCTCAGGATGGGTGACAATGTTGTGAAGTAAATAGAAGGGTCAATTCTAGGCATATATTTATAGGACCAAGCAGATGCTACACTATGGTCATGAAGGAAAGATTGGTAAACTTGTTTCTCCATGGTATATAAAGAGTGGTTGATTTTTATGATACAGGGGCTATCTTGAGTACCTAAGTTGACATCGATAGTGGATTCATTTATCATGGTTTGGTTCCTAAGGGGAAGGGATTTATGGATGGAAGAATCCCTTGAACTGATGTAGGTGAGAATGGAATCAACATCTTGATGTTGGATGGTGTTGATGGTAATAAAATCTTTCTCTATCATTTCAAGATGAATGAGAGGAAGGGTTTTAGTTTAGCCATCATTTTAATAAGTTAGGGGGCCTAAACTAATGGTATTGATCCAAGATAAATTTATATGGGATGATATCAAAGTCCTTAGACTTTAGGTAAGGTGGGGTTGGTGAGGATGGAACATCCTCATAGATGGTGGTGATGGGTTTTTGTGAGGTGGGTTATTTTTGTGGTACCAACCCAAGGTTGAATAACTCATGAGCTTTTTGGGTTTTGATTATGGGTAGCTCATGAGGCCCCTGTTCATAAAGGTCAAGACCAAACCCCTTCTAAGCACACTTATAAGGGTAATCTTTGGCAAAGGCTAGTTTTTTGAGATAAGAGAAGTTGGAGGTGAATGGTCAGATAGATGAGGTAGTGATAGGAGTGGGAAGTGGCTAATCAAGTCCCCCATAGACAATTTGTTTGATTATTGGAGAGCCTAAAAGGGATGATGGCTCCAATGTTATGATCATATAATGGGTCATGTTTAATGTTTCCATATTCTTTTAGAGTAGGGAAATCATCCAAGGATAAAATATGATACTCTCCAAGGAAGAGACATTAAAACATAGATTCTAAGGGGTCTTATATGGGGATCTAGGAAGAAGGGATAGATGAGCTAGGTGAAGCTTCATCACTATTGTGGGTGGGAGTGTTATTGGTTTTTGCTAGTGATGAGGTAATGTTGTTTGTAGTTGATGGTGAGGTAGATGAGGGAGGAATAATAACATTGTTAGGCTAATATGTCATATTGTTAGAGGCAAAAGGACTAGGGTCATCTTTGACTATAATAACTTGACCTTCACGATCAAATTTGACACAATGATGTAAGGTATAAGGGACATAACTCATACAATGGATCCAAGGGCATCTAAGAAACACATTATATTTGGACTCACCCTTTATAATTTAAAATAGTTTAATAATAGTATGAGGTCCCAAGCAAATATGGAGGACAAAAATTCCCAAGGTAGTGGCCATGGTATCATTAAAGGATCAAAGGATCATTGTACTTTTTGATGTGATGTTCTTGGGTAGATAAAGTTGGTCATAAGCATGGGAGGAGATGATATTAATGTTATCTCCTCCATCAATCATCACCCTCTTGATGGGGGTTTGATTGATGATATATAGTGATGAAGAGGGGAGGATTTGGATCTTTAGTATGAACAGGAGCTATTTCAAAATCCTAAAATGTGATGAAGGTAGAAAGTTAGAGGGCTCCAACAAAGGGTGTGAGAGGTTGAGGGTCATTTTGTTGAGCCTTTATAGATTACATAGCCTTTATTAATGCCTATTGATAGTGGGGTTAGGTTTTGATCAATTTATAAAGGTTCGTTATCACCAATGTCTAGTGAAGTTATTTCAACATGATATATTGGATGGAGTTAGATGGGTTAGAGGGAGATGGTATAAAAATGGACACTTTAGGTTTTGGTGGTGGCATAGGTAAAGTTGTAGGTGTTTAGGTTTGGTTAGAAGGTTGAGGGGTTAAAGGGTATGTCCAAGGAATAGAGACTTTGGATTTTTCCTTGTCCTTTTATTGGTCCTAAGATCAAGTAGCCATATGAATAATGTGGATGGTGGGATTTTCCAAGTTTTATGGTTGCTTCCGTTCCTCATCCTCACTCTTGGGTGAGATTTGGGGAGTATACAAATGTTGAATAGGTTGGTTAGGTAGTTAGGTTGGTAATGGGGGTAAGAGAGGCTCATATAATAACAAATAATCCTCATCATATAGGATATGAACAAGTTCTTAGATATTTTTAGAGTCCTCTATATCATGTCCTAGTGCCCTATGATATGCATAGATCAAGTTATCATTGAACCAAGAGTGTTTGGTATTGGAAGGGTAGAATGGTTTAATAGATGGTAAGCTAATGGACTAAGTTTTCAATAACCTATAGGATGGTTGAATAAGATTCAATCAAAGGTGTTGGAGGTAATGGATTTATTGTTTTAGGGATGAGATAATTCTTACAATTAGTTTTCACCTTAGAAGTTATAGCTAGTGGAATAGTTTTGGTTGGTGGTTGGGATTGCTTAGTTATGTTTAGCTTTGGGATAAATGATTTGAAAGTGGAAGATTTAGATGATGAGTGGTTGGATATAGGTGGGAAAGTAGAGGTAGATAGGTTAGTTAAGAATGAGGGAGAACTAGATGGTTTTATGGATGTAGGTGTCAGTAGAGAAAAGGGGCATGGTTTACTATAGGAAGAATAGGTAATTGGAATGGTAGATGGATTGGGTCCTAAGATAGAAGGTAAGTGGGATGGAGGTGGTATGGATCTAGTTTGAGGTAGAGGTTTTGATAACCCTTCCTTCTTAATTGGTTTTGTTGGGGGTTTCTTTGGTGGAATAGATGAAGTTAAGTCCAACGTCAAAGAGGGGTGAGTATGGCTAGGTGTGGGAAGAATTCCCAGATGCTTGACTAGTTTGGTAAGAGAGGCATAAGGTGATTTGTCAATGTTAATGGGAGGTGGTTGGGATGGTTCACTTATGGTTTTGAAAGAAGATGTGTTTGATGAAGAGGTATTAATGGGTTTGAGGGTGGATTCAAGTGAGGTTAAGGATTCATATTTGTTTTGGTAAGGGATCCTTAGATGATGCCAAAAGGTGGTTCTATAAAATTTGGGTTGAGAAGTGAACTCTAGACTTTGGACAAGTTTAGAAAGGACTTGTAGATGGGCTTGGTTCCTTGGTCATTAGTTTCAAAATTTAAGCCCCTAGGTGGAGGAGAGGGAATGGATCCTTCATATTTGTTTTAAATGGAGGGCTCTAAAATTGGTGGTTGGGTAGATAATGTAATCTCCTCTTTTGGATGGTTTTTGAAGGGAGAATGGATGGTTCCATGATAAGGGAGGTAGGTATGGTGTCTTAAAGTGAATGAAAAAACATGGGTTCTTCCTTTTTTTAGGTGTCCAAAGGAATGGATGGTGTTTTTACTACTTCAATGGGTGGAATGAAAGAAGAAGAAATGGTTAAAGCAAAGGTTGTCTCCTTTAGTTTTTTCATCAAAGGAGAGGTAGATAGATCTAAGGTCTTATCAAGTGAAGTGAAAGGGGGAGTTGATTCCTTCATTTGGGTATCTAAAGGAATGGAAGGTGAGACCACTACTTCCATGAGTGAAATAAAGGTAGAAGTGGTTGTGTTAGTGGTCTCCTCAATAGTGTGAACACTAATTATAATGTTAATCATATGTGCCTCATGAGAGTGAGATAATTCTAGTTTGTTGTCATGGTGATGGGTAGAAGGAGCATGATTTTTAAAAGGTTTGCAGAAGATGTCAAGGGACTAATTAAGAGGTGTATTAGTATTATCAAATACAATTTACCCACTATTAATTAAGATTTAGACAAGACTTTTTAAAGTATTACACTGACTAATGTCATGTCCTATAACTCGATGAAAGGCACAATGGTCATTTTCATTATACCAACTAGGCATGAGGTGAGAAGCATCAAATTGTTGAGGTGGTTTGATTTGTGGAAGTTGGATGAGATTAGATTTGAGTAATTTATCCAAAAATGAATCATATGACTCCCCTATGGGGGTGTATTATTTTAGAGGAACTTTGTTTTGGATTTAGTTTTGTTGGTAGGAAGGGTTGGACGAATTGGTTTGATGGGGTTGGTTGATGGTTGGAGGTGGAGTATTTTTTAGGACCATTGAGTTTATGGATGATTTTAATTTGGTATTGGGATGGTTAAATTGGTTATTGGTTTTGATGGAGGGAGGGTCATTTGATTTAAAGCTATAATTCTTGTTTCACAGTTTTAATTTCCCTTCATCAATAGCTTAGTTTTCAAGTTTATGTGCCATGGTGAATGCTTCATAGAAAGTTATAAGATTTTAAACTTGAAGAGTAAGGGATATGTTTTTGGTAAAAACCCAAGAGATGAGTTCAATAAACTTAGGTTAGGGTAAGGAGAAATAAATTTGGTTGATGAGACCTCTACATCTTTCTAAAAAATTGATAATTGATTCATCATCAAATTGCATAATAGAATAGAGGTTAGTAATAGAAACCTTTTTACATATATTTAATGAGAAGTTTTATAAAAAGATTTGGGCCAATTAAGAGAAGGAAAGGATAGATTACATGGTGAGATCACTATACTAATCAAGGGATGTTCATGATAAAGACATGGGGAAGGTACAAAGGAGGAGAGCATCATCATATTCAATCAACTAATAAGAGTGATAAAATGCTCTTAAATGTTATTTGGGGTCCTTCTTTCCTTGAAATTCAAAAAACTTGGGTAATTCCCATTGAGGATAAGCATGGATAGGAATTGATGGATGGATGGTTCATTACAAATTTGATCATAGGATAAAAGGTTATGAGACCAAGAAATAGATGAATCTAGGTTGGTCATTATGTCTATTAATATCTTGACCAAATATATTTGAGGTTGGGAATCTATATAATTAGGTGGTAAGATTTGTTGAGGTTGGGTGGAAGTAATGTATGGATAAGTGATAGAATGGGTTGAAGAAGTCACATATTGGTATGTGGTCATAGGAGGTTAGGATAGTGCCCCATAAGGGTTGATTGGCATAAATTTTTGGGTAGAAGGTGATATGTATCCTTGTGGGTTAGAAACATATGGGTAAGATGGCATGGGTACTATTTGGGGGGCTGATATGGGTTGGTTTAGAGGTATGTTTGGGTTGGTGGATGGTGGTATGTATGTAGATTGGGTTGGAGATATGAAAGTGCTAGTGGGTTGTTGGTGGGTGGTAACTCTAGTGCTAATAGGTGGGAGTGTTTGTGGTATGGAAAGTACCAAATTTTGAAGTGGAGTATAAATTGGGGGGTTGGTTGAACTAAGGGGAATGGTAGAAATAGGGGTAGAAGAGACTCCCATAGTAAAATTATTATAGGTAATGAGAGGTAAAGTTGATCCAATGTTAGAGGTATTGGTTGGGGTAGTAGGTATTTGGTTATTGGTTGGGATATTGGATGGAGTTTTGGGAGTGGTAGTAGATGGGACACTGGAAGAAGAGGCTTGGGTGATCATTGGTTGGGTTGAGGTGGTACCCACAAGAATATGGAGAGGTATACCATAAGGAGGATCAATGAAAGGAACCAAAGAAAGACAAGAATGGTTAGATAAGGTGTTAAGGTAATGTTGAAGAGACACAGGGTTATTATCAAGGAAGACAGTGAAATTCACATCACCCTCAATAATAATCTAAAACTTGGTAGGAGGGGGAGAAAATGAGGGGAACCCTCTACATCAGAAGTATACTCCATGAAGGGAGAAGAATGAGGTGGTTTTTGGTTGGTTTGATTCCTCAACTATTGTATAGTAAAGACCATGAGAGGAAATAAAAAGTAAAATGATGAAACTCATGCCTCAAATAAAGAGAAAGTAAAAGAAAATAACTCAAAGTAATCCAATCATATAGTACAAGTGTGTTTACTATTAGGATTATTTTTTAGATCACATTTGACTTATGCCTTAGAAAGTGTGAAGATGAAATTTGGTTTGTAGATCAGGTACTAAAGAGGAACTCTAAGGTTGGTTTCAAGTTGTGTTTAGGTGATCAAGAGAGAAATCTATGTTGAACTTCAATGTATGGCTTGTTATTGGGTCCTACCCCCTCACTTCACACATCATAGTGATAGAGGTATTGGGTGTTTATCCAAAATATACTGAATTTCAAAGTTTATACTCAACCAAAGAGTTGATTTGGTTCTCCCCTTGGTAATGACCTCCAAGTAGGATTGTTATAAAGGGTAAGGTTTACCACTAGGTAATGAAATCCTAGTCATGGCTTATCTCAAGCATGTTTTGATGTGTTTATTGATTATGTGGTTTGGAAAAGGTGTGTGGTAATAAGAGTAAAGACTACAATTAATTACTTTGCCTTCAACTTACTAGATAAACTAAAACAAGCAAGCAATCAATGTATGCAAAAATAATTATTCTAATCCCAAAAGAAATTTTAGATTTTCTTAAATGAGTATACAATAAAGGAAGAAAAATGGATGTTGGGTCCCATCAGGCATGCCAAAATTTTTCTCTTGATTTTTGCTCATTTCTTAATTTAGAATCAAGTAAGAAACTAATAAAAGGGGTGTGTAAAGGAATACCTAGAAAAAGTTAATGCATGATCTAGATGATGATGGGAACTCCTCTTTAGCTTGGAAGGAATAACATACAAATAATAAAGACACTAGAAAAAAGTTTTGTTATCAAAAGAGTTGAGTGGACTTCATAACATGAGCTAGATCCAAGAAGTATATGCTTGTTAGGAGGCTATCAATCCACTATTTATAACAATTTAGTTAATGTAGATGAAAATAAAAAATACTTGCATTCAATAACATGAAAGTAAATGCATGAAAGAAGAAGAAATTAAAATTCTTGTTCAAATCAAAATACTAAAATAGAAAAAATGGGTCAATACCTATGATAAAATAGCTAGGGTCATGTTCAAAAAATCAAATAAAGCTCTGTGATTAGGTAAGAACATAAAAAATGGGGTTTGGTTGAGGTTAAGGAGATAAAAATAACTTGCACTTATTTTCTACCATAGTGATCATTGATGGTTGGGTGAATCATCAGTGGTTTGGATAATTGTCAGTGGTTATATGACTATCGACAATTGAGGTGATCATCAGCGGTTAGGCTAACCATCAAAAATTGCCTATGTGTTTCTTGGTTTTTTAGAAAGAGGTTATAGACTAAGTAAATGGTCAAGTAGGGATTTTGGTATGGATCTAGTTAAAAATGGGAGGTTAGGAGATAAGTTTTATTAGGTCAAGAGAGTTCAAATGAATTAAAATAAAGAAACAAGCACAAAGTTACATATAACTTGCTAGATTATTAATGGTGGAAGTCTGAAGTAATTTGGCTAGAGAGATAATACTTTGGCCTCAAGAGAAGCTTAGATAGAGGTCAAGATATCCATTGTTGTTGCTTTATTATTGAAGGAAGGCTAGATAACTATGTTTAAGAAGATTTGATAGCTTGGATGTGGATCCCTTTCACCTCCTACTCTTCTCCTTTTATAGGATGAAGATGCTAATTAGGATGGAAGAAGTTACTAATTAGATAGGAGAATAAAGTTACTCTTTATGATGCTTTAAATCTTTTTATCATCATAAAAGGGAAGTTGATAAATTATGCCATGCTTATCTTGTACATAGCTAGATGTGGCTTTAAAATAGTTTGATGACCTGACCATGTATGGTTAAGTTAACCATTGATGGTTAGGCTAACCATCAGTATTCGAGTGCCCAAGGAAATTTTCTCAATAAAGGGCTGTTTTAAAATGTTAAGTTAAAGGTTTTGAGTTAGTGTTTTGATAGGTTTAATTTATCAAATGAGTTTAGTTAACTAGGTGGTCAACTAGACTCAAGGTTAGATTAGGGTCAAGGCATTTTAACATTTAAAACTATCATGTGAAATTTTTGAGTGTCTACATTGGTCACATAAACCAAAGGAGTACATGGTTAAAATTATTAATCTAATGCATATCATATATGGTCCTCCTTTACTTCCTTTACCTCTTCATACCTCTCATAGACATCATATGCCAAATTCAACATCCTTAAAATCTAACAAACCAACACATAGCTATAAATGTACCTACCAACCCAATGCAAATCATTATAATGGTTAAATTTCACCTCACTCCATGTCACATGTTAGGTCATCTTTCAATACCCATCCACATGTCCTTTTAGACCTTGGGGAATCTTGCAGTGCACATCTATACACTCGCTTACCCATTGGGTCATATTATGATGCTCACACTTATTCTAAAATGCATAATAATAAATAAATATAGATTTAAGAAATATTTTGAGACACATTGGCTTTTATTTCACATGCTTATCTTTGATAAAAATGTTAGCATGGATCTTGTTTTTTTTGTCTCATGTTTATTTGTTTTTATGCACTTTACTTCTTTTAGTTTCACTTTAATAACATCATTGTCACCTTTGGGTTCTTTATTTTTCTTACACATTAAATTTGGAATTTATTTTCATTTTGGTTCTTATATATCTCTTTCATTTTTGTTTTTTTATGCCATAGTTTTCCTTAGTAGCTTTACAATTATGTCCCCCCCCCTTTATTTTGCATTGACCTCATTAGTGTTCACCTCTTGATTTGTAGTGTAAGACCATGGATAGGAATAGGATCTCCTCACAAATTATCACATTAAAACATCTTTAAATCACTTTTTGAAATGATTACTAATTTCGTTGGTGCTTGTGCTAAATCCATGGTAGGTTAGTATGGATTCTTTAGTGACATGACTATCATAGCCTAGTCATATCCCTTTCATAACACTATTTTACCTCCTTGTTATCATTTATGAGCATATTCATCATTGTATCATTTATTACATAGATTGATCTCTCATGATCCCCATATTTATATTATTTCCTTTCATTTCAAGATCACATCAATCAATTTTAAGATTGTATACTTACTTATGGGTAAGTCTAGGAGTCTTTAGGTACCTTGGTCCATAGGTCCTTTTCTCTAGTGATCAAGTATAATATCTCTTATGTTTGTCACCTATTTTAGTCATGTTTGGTTCTCCATATCCATATGGAGGAGGACTATTAAAATCTAAAAGAGTTAAAAGAAAAATCATAAAAGAAACAAAAAACAATGATTAAAATGCAAAAACAATATTAAAAGTTAGATCACACCAAAATATGTGATCTATATTTGGTACATATCCTATCTTAGTCTAAGATCAAACTCCATAGTTGGCCTCATGATAAATTTGAGGTCCATTGGGGTGTGGTAGGCTAGTATATTGGGGTAGGAGGTTTCATTATATCATATACTATCTAGTGCCATCTACTTTCTCACACAAGTACCCAATATTCATATTAGACTGATGGCTCTATAAGGAGTCATGAGAAATGGGGAATACATTATGGGAAGGTACGTCTGTTTTAATTTTCATGCATATAGCCTTCATGGGTTAATCTATGTACTTCACTTCTTATCCCAAGCTTTGTGTTTATTATTCAAAATATCCTAAGACCTTGGTATTGATAGTTCTTAGCCTTTCTCACTTTCCTAGTGTGTCTCATTATTATTAAGTATGTTCACATTGCCCATGTGGCATCTCATGTTCCTTATTTACATCATATTTCCCTAATATTTCCCTTGTTGAATATTACTTTTAGCTAATCACATCTACCTTATTATGCCTCTTAGTTTATAATTTGTGAGTTACATTGTAAGACCTCAGATAGGACAAGGCTTTCCTCATAAAAACCCTTATGCTATTTTTTTACCACACCATCTCATTATCATACTAGTCATGTCTTTAGGTGGTTGTGTTTTCTTACATTGTATCTTAGAGCAAGCACTAATTTCGAGTTTTCATCCTTTAGAGATTTTGATTTTCATTTATCCATCATGTTCTTGTTTGATTTTTATGGACTTCACTTATCTTGCATATGAAATTTTACATTATTTCATTATTACATGTTTCTCTTTATGTATGACTTCATGTTTGTCTTACATCTTGACTTACATTTCATGTTCATTTATCTATGCTTTCTTCACCTTCATTTGAAATACTTGTATTACATCTTGATTTAAATTTCATTTTCAATCATTTATGATTTATTTATGTTTTATTTGACATTATTATCTTACATGGGGTTAATTTTCACTTGATTACATATCTTTTTTAGAGTTTTCTTCCATTGACATTTCATTTGTCATCCATGTTTTACATACTTCCCAATGTGATTTAATATGTCCTACATTCCTTTTTGTCATTTATATTTTACATGATTCCCAATGTGATTTAGTATGTTCTAAATTCATTTTTTCCATTCATGTTTTAAATGTTTTCCAATGTGATTTAGTGTGTTCAACAATCATTTTTCCTTCATTTGACATTTTTCATTTACATACTTGGTCTTTTGGTTTTAACCTTGCCTTAACAATCATAATTTTCCAATTTTTTATGTAATTCATTTCTAATTTAACCATCCTATGTACACACACATTGCTTTTATTATTAGTTTTTATCCCTAGGGTTTCTCAAATGCATGTATTTCACCCTCTATGATCAAGACTATGATATTTATATTTAGTCATTTAGTGACAAGGTAACCTAAGGTATGTATATGGTATTTTAGTTACTCTCATTTCATTTTCACATTATTTTCTGTATGTAATTTTTAATTGTCTTAATTTCATGTGTTTCTATGTTCTATCTCTAAGCATCATCCCCTATTACACTCATATGACACATGATGAGCTTTGAGTGTGTCATATGTATACACATAATATTTTTATTAACATTTACACTTACTAATACTTTCTATCTTGTAGGACCCTATCAAGTTTCAATCTCTCTGAGTGCATATCTTAAAGGGTGCATTGGGAAAGGGGTGGGTAGACCATTGGTGCTTTTTAAGACTGTCGTGGCTTTGTATCATTCATACCATTTTTTCAACCACTTTTTATCTACACACCCATCTCCTAAAAACATTACCCTAAGTTTTGCCTCCTATTTTTCTTTCTCCTCTAGTCATTTACCACATTCATTAGCCCTTCCCTAACCTAAAACCCTTTTTTATGTTTTACCTTACATTGTCATCCCCTTGTTGACCTAGTCCTTGACATAATTTATTTTTGTTAATAACGATACTAGGTTTAATGGGTTGACATTCTTGGCCTAAACTTTTGGAAAGGATTAGGGTTAGATCTACCTATATAAACACATCCATTTTGTTATTTATAATACAAAGAATAGAATAAGAAGAGATATATATTACACATTTACTCATCCATTATTCTACTTGAGGATCATAGCTTAGGGTTTCATATTTTCTTTAGAGATACATATCTTATCTTGTGGTGAAGTCTTTTATATGCATTGATAGGTTATGTAGCCTAGCACTAATTTATCCCTATCATCCTTACACACCATTATAACCTCTTTTGAATCACCTTGGATAAGGGAGATATTGAGGCTCAATGGGTTCATCTTCAAAGGTAAGTATTCCTAACTTTATCCATACTTTGTAATAGTATATAGATATGTATTTGTACTTCTCTCCCATGTATTAAGATTATGTATACATTGATGTGAGCATATGTCTTATGTGCATGTTTACTTTTAATTTTTATTACCCCCACATTGTGCTACAAGATTTGGTGAGAAATAGATTAAATTTTACCTTTATTATTTTTAGTTTAGTGAATATGAAAACATATGACCTAGTTAGGGTTATTGCATAGTTTTTATTGATTAGAGGCTTTAAAACCCTCCCTATTAAATTTATTGTGATAAGATATCCCTTGTCTAGGTTTAGAAAATCCATGTTGGTCATGAACCTAATTATATAATGTATCCACAATTGGAAATGTAAGTAGAATTCATCTTCTCTAAGCTAGGATTGATTTATAGATCTGTTGAATTTTTCTTTACAAATAAAAAGAATCATGAGTTTTTTTATTAGCTAAAAGTGGTATTTAGATGCTAAGAGTGTTGTTTGAGATAGCCTATTTATATCTTAGACCTAGACCTATCCTATAACCTTTATCACACTTTTATACACACTATGCAAACCACATACATCTATAGTTAGCTCAAACATAATCCCATAATTCCATTCCTAGATCCCAACCTACTGTTCCTAGTAGCCTTCTGGCTAGACATTAACACCACATTAAGGACACTAGATCCACATGGTGTTAGTATCCCAAACTTGGTGATATTGTACCTATCTCTGACTCTCTCAAATGGATATATTTTCAAAAGTGTGCCCCTCCTAAGGTTATCTTAATTACATTTTATTATCTACAAGAGCTATAGATCATTATAAATACAAGACTACTAGATCTATATCTAGGAGATGGAAAATATATGTAAAAATCCTATTAAAATAATAAAAGGTTGAGAAAAATCAAGGTTATTAATCCTTATTTTTCCCTACTTATGCATACTACCATCTACATCCTCCCAAAGCCCAGATTTCAAATATTTCCAATCTTAAGCACACTCAAGGCATCCAAGACCACTATAATTCTAGCATTCACTTGCACTTGCACCAAATACTAGGTGGGAGAACTACATCAGGATTGATCCCTCATCAAAGTATTGGTATGTTGATAACTCTCTTCATAGTGGGGTGTTGAGAATGTTAGCCTATCCTACTAATGAACACAAATTTTGAGTTGACATACTTGAAAGGAGGATTAAGGTTTACATACTAAATTAGATATTCCAAACACAATATAGAGTTTTATATTTTGTGCATGTAGGAATAGAACCAAGAAACATAGGCATAGGTTCTTTTAAAAAAATAGGAATAACCTTGCAAAGAGGACATTAGCACCATTTTCTAGACACTAGAATTGCATGGCACTATTGTCTAGGCAGGGTACTACTATCTAGTGAAGAATCATATCTGGGACCCTATTGACAACACTTAGACCTATTTGTAACCCCATTTTTAGTACCTAGATCTTCTATGACATTTTTTTTCTAGATAAGTCTATATTTACACATTTATTACAATTTTTAGAAATTCAAAATCTATAACAAATTAGTAGTTATTTATTGCATATTATTTCATAAGTTTAGACAACTCATCCCTTTAAAGTAACTTAGGATTTACATAGATAAAAAAATAAAAAAATAAATAATTTGGTGAACCAAACTTACATCAAATATTATTTAAACCCTAGTTTTGCCTAGGGTTTACCTTCTCTAAATTTTTTTGCACTAAACTAGGGTTACAAGCTCTTATTTTTCTAATTTTTTTGCATAACCTTGCCCATTTAACCAATACCAAATTAGGGTTTCATTCATTTAAATATAATTTAAATCTTTGGTAAATTCACCCTAATTCTAAACCCTAACACCGCCTAACCTCAATATCTATATTTATAGAATTCAAATTTTAGATTCATATATCTTCTAATCTCTAGAATCATGATTATAATGATAGAATAAATTAATCACTTTTTGTTGTAATGTTTTATACTTTCATTTGCATGTTTGTTTCCTCTAATTCAGAATAAAATCAAAAAATAACATAGATACATGTATAAATGATGCTTCATATCACTTAAAATGTCTTTCATGTTTCATTCTTTATTTCACATGTTATCTTTCTCCTATGTGCAAATACAATTAAGATGTTATTCTTTAATGACATAGATCTCTTATTACATCAAATAATAATTATGCTATCTCAAATAAATAAATCTCCCTTAAATTCATTTTACACTTTGGTTTATTTTGATTCCTTTCCTATCATTCCTAGACATATCAAAACATCTTTGGTCTCTCTTATCCCTCCTTCTTCTTAATCACAAACATTTATCTAACATCCTACATCCACTATTAGCTCTATATTTTTGGTATAATTTTATTTTGTCATCATGTGGTCCTAAATATTATTACGTTTGCAATACCCATGACTATAGCTTTATTGATTAGAGCATACTCTTTCAAGTACAATTTACATTTTAGATATTTTATAGCACTCTGACACATACAAAGATATTTTGTATGTGGTACTCTATGATACTCAGACACCTCAAACATCCAATCCTACCTATGTTGCTTTTATTATTAATACTATGAAATGGATAGAAGATCTTTTTTTATTTTGAGAGAGAGGACATTCCACCTCATCACATCATAGATTTACATCTACCTCTATATATTTATTTACAAATTAATGTGATAGATGTCAAATGAGTTTTAGTTTATAATGGATCAAAATTGAATATCTATAACATCTCTTTTCAACATCATCTTAATATACATGCTATGAATTTGGGTCCTTCTAATATGAGCATTCAAGGGTTTGATAATATTCCATGCAAATTTTTGGGTCAAAACACATTAAACCTTACCCTCAACCCATAAAACTACCTACAATATGACAAGTTACACCTAATGATCTAAATTATAATCTATTGCTTGGGAGACCATGGATTAATGCTATGCATGTAGTTTCATCAATGTTACATTCATGTTTAAAATTCAGCTACATAGGTCATATGTACATGTCCTATGGATAAAGAACCATTCAATTATTGTTAACATATAGAGCCTTCACATAACTACATTCCTTACATTAACTTTACTACTACATCACCCCAGTCTATAGTCTAAAATATTCATACAAATCCTTAGTTATTTATAATGTGTAGGGTAATAAACTCACTTCACCTTTTACATTATGATATTTCTAGAAGATAGGCTACATAAGATAGAGCCTTGGAAAACATGAGTATGTAATCATAAATACTATTGAGTCATATGATCAACAGGGCAAAAAATGACATGGCTATAGAAATGATACATCTAATGTTGGATCTTCTCATAATGCTTCTCAACATATCATGTTTTGTCCACCTATTCCATAATTAGTTGATAAAGTGAACCATGCTTATAAACTTTTAGTTGTCCACCTAATCTCATTGATAATATAGTTTCTCTAGATCTACCAATTCTTAACAAGTTCACTAACAATAAGGCTCTCTTATAATTCTTGGGTGCATACGGATATCTCCCTTCTTTCTTTCATAAGAATAGGTTTCCTCATTCCATAAGTGCCTAGGCATACTATGGTGCATGTTCATATCATTTGGAAAATATGTTACCTAAGATAGATGATACAATCCTTAAACCACCATATAATTTGGATCAATCTACATTAATTTATGAAGAAATGGTTCAATCTAATTTTGGACTTGAAACTGATCCTTACATCTTACTATTGGCTTCCACCTTACATAGATTAAAAGACACAAATATTCATCAAATTTTAACTATTTTTTTTGAAGTATTTATATTGGCATATTTTGATATTCCTAGCATTGATAACTTAATCACAATACATATAAGTTCATTATATCCTAATTCCAAGCTAATAAAACAAAAGATTCACAAAATACATCCCAAATTATCTCACCTTGTCAAGGATGATATCCGATGGTTATTAGATGCTAGTTTCATTAGACCAGTTGCATATCAATAGTGGGTTTCTAATATTGTTCCTATTATAGAACCTAATGGACAAATATGATGTTATTATGCTTTTATAAACCTCAAAAAATCATGTCCTTAAGATTATTTACCTTTAACAACTATTGATATGATAGTCACTTCCATAACTGGATATAAGATGCTCTCCTTTACGGATGGTTTCACCAGGTAAAATCAAATCAATATCATTAAATAAGATCAAGAAAAGATTTTTTTCACCACACTATGGGGAACTTTTTGATATACAATCATGTCATTCAAATTAAATAATGCTAGTGAAACTTACCAATGCACTATGACACATATATTTCATGACCTCATTCATAATACAACTAAAGATTATGTCACTGATTTATTTCCACAAAGTCAAAAGAGTGACAACATCATGCAATTAATTTATGACAAATTTTTGAAAGAATAAAAAAATACAACATTTGACTCAACCCTAAGAAATATGTCTTTGGAGTTTGCTTAGGGAAAATTTTAGGATTCATTATATATTAATGTGGCATAGAATTTGACCATAAGAAGATCAAATAAAATATGGATATGCCTCATCCTACTAATCTGAAATAACTTTCATCCCACTAGGGGAAAATTTAGGCAATTTATCATTTTATGGCATAAATTGAATATAAAACTCAATCATTCACTAGACTAATTTAAGAGGATGTTAAATTTGATTGGGACATCATATGTCAAGAGATATTTTATACACTTAAGCAATACTTACTCAAACCTCATATCTTATTCCTACCCATACTTGGTAAACCATTTCTACATTACCTCTTAGTAATATATCACACACTAGGAGCATTCCTATGACAACATGATGAACAACATAAAGAAATAAAAATAAACTACATCATCCATAAACTAGTTGACTTTGAGAAAAATTATCTAACAATTAAAAAAATTTACTTAGCTTTAGTATTTTCTACTCAAAAACTTCACCACTACATGCTTAACAATGAGACACAAATCATTACAAAAGTCAATCCTTTAAAATTTCTCATGTCAAAAACACATATTTTGGGTCATATTATAAAATGGGTTATGTTACTTACATAATTTGACCTCAAAATCATACTGCAAAATTTGATAAATGGTCAAATAATTACATACCAATTGTAAGAAACTCCATTCCTTGATATAAATCCTATTAATGATGATTTTAGAAATGATTTCACATCATATAATACCACTTTAGATACATGGATAATGTTATTCGATGGTTTTATATGTGCATCTAGTGTCTGTGCTAAAATTATTTTCATCAAAACCCTTGGACACATAGTACCTCTCGCATATAAATTCAATTTCTCATACACTAACATTATAACATAAAATGAAGATATTATATTAGGCCTTCAAGTAGCTCATGATCTCAAGATTAAATCAATAAATGTTTACGAGAACTCCCAATTAATTATTAATAAAGTCACAAATGTTTACCAAACAAAATAAGAGCATCTAATTCCTTATAAGAACATGGTTCAATATCTATAGGCTCAGTTTGATAATTTCTCTATTGAGAACATCCCACATAAAGATAACTATCATTTTCATGTAATGGTAAGTGTCACATCATTCATCCTCATTGATATAGATGTAGACTAGGGTCTTTTTGCTATTAAATGATTAAATTCTCTATCAATGTCCCATGTGGACCTTAGCGTTCTAACAGTCCTAGTTACCACATGCATTATATCTTCGTCTTAATGGTTCTATAACATATGCAATTTTTTAAATAATTCTATCACACCATATACTTTTACAATAAATTAAAATCATAATCTACAACAAAACTCTCTTATATATGTCATCATTGGTGGTGATTTATTTAAGAGATTTTTTGATGGACACTTATTTTGATGTTTAACAGTTGAGGAAGATAAATTGGATATTCAACAAATACATGATAGTGAATATGGTGGTCATTTTATTTGTAAAACAATGTCACACAATTTACTCAAACAAGGTTACTATTAGAAAACTATGGAACAAGAATTATAGGAGTATGAAAAGCTATGTGACAAATTTCAATGCCATGGTAACTTTCACCATGTACCTCCACAACAATGTCAACCTATCATATACCAATGGCCATTCATGCTATAGGGATTTGATCTGATCAATAAGATAAACCCAAAATTTGTAAGAGGCCAAAAATTCATTATCATAGATATAGAATATTATATAAAATGGGTAGAAGCTGATGAGCTCAGAATATAGCTCATTCTAACACAAGAATTTTGTTAAATCATCTCAAATTGGATACTATCTTATGAAAATCATAGGTTGTTAAGTAACTATTATATGGAAAATAGGTATTTATTTTGTTTATGATTAACCAAAGACTAAACCTACACTTTGCCATTAATGTCTAACACAATTGTGTGTTTTAGTGATTGTCTAATTAAAAGGAATGCTCAAAGATAGGTGATTCTAGTAGCATATAAAGGAAGTTCAATTTTGATTTCCATTTGACAAAGTTTCAGACTCACAAGAAACATCATTCCTTGGAAAGAACAAATCTATAGACTCTGCAGGCTTAGAACTAGAGACTCCACAGGCTCAAAACTACAGACTCTGCAGGCTCAAAACTATGGGCTCTGCAAGCTCAAAACTATGGACTCTGCAAGCTCAAAACTATAGACTCCGCAAGCTGAAATATATGGACTTGATAGGATGGAATCTATGAACTATATAGGTCACTTCTTCCTACTTTGCAGGGTCAACTCTAAGGACTCAATGGAGACAAGGAGTTGAATGAGCCAGTTGCCAACTAAATAAAAGGAGAATAATCATTCCAGCTGGTGTTTGCCAAGAAGATTGATTGTTTTCTATTTTGAAGGATTTTTTCATAGTATTTTAAGACATCTAGATTCTAGTTCTATTATAAATTGATACTCCTATTTTCTAGTATAATTGGATTTCTAGGAAATCCAATCTCCTATATTAGGATGATTGGATTAACTAGGAATCCCTATTTTACTACATATCTATTCTAAGTTAGCTGTATCAACATATAATGAAGAACATGTTACATTCAAACATATAACAAATAATAGAGAATATAGAAGATAGTTTTAAGAAGGCATGTTACAAAATATAGTCTAGTTGCAATTTTTTATTTCCAAGGTTGATTAAATTATGTTCCTGAATCTAAAAGGAGCAAGGGCCCACTCTGCTCAGAATCAAGAATTGATGTAGGTATTTAAGTAATCTTATGTTAATTATTGAATTTAATTTAATTAGTATTTTGGTAATAATTGAATTTCTTTAATACAATCAGATTCAAAAAGCACAAAGTATTCCTTTATTCAAAGTATTTATTTTCCAACAAGTGTGTTATCTCTTTTCTAGCAAGCGTGTTGTCTCTTTTCCAGCAAGTGTGTTATTTCTTTTAAACAAAAAGTGTGTTCTTTCTTTTCCAGCAAAGTGTGTCATTTACTTTTCAATAAATGTGTGGCTTGCAAAGTTCTTTTGTTTGTTTCTAGCAAGAGTAAATTCATTAGTTCTAGGAACATTTCTAGATAAGGATAGATTAAAACTAGCACAACACCCCCACAAAGTACACATCTAGATCTACTATCCTAAGCCTTACTGTAGATAGCTTCGGACACCAGCCTTGGTTGATAAGACATCAATTTGAGTATTGATTAAATGAGATTTGTAATGATAGCTTTTCATTTTTGGTGTCGTTGTTAGGGATCACGGTGTTAGTAAGGTAACCATTATTGGTCTAGAGTAAAAGAATAATATATATAGAAAACCTACAAAATTTCCAAAAAAAATATTCAAATTGATGAACCATCCCAGAGATTCTAAAGGATGATTCATTTCAAAATCTCCACCAGAACCATAGGTTGAGACTCCTTCAACATCTTCATGTAGTGAATCAAAAAACATAAGTGAAACTCATCTACAAGGATCTCCAGAAGTAAGCCCAATTAGACAAATTCTTGAAGATCAATCTCTCATAGTAAGACATCACTTAGAAATTGCCAAAGATTTGGAAGAAGCATTTTAAATATCCATAGCTGAGGAATATTTTGAAAACCTTGAACAACCCACAATCAATACCATAAACATCCAGTGGGAAGATAACCCTAGTTTTAAAACTTCATCTGAAGAAGAGAATATGTCTCTTCAACAAAATCTACCAAATCCACAACTGGCGCAAGAAAGGACTTTCTCTTTTCCTATTATTGTAGATCCTACTAATCAGACCCCCATGAAAAATATTTCACCTACAAATTTGCCAAATTTTTGGGGGAGATCTAGGTCACCTCTTCCTACTTTGCAGGGTCAACTCTAAGGACTCAATGGAGACAAAGAGTTGAATGAGCTAGCTGGTAACTAAATAAAAGGAGAAGAATCATTCCAGCTGGTGTTTGCCAAGAAGATTGATTGTTTTCTATTTTTAAGGATTTGTTCATAGTATTTTAAGACATCTAGATTCTAGTTCTATTATAAATCGATACTCCTATTTTCTAGTATAATTGGATTTCTAGGATATCCAATCTCCTATATTAGTATGATTGAATTAACTAAGAATCCCTATTTTACTGCATATCTATTCTAAGTTAGTTGTATCAACATTTAATGAAGAACATGTTACATTCAAAAATATAACAGATAATAGAGAATATAGAAGATAGTTTTAAGAAGGCGTGTTACATAATACAGTCTAGCTGAAATTGTTTATCTCCAAGGTTGATTAAATTTTATTCCTGAATCTGAAAGGAGCAAGGGCCCACTCTGCTTAGAATCAAGAATTGTTTTAGGTATTTAAGTGATCTTATGTTAATTCTTGAATTTAAGTTAATTAGTATTTTGGTAATAATTGAATTTCTTTAATACAATCAGATTCAGAAAGCACAAAGTATTCATTTATTCAAAGTATTTCTTTTCTAGCAAGTGTGTTATCTCTTTTCCAGCAAGCGTATTGTCTCTTTTCCATCAAGTGTGTTATTTATTTTAAATAAAAAGTGTGTTCTTTCTTTTACAACAAAGTGTGTCATTTCCTTTTTAGTAAATGAGTGGCTTGCAAAGTTCTTTTGTTTGTTTCCAGCAAGAGTAAATTCATTAGTTCTAGGAATATTTCTAGATAAGGATAGATTAGAACCAGCACAACACCCCCATAAAGTACACATCTAGATCTACTATCCTAAGCCTTATAGCATATAGCTTCAGACATCAGCCCTGGTTGATAAGACATCAATCTGAGTATTGATTAAATGAGAGTTATAATGATAGCTCGTCAGAAGCCATCCCATTACAATCAACAAAGGGGAGGATATTTTATAATTTCTCATGACCAATATTATTTTTTTCTTTGGTCTCCTAGTAGCTAGAATTATAGATAATGGAATCTCTTTCAAGAATAAATAGTGAAAAAAAATTGTGACAAATATAAAATTTGGTACACATTCTCTACACCATACTACCCATTTAATTAGAGGCAACAAAGAAGATGATCAATAGTATTCTCAATAAAATAATTACCAAATTTGATGATGATTGGCAAAATCAACTCATATATGTACTTTTGGATTACCACACCAAAATACATACACCAATAGGAGCTACTCCTTATTCACTTGTATATGGCATGGATTTCATTATCCCATTGGAATGAGAAATCCCATCTTTACAAGTATCATTAAAAGTGATCATCACAGATGATCAGTACAGAGAGCAATATCTCCATGAACTAGAATAGTTGGATCACACATGTATCTAAGCCATATAACATCTTAGAGCTCATCATAAGTAAATCTAGAGAACCTACAATAATAAAGTCCACAATAGGGAATTCAAATTCAATTATTTTCTATTAAAATAAAATCTCATAAATGTCAATTCCAAAGAAGAGAGCAAAGGAAAGTTTAAACTAAATTGGATTGGACCATACATCATCATATAAAATCTTAGGCCAAAAGTATATTGTCTAACTTCACTTGATGGTAAGGAAAGCAAAAATCCATTAAACATCATGCATCTAAGTATATTCTACATATAAACAATACATTATTCATTATGATTTTACTTATGCATACCCTCTTCTCTCTTGCTCCTTATACATAGTTTATTTTCATTTACTTGTACATAGATTATACTTGGAAAATACAAAAATAATATAGCATGTCAAAACATAAAAACATTTAAATATTTTGAAAATACAAAATTTACATATTGTATACATTGTTATATTTACATTTTTTACACTTTTTGGATATTTCATATGATAACTATCTTAGTATAGTCAATTTTTATCATACACATATGCTTCACTTGTTCTTGTCAAGTGATTACAGATTACATACAGGACTTTGGTCCACTACACAATCTATACTTTCTATCATCTACCCACTAGGGGTATATACATAGATCTAGGTTTAGTCATTTGATACATCTACCCACTCGGGGGCATCTCATACATAATTTCTACCACTAGGTTCCATCCTTACATTATATACATTTTTGTTTATGCATTTATATATCTTTATACTAATCATTGCTAATTATACTCAATTTTTTTGCTAACTATCACTAGTTTAGACTCAGTATATGTACATCATAGCATTTATATAGATTTGTAATACACAGTTATGCATGCTTTCATTTATATCTTTCCTATTTTATATTTGATTGTGTTTCTTATAATTCTTCCATTTTGAGGGAATTTGAATATGCCATTGTTATTTTTCTCTACTCCAATTATATTCATGTATACCTTGGACATGTGCCCATGTCCCTTGTTTGTGCTTTCCTAATTATATATGTGGAAATTTTAACATGTTATTCCATGTGGCTCTAATAAAAAGTATTGGTTCTTGTATATGTAGGCATTTGAACATGTCCTTGTATGTCTTCTATGCTCAAATTTAGTGGCATGTGCCCATGTCCCTTACATTGTGTCCTATTAGCCTATTTTTTCATGCCTCATGTGTTTTTTATGTATTATTTTTTGTATGCATATTCACCATGAATTTTTTTTTACTTGTTACACATTATTTTTTAATTCCATGAGGGACCTCATGCATGTACCCTTCATAGTTAGGTGTCATGATGGACATCATGCCCCATCTCCCTAGGTAGTTACTAAGATTTGTTATTATACACATTGATTGCATATATATTAGCACCATTATGCAATGCTAGATTACAACATACATATTACATTATGTACTTATGATCAAATTATTTTACCTTTTGTTTTTATGTTTTCACATTATATTGGAATATCACGTAGTTATCATATATGCTCTGACTAACACATTTTACATATTTATTTTATTTTGAGGATAGTTCTTGTATAGGTCGACAACTATCCTCAAAAAAGGGGTAATTCATAGGGTTTTTTCATAGAGATCAGACTCCTATATTTATATTCATAAATCATTTTCAAAACATAGTCTCAGTTTCATAAATTAGACACAAGAAAAAATATGGACTCAAAAATTAGTTCAGCCACCCAAATTTTAGAATAGAAAAACATTAACACCTAGATTGGGACATTAGTGCCACAAGGAACTATTATCCACTACATTCCACTACTATCTAGTAGCCCTAGCTTTAGGTTAGTCCATATTAGCTAGAATAGTACACCAAGTAAAATAAAGACTTACATAGATACAGTTATAGGTTTGATAGTTATGCTTAGAGTTTTCTCATATACACTTATTTTACATAAAATTCATACCAATTGCTTAGATTGGGGGAAACATGAATGAAATTATCACTCCCACATTTCTTTTAGATATATAAATATAATTGTAACATACTTAGTTTAGAATCAGTATACTCAGTTTCCATAGTTTCCATATGCTCAGTTATACATAGGTTGATTAAATGGAATGGAAAATTACATGTAATTATTTATGTTATATACACTTGCTAATATTCTAAGCTTTCACTAGTTTCATGTCTTACTCCATATACATTGGTTGGCATTCTTGAGTGGCCTAGATCTACCTAATGTGCCTAAGTGGTTGTGGAGCCAACATACATAGTTAGTGTTATAGATTCAACTCACACCCTTGGGAGAAGTTATTTGGGATTTCCATATTCAAGATATAAAATGGGAAAAACCCCTAGATATGGGTATCCTGTGATGGGGTTGAACCTTTAGAGTAGGTCAATTCTTCTTTGATGCTCACCTAAACTAAAACTAAACCTAGCATTTCATGGAAAAAGTGGTACAAGGGGATGAGGGATCCTAAGAAAGATAATACGTGATGTACAAAAATCAAACAAGGATTTCATATGCATGGGGAAAACACTGAAGAATCATAAGACAATATTGGTTCACATAATTTCATAAAATTAGCTAGATGTATTAGTATTTCATAAACTAGGTTCAAGGAGTCATATCTAAAAATGAAAAGGAGTTATAAGAATCACTAAGGGTTTGAATTTATGACAAAATGAACACTAACTTATACCTGTAACTAGATTCAAGACACTTATAAATGAGCAAGAAAGAAAAACTAGAATCATGGAAGCTTCTCCTTCAAAATGTAATAGTATCTATACTTTGTTAAACACAGTTCAAAGAGATGAGATAGGTAAAGAAAATATTTATTGCTTCAAGAGGTTTTTAATATAATTTAAATAAGGTCTAGCCTTATTTAATGAAAGTATCTACTCTTCCAAACTTGAGATAAAGTCACAATTAGAAGTGAAAGAGTCTACCTCCAAAATCTGAGAGAGAGTAGATTCTCAAAAAATCAGTAAAATTTGAGAACCCTTAAAAAAGAGAAAGAAAGGAATTATAAAGAGGAAAGGAAAGAGAGTATGTCCTTTACCCATGATCTACCCAAGATCATTGGTTTAGTTTCCACCTTTTTTTAATTAATTCTCTACCTAATTTATTCTAATTGATACTAATCCATCATGAACAAGTTGACTTGCAATAATCCCAATGATCTTGAATATTTTCATTAGCTTGCAAGTGACACTAGAATATAATATTTATTTTGCATGATGATGAAACATGATTTACATTAATAAATAAACCCCATAAGAAATGAATTCTCCAACTTCTTTGATCCCATCCATCCTCCATATCATCCCCCATCCTGCTTTATCCTGAGGACAAAAATATTCAAATCTTTAACTTAATTGGGACATGCCATGTCTGTTTAAGTGAGGATTTGTAAAAAAAATGGCTAATGATGGTCCTTTCATTTATCTCTCATCTATTTTATACTTTAGATATTTAATTGAATATACTATAGATGAAAACCAGTCTAAGAATATTGGTTTTCCTATGGTTTATATATATATATATATATATATATTATATATATATATATATATATATATGGCACCCCTCTCAATGTCAGGTCCCATATGATAGATAAATTATTACCTCTTTATCTTCATTTAATCTTGATTTAATATTTTCATTAGCTCCAATCAGACTCGAACTTGGCTCCCCACTCTTTTACTTCATCTTAGGTTGAGAATTGGCCCATTGACTTTCATCGAGAATGCCTCAACCTCACTTTTTATCATTGGATATCGATAATTTGTCTTAAATCTATCTAATTTTTGGACCATTTCACCCCATCATATCTAAGATCCAATTGCATTTAGACCATAGATCTTTGGTATTTATTATTTCAATCTTAGCTTCCCATTGGTCCCCTAGATCCACTGACCATTTGACCCTAGTTCACACCATAGACCTCCTTGGTATGATGAAACATGTGATGTTTGATTACCTAGGCCTACTATTTGAATTTAAATGGATACTTTTTGAAACCTAAAATTGAAATTTGCATGAATTTTTCCCTTTTCTAATCAACTTTATAAGTTTATAACTTGAAATGCAGTAAACACCATTACACTAAACTTGTCAAGAAATGATCCTTATATCACAAGGGACAAAACAAATTCATTCACTGGTCTCACAAGTTTCTCAAATGTATCTGTAAAATGTTGAAATGATCTCTTCTACATGTTTTTATATAAAATATATATACCTATCATAGGAAAATAGCCTAAACTACTTAGGGGCTAACTTTGCACATTTGTACCTTCTTTTGTGCTTCATCACACAAGTTGGGACTCAATTCATATGTTCTTAGTATAAAAATGAGAAAACCCTTTTTATATTTTATCCTACCACTATTTATCATGTGAGATGTGACCTTTTCAATATGTTCACTTGGCATTGCTTGGACCTCTTGAAAAATGGCTAAGAATGGGAAAGTAATGGAATTTAGCTGAGAGGCCAAATTTAGGTCTCCATAAATTTAGATTTACTCTAGTGGGGAACCTAAAACTTGGTGCATATAGGCTTGGAATAAGAATGGACAAACTCATATGACCAATTTTCCCTCAGTTGTCCTCATATGGAAATGGTGATGTCAATAAAATGCCTATTTTGGATTCTCTTCCATTAGACTAGAATGTCCATATGAACATAATGAATAACTATATGGATCCCCTAATTTCCATGCTTGATCTAAGTATCCATATCCCCTTATGACCCTCTAAAATTTTGGACCTATCTTTTGAATTTGATGAGTTAAACTTTAAGTGAACTTAAAGTGTTTCAAAAGCTTTTCAACTAGTATGGTCCTTTTGTTCCCTCATCTTATTCAAAATATTTCTTAGGTTTTATTTAATCCATGTTTGATTTTTAGGACAAATATTTGTACGTAGGCAAAAAATTATCCAACATTTATGGTAATATCTTATGGTTGCATGCATGTTATGCAAGAGAGTAGTACCTCAAACTAGTCCTTTGGGTACACAGAGTCATAGTTTATCTCTCAACTAGACTAAAACTAATACAAGGTTGCCCCTTTTCTAAAACCTCTTGTGAAAAAACAATAAAAAAATAAAAAAAACCAATAAATTTCTTGAGGAACTGAAGAGAAAACACACACAAAAAAGTGTGTAGCACACTTAGAGGAAAGTATGAAACTACTCTAATATGTACAATATATTACAGGGATGTGATTCTATTTATTAACAAGGATTCAAATGAATGACATTAAATGGGATGGGTAATATATTTCCATCTAATTAGACAATCTAAAAATCATTGTGTTCCTTACATCTATGGATTAGATAAGGGCCACTCTACAAGCTGTCAAACTTTGTATGGTTGCCTAGTTTGGCCTTATTTGAATCTTATTTGATGACTAGGTCCCTTTCCTTGAAATTTATTGCTATATCTCTTTTGTCAAAAGGTTTCTTGACCTGATCTTGATGATATTCTAGTTTTTTCATAGCAAGGTCTCTATCCTCTTCAAGTTGCATGAGTTATGACATCCTCATGCTCTTGAGTTCATCTTCCATCAACTCTAGTTAGTGGGATAATTATAGTGAAGGTAGCTTTAGGGAGATATGAAATTTGGCTTCCATCCCAGACACAATGATGTAAGGATAATTTCCAATGGTAGCTTTAATAGTCACTCTATCATCCCACAAGCATATCTTTAGCTTGGTATGCCATTTTTTTTGTTCTCTTCCATAGTCCTCCTAATGATTCTTAACAAATTCTTGTTTGTGGACTCTACAAGTCCATTTCCTTGAGGATAATAGCTAGAAAAGGTGTTGAGGTAAATGCCCATTTTGATATTCCATTCATTTATCTTCATTTCAAAGAATTCTAAATCATTATTATAAATAATGGTGGTTATGACACCGAACTTGGTCACAATGTTATCATAGAAATCTAATATTGTAGCCTCATTAGCCTCTTTCAAAGCAATTCCTTCCACCCACCTAGTGAAATAATCTGTTTTAGTGAGCACCCATTTATTCCCTATAATTTATGGTGGATTAAACATTCCTATGAATTCTAACCCCCATTGCATGAAGGGTTGTTCTACATGAATTGGATTGAGTGGAAGGGCCAGTAGCTTCTATTTTCCTATGAAGAGGGCACACTTCTAGAATTTTTTGACTCATGCATGGGTGTATTTAAAGAGGTTGGGCTAGTAATAACCAACCATCATTATCTTTTCTATTATGGTCCTAGGTGTAAAGTGACCTCTTACAGGTCCATCATGGAACTATTTTAAGATTTGGTTCACCTAATCATTATCTATGCACTAAAGGATTTATCCATTGAGGTATTTCCTAAAAAGGGAATCATTAATCAATTCATAAGGTATATATTCTAGCCTAAAATACCTTGTTTTGGTTCTATCTAATCTTTAATGGTTTTCTCTTGTTACTAAGAAGTGAGCCATGTCTTAGAGCTAGTTCCTTAGAGGTGGGGGTGTTGTTACTTGAAAGTTATCTTGGGTCACCAAAATAGATTATTTATATTCATAGAGGTCCTCTACAATGTTATCACATAATCCTTTACCCTTGACTAACTAGTTGACCTTGTCTCCATGTCATACTCCATAACCTTGGCGATCCAACCTACTTTTTTCTCACTCAAATATTTATTAAGGAGGAAATACATAACTCCATAGTGAGAGACCATAAGGTGAATCCTATTGTTGGAGAACATTGGTCTAAAATTCTTGAGGCTTATCAAGGTTTTGAGTACCTATTTTTCAATGAAAGTGTACCTCCCTCATATCCCTCTAGCCCTTAATTGAAAAATGTAATTGGATATTCAAGTCCTTCACTATTCTTATACATCAACATATCTCATACATTATTAACATTTGCAAAGGTGTAAAAAATAAAATCCTTTGAGTAGTCAAGAATGATGAGTGAGGGTGCTTGGGCAATGTCTTACTTGATGGCTTCAAATTCTTCTTTCCCTTATTTTGACCAAGTAAATGCTTGGATTTTATTAATTATAGTAGTGATGGGTTTGAATAAGTTTTCAAAACTTGGTATGAATATACTTAAAAAATTAATCTTCCTAAGGAAGCTTTGGATCCCCTTCTTGTGCTTTGGCAAGGATAAGGCTAAGATAACACTCACTCTATTAGGGGTAATGTATAGTCCTGCTTTCAAAATAATGTGACCCAACAACTTGCATTCATGTATGAAGAATAAACTTTTTTGGGGGTTTAAAGTGATCTCATACTCTCAGTATCTTTGACAAATCATCCTTAGATGATCCATGTATTCACTGGCATTCTTGGAGAAAATAGTGATGTCATCCAAGTAGACTAGCAATATGTAATTTAGAAACCCTTGAAAGTCCATATCCATGTCTCTATAGAAGGTTGGTCCTACATTGGACAACCCAAAAGGCATATTTAAGTAAGCATATGTGCCCCAGTTGGTAGTGAACATGGTCTTATATCAATCATCTTTTATTACCAATACTTGATTGTAACTCGAATAGCCACCTAGAAGAGAGAAATGACCTAAACCTATAACTATATAAAGAATTTATTTCATGGATGGAAAAGGGTAGTGGTCTTTTAAAGAGACCTTGTTTAGATCCCTAAAATCTATGCACAACCTTATCTCCCCACTCTTTTTCTTTATAAGTACCAAATTGGCCACTAATTATGAACGTTTAATGGGAAAGAAGATCTTGGATTCAATAAACTTAATCAATTCTCTCCTCATCAACTCTTTTATTTTGGGATAAATGGTCCTTTGCTTTTGCCTTACATGCTTGGCATTAGCCTCCAATTCTATACTATGTTGTGTTAGCTTTAGATCAAAACCTTTAAGGTCGCCATAATCCTAAGAAAAAATATATGCATATTCTTTGCAAAGTTTTATTAAATTTTATCTCTTAACCTTACTATTGACCTTCCCATGTTTGAGAAGTCTATCTTTGAAGAAGATAACTCTTTCATATTTTTCCTCACTAGTTGATATTATCGCTTTGTCCTTCCTCATATGGTCTCATTCATGAAAGAGACCTTTGAGAGTCAATATCCATTTGGGAAGTTTGTTGGACCTCAATTACACTATTTGATCCCTGTATTGGTGTTGGAACCTCTCTTGGTTATCATAAGAAAAATCTACTTATTTCTACAAGAAACATGCAATATGTTCAACATTTTCAAAGACCTGATAATGAGTTTCACTATCTAGCACTGATGGTCTTACTACTACTTTTACATTTGGTTGCATCTTATTTATTTTTAGTCCATTAGGGATATCAAATTGGGCCCCAATAGCTACCAACCTATTAGCATGTTGATTTTGGCTTCTTGGTATAGCTCAAATGTCAAAAGATTCAAAATAATCAATAAGGTCCCACAATCTATGCTTGTAGGACTTCATCAAAGGAGTATTCATGATGATCTAACTCCTAACTTGGTTTATTATGAGATCATTGTATCATACACTTACAATTGTTTCATCCTTCTTTGATTGGTCCATTGAAGGCCATGAATGAGACCTTAATATTCTAATGCATTATAGGAATAACCGAACTAAAACCTATAAGAAGAGAATACTTCCTTCCTGAAGGGGAAACCAACATTGTGTTTGTGCTTATTCCATGCTTTCTCCTTGACCCATCAAAGAACAACCTCCATAGACCATTGGGGTCTTATTGAGGACTAATGAGGGATAAAATGAGTTGATCTTCCTCATACAATAGAAATACAACCATGTCTCTTTCTTCAACACCTTTTAAAGGTTTAAATAATTGATTTTCACCCTATAATTCATCTAAGAACATGTCTAGAATTTTTTCAAGATGAGTGTTCATCTCCTTATTTATTATAAATTCATCTTCATTTAGGATGGTGTAGTTTAGGTTTACATTATCTAGTCTATAAGTATCGTTGAGGAACTATTCAATGGTTTCAACCTTGATGGACACTTTCATTTCATACTTTGTCCTAAATACCATATAAGACCAGTCTTCTACAAGATACCCTCTTATTTTAGTAGCTAATTCCTTAAATAAACATAGGGAAAAGTGAATGGGGATGTCAAGAATTAATATATCTTGTTCCATTGATACACTTGGGTAAGTATTCAAGGTTAATCTTAAATTATTGATGATTCTAGATGCCTTGGTAGATGTTCCATTGAGTTGTATAACTCTTTAGTCTGTGGCTCTTACTTGAGGCTGAGTTGGTCAACTATGGCCTTTAACATTACTGAGGTGATAGCCCTACTATCTACCAAATAATTATTCACTAAATAATTAAAAATGATTACTAAAATATAGAAGGGAGGAGGCTTTATTGTATTATATGATTATTCTCTAATAGGACCTTTAGTTGTATTGGTGAGAAATTCATTCACCTTTCTTGATTGTTGGTTAGCAATTATCTTAATATTCATTTTGGACAAGCCTTCCATAAGAATATCCATCTGACCAAGCATGGATATCATGTCCCATATCAACAAAATTATGATATATTTCTTCATCTATTCAACAATGTTGATGGGTGAACCACCAACCTTTGATTGTGTCTTAGGAGCTACAACTATCATTTGTTGAACTCGTGAACTTTAAGAGACTGTATTGTCTCTCTAATTATGGTTCTTTGAAATCATTGGGGCCTTCAAAATGGGAGCAAGTATAACTAGCTTTTAAATTGAAGGAGTAATGATATGAGGTTCCTTACTTGGTTCTTGAATATCACCCATATTCTCCTTTTGAATCTGGTGTTTTCAGCCACTAAAACATAAGCTTGGCTATAACTAGTCTATTGATTGAGTGCATAACATTAATTTTTTTCATAATTTGCCATTGTGACACCTAGCTAGCTTCATCCTTGATTAGGGTTTTGATCTTGTTGAGTCTCATCCGGTCTAGTCATCATGGGTACCTCTATAGTTTGGGCCATGAGAGCCTAGTTGTACCTAGAAAATTTAGTTTGTTACCATTGATCATTGAAATCTTGGGTGAAATTAGTGGTTGGGATGATAATTTTCCCAAAATACTGATTCCAAGGAATATTACCTTCACCATCTTGAGCCATATTATTTTAAATTGGAACCAAGGTATTAGAAGTGCTCACAACATTAGGATTGCAATTATTCTATCTATTGTGACCACACTATCCTTGTCCTTAATTTTGACCTTGGACTTGGCTTTGGTAGTTCCCTCTATATGGTGGTGTATTTCCCTATAAATCCTACTATTGAGTTTGATATGAACCTTGATAAGGCCTATTATATTGGGATTATTGCCTTTTCAAATTGACTAGTTAACTTCCAAAGGATTAGAACATGTTTTTAAGCTCTTAGATTTCCTTATTTTCTAAGGAATTACTAGATCCACTAGTGGAATCCTTTTATTGCTATGGTGAGGTTATATTAGAAACTATTGGTGTGGGGAGAATGACATCCAATGGGGAAATTATGACAAGAGACATCCTGATCTTTGGAAATAGAGGCATTAGGGATCTAGGAGTTTGCTTTCTAGCTTGGACTAGATATTTTTCTACCTTAATGGCCACCTCATAATCATCTAGAAATATACTTCACCCCATGGATTGGACCATCATAACTATGTTGTTATTTAAAGCCTTTAAATGGTACAAGAAAGTGAAGTTGTGGGTTGGTCTGATAAAAAATGGGATTTTGTCCCAAATTTTTTGGAATCTTATGTCGAAGTTCTATAAGACTTCATGAGGATCCATTTTTATTTCAATAAAATACTCTATGAGTGGCAAATGGTCACTCTTATCCTTGAATCTTTTAAATAAATCTTCTCTTAATTGGTCCCAACTTTGTATATAATTAGGAGTTAAGCCTCTATACCAGTCTAAAGCTTTACCTTTAAACAAGACAATTAGTAGTCTAATGTCTATATTTTCCACTATGAAATTATGGATATTATATAAATTAGCTATATCCATGAGGTTTTCATTAGTAGTTGTAGCTTGGTCTATGTTGAAATAGGGAACACCTTTGAGGGATGCCAATAACATAGGGTCATATTATGGTAAGTTCAAAAGGATTTGGCCATTAAATCTTTTAAAGTATCTTTGGATCATTATGGTAAGAGGGGTTATCATGGGTCTTTTTTAAAAGTTAAACTAGGGTATTGGTCTATGGAAATGGTTCCCTATGTATGGTAAAGTATTAGCAAACCTTAAACTCTTATCTAAATTTAAAGGGAGTTTGATAAATTCAAAAGGAGTACCTTTACAAGTTGAACTTATGGCTACCTTTGACATGAAATAAAAGCTACTGGTCTACTATTGGATTGATTTATTCAAGTCTTTATATCTCAAATTCATTACATACCATCATATGTAGATATCACCACTACAAACTTGATCAAACCAGCATCAAATCTAACCAATATTTTTAATATAATTGAGACATATGTCCCACTAGGCAGGCCAAAAATTGATATAGATTAAAATCACACCCTTGGGATAAGTTATTTTGTCCTCCCCTTTTTTATTTATAAAATGGGAAAAACCTTAGGCTATGGGTATCCTGTGATGGTGATAAACCTCCAGAGTAGGTTGGTTCCTCTCTGATGCTCACCTAAACTAAAACTAAGCCTAGTACTTCATGAGAAAAGGGTTAGAAGGGGATGAAGGATCCTAAAAAGATAATAAGTTATGAATCAAAATTAAATGAGGATTTTATATTCATGGGGAAAACACTAAAAAATTATAATTTAATACTAGTTCACATAATCTCATAAAACTAGCCAGCTATATTATTATTTCATAAACTAGGTTTAGGGAGTCATAGCTAAAAACAAAGAGGAGTTATAAGACTCATTAAGGATTTATATTTATGACAATATTAACACTAAATTATACCTGTAGCTAGATTCAAGGCACTTATAAATGAGAAAGAAATAAGGATTGAAAGCAAGGAATATTATCCTTCACAATGTAATAGTACGCATATTTTACTAAACCTAGTTCAAAGAGATGAGATAGGTAAAGAAAATATGTATTGCTTCAAGAGATTTTTTATACAATTTTGATAGGGTATATCCTTATTGGATGAAGTCTCTACTCTTCCAAACTTGAGAGAGAGTCACAATCAGAAGTGAAAGAGTCTACTTCCAAAATTCGAGAGAGTAGTTTCTCAAAAAAATTGCAAAATTTGAGAACCCTTACAAAAGGGAAAGAAAGGGATTATATAGAGGGAAGGAAAAAGAGAGTATGTCCTTTATACATGAGTTACTCAAGATCATTGGTTGAGATACCACATTTTTTTTATGAATGCTCTACTTAAGTTATTCTGATTGATACTAATCCATCATAAACAAGTTGCCTTGTAGTAATCCTAGTGATCTTGAATATTTTCATTGGCATGCAGGTGACACTAGAAGATAAGATTTATTTTGCGTGATGATGTACCATGATTTATTTCAATAAAGAAAACCCTTTGAGAAATAAATTCCCTAACTACTTTGATCTCATCCATCCTCCACATCATCACCCACTCTGCTTCATCATGAGGACAAAAAATTTCAAATCTTTAACTTAATTGGGACATGCCATGTCTATTTGAGTATTGGTTTATTGAAGGCATGACTTAGGATGATCCTTTAATTTATCACTCATTTACCTTATTCTTTAGATCTTGAACTGAATTAATTATAAATGAAAACTAATCCAAGAATATTAGTTTTCCTATAGTATATATATATATATATATATATATATATATATATATATATATGGTACCCCTCTCGATGTCAGGTCCCATTTGATCAATAGATTTTTGCCTTTAGATATTCATTCATCACATGTTTATGTTATCTTGGGTCAAATTCAAACTCAACTCCCCACTCTTTTACTTCATCCTAGGTTGATAAATGGCCCATCAACTTTCATCAAGAATGCCTTGAATTCACTTCTACTTATTAGTTGTCAGTAATCTATCTTGGGTATATCAAATTGTTGGACCATTTTTCCCCATCATATCCAAGATCCAATTACATATAGACCATATATCTTTGGTATTTATTCTTTCAAGCTTAACTTCCTATTGCTCCCCTAGATCTACTAACCATTTAACCCTAATTTATACCATATATATCCTTGGTATGAAGAAATGCACATTGTTTGATTACCTAGGCCTACTATTTGAATTTCAATGGCTACTTTTTGGAGCCTAAAATTGATTTCTATATGAATGTTTTCCATCTTATGGTCAAATTTTCAAGTACATAACTTGAAATGTAGGAAACACCATGACACCAAATTTATCAAGAAATGTTCCTTATATCATAAGGGTTAAACCATTTTGATCTATTAGTTTGATAAGCATCTCAAATGTATCCGTAAAATGTCTAAGTGAGCTCTTATACATGTTTTTATATGACATATATATACCTATCATAGGAAAATAGCCTGAACTACTTGGGGAATAAATTTTCACATTTGTACCTTTTCTATGCTTCATCATATGAGATAAGACTTGTCACATATGTTCTTGGTATAAAAATGAGCAAACCATTTTGATATTTTATCCTACCACTACTTCTTATGTGAGATGTGACCTTGTTAAGATGTTCCCTCATCATTGATTAGACCTCTTGAAAATGGCTAAGTATGGGAAAGTAATGGAATTTGGCTAAGAGACCAACTTTAAGTCTCCGTAACTTTAGCTATGCTCTAGTAGTGAACTTGAAACTTGGTGCACATAGGCTTGGAACAAGAGTGGATAAACCCATATGAATAATTTTCCATAACTCAATTTCACGTGATAATGGTGACATCAATAAAGTGCCTATTTGGATTCTCTACCATAAGACCAAAATTTCTAGATGAAAATAATGAAGAACTAGATGGATCCCCTACTTTCCATGCTTGATATAAGTATCCACAACTCCATATGGCCCTCTACAATTCTAGACCTATCCTTTGAATTTGATGAATTACACTTTAAGTGAACTTAAAATGTTTCAAAATCTTTACAAGTAGTATGGCCCTTTTGTACACTCATCTCATTCAAAATATTTCTCAGGTTTTATTTAATCCATGTTTGATTTTTTAGGAAAAATCTCTATATATAGGCAAAAGTTGGCCTATAGTTAGATTTACCAAGTTAGATAATTCCATCACTTTGTGTAGTTCAATTTTAGATGCATCTACTTTACATGGGTGACCAATGATAGAGTCATAGCCTACTTGAGTTCTTGAGCCACCCACATGAGAGGGGTAGACACACTTATAGTCTTATCCAAGCTATTCATAGGTCATGATCCACAAGTAAGGGTGGATAATGATGGAGTCAAAATTGGATTTAGTTCTTGAACTACCCACATATGAGGATTAAGTAAGCTATCAGCTCAATCTAAGTTATTCAGTGATTAAATCACTATGTACACACACACACATAGGTTATCACTAAGTTCATGCATTGGTTGACATACCCAATGAGGTGTATTCATTTCTTTCCTCTTTCTTATTTATTTACTCAGCTTTATTTAATTACTTTATTCAACATAGTCTTTTATCTTTGATAATCTCTTAAGAAATGATTGATTTTTTCATATTTCATATCATGTCATTGATTTGGATCATGTTTCATGTACGTAATCCTAACATCGCATACTCAAACTCAGCTACATCGACATCACTTCCTAGGTAAGTCTAGGTGCACTTATTTTCCCTTTATACTAGTCATTTCACTTTGTTTCATTTCTAGCATAAATAGGGGGAAAATGTAATCACCTAAAAGTGGTATTTGGATGCTAAGAGTGTTGATTAAGATAGCCTATTCATATCTTATCCCTAGACATAACTTAGATCCTTTATCACACTTTTCCAATCATTTTATAAACCACATACATCTACAGTCGGCTCAAACACAGTCCCAAAATTGCATTCCTAGATCTTAGCTATTTTTCCTAGTAGCTTATCAACTGGAGACTAACACCACATGACACTAGTGTCCCCAACCTAGTGCTAGTGTCCCTTGCTCTAAATCTCTTGAATGGATATATTTTTTAATGTGTGTCCCTCCCAAGGTTATCCTAATTACATTTTATTATCTTGCATAAGCTACAAATTACTATAAATACAAGACTATTAGACCTCCATCTAGAAGATGGAAAATAGATACAAAAAAACCTATTTAGATAAGAAATAAGTTGAGAAAAATCAAGGTTATTATTCCTTATTCTACCCTAATTTTACATACTACCATCTAAAAATCCCATAAGCCCAAATTTCAAATGTTTCCAATATCAAGCACACTCAAGGAATTCAAGACCACTATCATCTAGATTTGACATGCACTTAAACGAAGCAAAAGGTGGGAGAAATATATCAAGCTTGATCCATCCTCAAAGTATTGGTATGTAGGCAATTTTATTCATAATGGGGTATTGAGGATGTCCAACCTATCCTACTAATGAACACACATTTTTAGGTCATGTCATATTTATCAGGAGGATTAGGGTTTGTATAATAAATTAGATATTCTAAGTGTAATATAGAGTTCCAAATTTTGTGCATGAAAGAACAAAACCCATAAAAATTAGTGAAGATGCTCCCAAAAAATAGGAATGGTCCTACAAAGAGTACATGAGTACCATTTTTAGGACACTAGATCTACATGGTGCTACTATCTAGGTGGGGTGTTACTATCCAATGAAGAATTAGACCTAGGGACCCTATTGATGACATTCATGCCTATCTGCAACCCAATTTTTAGAACCTAGATATATTATGACAAATGTATTCTAGATAAGTCTATAGTTTTAAAATTTTATTAGTATTTTAAAAATTTAAAATAAGTCAAAATCTATAAGAAAGTATTGGTTATTTCTTGTATATTATTTCACTGATTTATATAACTCAGCCCTTTAATCTAACGTAGGATTTACATAGGTAAAACCCTAAAAGGTTAAACTAGGTATTTAAATCTCTTAAATCTTTGACATATATATAAAAATTATTAACAATGTCTAGTTGAACTGTAGATGAGGTAGAAGTTAGGCTCTTAGGGTCAATATAATTAGATTTTGGTCTAGATTCAATGGATTTGGATTTATCATATTTTCATCTCTCAGATTTAGGCATAAGATTTGATCCAAAATGATAATTATATCTCTTGTACTCTAACTTGAGACATTTAAAATATTGATAAGGTTAGAGATCAAGTTGTATAGTCACTTCCATCCCTAAATGTGTACATTTAATACATTGATGCAATGTGGAAGTTATGGCCCTAATTTCATGGATCTAGAATTGGCCCAATAACAAATTGTAAGATAATTCCAAGTCTAAAATGTGGCATACAGTGTCATGGATCAAAGGCCAAATGAACACTATAAAGATGATAATACCTTATGATTCTCATTCCTCATTCTCATATACCTTGATAATAATGGTATCTAGCTACAACTTAGTTATTGTGTATCCAAGATGCTTTAGCAAATTTAGAGACATAATGTTTAGGCCTGAACCATTGTTTACAAGGATGTATTTAACTTTGTGTTTTTATATACCTACCTTGATGTATAATGGGTTATTTTATAATGGGCCTAAAGATGACATGTTGCCTTTTTTAAATGTAAGTCAATGTCCAGGGGCCAAATATCCTACCATGGCTTCAAATTTATCCGTTGTAATGTCATCTGGTGTAATGTCATCTGGTATAAGGAAATGGCTAAGGTATTCATTGAGTATGTTCTTGTGGATGATATAATGCAAAAAATACATTATGGATATTTGCATAGGTGTCTTTTATAGTTGTTCCATAATGTCATAGGTATTCCCTTCATTTTTGACAATTGGCTTATTTTTATAGGCATGGATATCTAAATGGGGTCATTCATGGTATTTGGTTATAGTCCTTTGATTGTAATATTAGTTCATCAAGTTAAGATTGTGTAATCTCAATATTTTATTTAAATTTGGTGTTTGGATAGGGGGTAATAGGGCTTGGAATGGTAATACTTGAGTGATGTTGATCCTAGTTGCTAACACATTTTGAAGAATAATTGTTGACATAAGGAATTTGGTAGGCATTATTTTACTGATAGGCATTGTTAGGTGAAGGCCTTGGTATATTGGTAGATAATTAGGGATTAATGGTAATATTGGTAACAAGATCACCTGAGACATGTCCTATACATTTTTTGAAGTTATACATGATGGCATGATGGCCTCCTTGGTTGGTTTGGCTAGTTTTCCCTTGGTACTAACCATTATGTTGTTGTTGTTGTTGTGGCTGATGTTATTGTTGTTGTTTTTTGGTGGAGTTCTCTACCATTATTATTATTATTATTATTATTATTATTATTATTATTATTATTATTATTATTATTATTATTATTATTATTATTATTATTATTATTATTATTATTATTATTATTATTATTATTATTATTATTATTATTATTATTATGTTGATGAAATGGATTATGATAGATTCCCACATTAAAATTATTCATAGGATCATGGGTATTTCATTATTTCTCTCCATTCTCTAGCATATTATTAATCAAATACCTTAGTTTGATACACTATTGTATGGAATGTCCTTTAACATGATGGTACTCACAAATTCATGTTTTTTATACCAGTCAGAAAAAATAATTCCTTCAGGAAATAGTTTTGGCACAGGATAACTAATCATATTTGTCTAAGATAATTTACTAATACAAATTCAATGGGCTCCCTAAGGTTGTTGAATGCTTTGAAAATGGGTAGTCTTTTCCTTGGAGGAGGTGTTTGTGATTGGGATTGATTTTGTAGATTATTTTATAAAGGTATTATCTATATGAATGGAGGTAGTGGTTGTTGAATGGGTAGAGGTAAATGGATAGCTGATGTTTGAACCATGTATACATGGAATGATTTAGTGGCCCCATTGCCAACAACATTATTGTTAAAGTTTTAGGCAGTCGGTCTTTCATTGTTATTGGCTTTTGTTGGCATTGATCCTAGTATTTGAATATGGTTTTGGTTTTGGTTATGGATTTGGTTTTGGTTCTTCTATTAGACTTGATGTTAATTTGGACTTTTATTGGAAGAAGATATATTGATGATACCTTTTTAACAAGGTCCTTTTCATTCTACATTCCTTTCTCAATAACCTCTTTAAAAGTATGAGCACATTGTAGCTCAAGATGATAAGATACCTCACTATGTAGGCTCCTAGGAAATATCATATCTAACTGCTCATTAGGAAAATTATGAGTGAATTGGCTCATAATTACTCTTCACCATTGTAGATAAGTAGCAAATCTTTCACCATTTTCCACTTTGCTTTGCCTAAGTCCTAAACTGTAATCTCATGTTTGAGATTATAAGAGAAATGTTATACAAACTTATAACAAAAGTTATCAAAGTTAGGTACAAAATTCTTTGGAAATTTTAGAATCTATTCTAAGGCTTGTCCATGCAAACTTCTTAAAAAGAGGAGAAACAAATATATGTCATTATGTGCCACTAGTTGGAAAGCAATAAAAAATTCCTCTAGATGCTCTTTGGGGTCAAATTTTCCCTTGTATCTATCAAATTTGGTTGGCTCATAACTTAGAGAAGATGGTATTTAAAGATAATCTATATTGAATTGATATGATGATAATTCATCTAGCTTGAAATTCTTTTTTTTTTGTTCTTAAGTTTGAATGGCTTGAAGTGTATCCTTTATTTTCTCATTCATTTTCTCAAACTTTTGAGCAAGGAATTTGGATGGTGTGTCATTTTTCTACTGGGGTTGCATAGGCAAAGGTGGATTACCTTGACTAGGTTATGTAAAAATAGCATATTTTATAATGTTTTTTATATTGGTCAGTTGACCAGGTATACATATTTTTGAATTGGGATTGTATTGTGGATACATAATACATTATTTTTGGAAAACATTCTAGTTAGGGTTCATAATATGTCTTTATTTGGTGAATTGAATCTATGGTAACAACATTTGGCTAGGTGGCATATGATGGTATTAATGAGTTTGAGTAGGAACTTTATGTCTACTTGTTGAACCTTGATGCATAAGGGAACACATTATTGGCTAAAACCCTATTTTTAAATTTGTTGAAATTTATATCATTGTTGTATGTGTGATACCCATTAAATGAAATGAAAATATTACCTAACACCTAATACCTATTTTAAATTAGAACCTTGTTATTTATTAAACCCATGTTGTTAGTTAGGCACTTATTGAGGTTTTAGCATTTGTTTTTATTGACCAACTCAAAATTTTTTACCAATAGAAACACATTCTATATTAGCAACATTTGTGATGTTTTAGGTATATTAATTTTTTCTTGTTGTGGTAGAACATTTATTTTCACTTGTTGAGGCTGTTTAGTGTTTAGTACTAGTTGAGGTATAATGTTGGTTTTATTTTTTGTGAATTTCCCCCTATTGTGTACTTGAAGAAGTATCTAGTTGAGTCAAAGTTGCTTGTTATGTTTATTAAATAGGCATACTTCAAACTCAACTCATGGTATCCCTTATTGTTGCAAACCACTCATGGTATTAGTTGGATGAATATATTGTGTGTTATTTGGTAGTATATTAGACCCACTTTAGTTTAAATTAGAATGCACTTGTGTGTTATCTATTAAATTTTGTGTGAGGTGTTCTATTTGAATGGAAGTTTCTTCTATCATAATTAGGACATTATACATGTAACCTACCAATGTGATTTGGATAAAGGGGTATATATTATAATTTTCATATCCCAAAGAGTTTCTTTATGGCCCTATTTAAGGAGATAACTCTATAAGTGGCAAGTTTGAAACATCCATAGCATTAAAATTCTGAGCTAGATTAACGTAATTTTGGTACACTTATTATACCTATTCCAATTGATCATCCATAGGACCTTTGCATTTCGTAAAAACACTTTAGTTTTGTTGAGGTATTTGGACTTAATATTATTGTATGTAGTTCATACCTACTCAAATTATTAGTTTTGAGGCACGTTAATATGTGTTCTAATCAAAATAGATAGAATTTCATGTGGAAATTCTAGTGAGAATTTGGCTCCTACTTCTACTACCTTGACTAGAATTTTGTCTTTGATCTCTAGTAAATGGTGATAAAAAAGGTATGATTCATAACTTTTCTATGTTGGTATTTTTATGTAGCAGGGATATTATTATTGGCTTTGTTCAATAATAGGCATCACTTGAAAAAGGTATTGTGTTGTTTGTTCTTGCTCTTGGCTTGGATAAGATGGTGTACTCAATAAGTACTATGCTACTGGGTCTGACATTTTTATTCATATGGAATATTATAATGGGGACATGGATTTGTATCATATGTTATATCATCAACATATGTCTCTTGGACAAAATGGGCACTAGTAACAAAGTTATCATAGTTTATATTGTACATAGCCCCACTATGTGTATAACGAGGCATGTTTGGATCTATGACTAGTTCTCTTAAAAAATAAGGTCTAAAAAAGGAAAAAAAACATTTAGATTTATGAAATATGTCCAAAGGGGAAAACAAATAATCTAGGTCTATGGCAAAGGTATAAGAAAAACATGAAACTAGTCTAATAAAGGTACTATTTTACCCAAAGGCAGTTATAATCAGTAGCAACAGTGAAAAAAAGACTTGAAATTGATCTATGACTATGGCACTAATTTACCCAAAGGTGGTTATAATCAATGTAAAAGGTGTCTATACAAGGTAGAATAGTAATGAACTAGGTGAAAAGGATAATAACAATTTGCCTAAAGGTGATTATAATCATTAACATAGAAAATATTGTTAGACTTGATAACAAAGGTTGATATAAAAAAAGGACTTGAAAGCAACCTAAACTAAGGAAATTGGCTTAGATAAACTCAAAAAATAATCTATTTCTAAGATAATTATCTTGGAAGACACTTGGTAATTGGGTCACAAAAGACTTGGTATTTTGTCTCTCAAAAGACTCTTTGACAATTAAACTAAGACATTTCATAACTCATCATAATAAACTATAAACAAGGCACATGGAAATAAACTTTTCTTAAAGGATGCTAAAATAAGGCACAAGACATTAAATAACTACTAAGTCTAGGTAAAGGTTCTTTAGACCAAATAATAAAGCAATCCAAGTAACATAATCCAAATGTAAAAGGTAGACCACCGAAGCTTAAATTAGATGAGGTTTTAGTGTAAACTTGATTAGTTTAGTATTTTTAATTTCAAATATTTTATTCAAAATTTAATATAAAAGACTCGTCTTTTATAATACAAATAGGTTAGACTAAAATGGTAGCATAACCACACGTTTTGAAACAAAAGGTATGAACAATTTTTGGACCTTGGTTTCAAATAAAACAAGTTTTTTGAATAGTTTAGGCATCATAATAATGCTCCTTCAAAAAAATGGTATGATAATGGTTTTGGATAAAAATCCAAGGAAAATTTTTGAAAAAAAATGGGTAGTGTAACAATGCCCCACTTAAACAAGTGGGAAATAAAGGTTTTGGAATAAAATCCCAAGGAAAATATTTGAAACAAAATGGGCAGAGTAACATCTCTTAAATCAAAGTAGTGTGAAAACACATGAATATTTTGACTCTTTTTGATTTTACAAATAAATAAATAATTTAGACCCAAACACACATGCTAATAAAAGAAAATAAAAATAGCACTAAGTGCACATCCTATCCCTAAAACTAACAAGGTGTCCATATCTTCTACCAATGTTTCCACCAATATACCAATGCTCAAAAGGAAATAATTATTAATCCAAAAAATAAATAATAGGTGTAGGTAGAGTTTTTAATCCCCCTATCTCTCAAGCATTGGTACATGCCATGAACTTAGAGTGTGAAGAACTAAACATTTAACAAGATATTCCATGATAAGTGGGTTTAACTAAAATCACTAAGTTTTGAAATGCACTAGATATTATCAATTATGGATAACATAAGGTTACATCACATCAATTAGATTCAAACTTTATAACTTTTTATGAAAAGGTCTAGTCCTTTACACAATGATTTCAGCGATGTACTTAGTGAAGTTCTATGATTAGCATGAATTGATCCTAGTTTTAGTTAAGATTAGAAGGTTAACAACTCATCCACTATTCAATCCTAGTATAATGTGAGCAAATTATATACCCACCATGGAGTTGGTTTGGTACAATGCTAGGAGATGAAACCTCAGGTTAATGCACCCCTAAATAACTTATGAGGAGGCGATGAACCCCCCACCCATAATCTAATGCAATAATATAAACAAATGAAAATTGGAAGGACTTTAGAAGTCAAATTTTTGTCACCCAAGTCAATAACAGATTTGGAAGAGCATACAAAACATTCCTTAAATTATAGTATAAACAAACAAGAAATAAACAAAGCATTTTTGGTCACTTGAATTCCCTATACGGGACAGGGGAGAGAATACATGTTAAGTTTTCGGTTTCCCACAAACAAAGAATTTAATTTAGGAACTTTAAAACTAGCTAAAAATAAAGAACAAACAAAAAGAAAAATCTCTTAAGATCTGTAATGTAGTGTGAAATTTTGTTTTAAAATCACCACATTAGATGTGAATGAAGTTTTGACCCCTTGGTCTTGTTTGTTCTTGTAAAATTGAAATACCAAAAAGACAAGTCATGTTAGGTCAATTTTAAGAACTAAAATGAAAGTGTGTATGAAATTTTATAAGTGTTTAGGCATCTATTTATCCACTCGGGTTATTTTAAATATGTTAGGGGGTTCTCTTGTGTTTTAAAAAAATCAAACTAGCAAACAACTTTTCATATTTAGCTTTGAAGTTTTTGTTTACATAGAGCAAAGTCATCGATTATGTAGCAAAGTGAAACCACTAATTCTAGTGAAGTCTTTATTTTCCTATGGTATAAATAGATAGAAATATGATTCTAGTGAAGTCATCATTATAAAGTGTCAAAGTCAGTGATTAGTTTAGGTGAAGTTGATTATAGGTTAAAATATGGTGAAGTCAACAAAATCAAGTGCAAATATAACTATTAATATCACTGAATAGTAGGGTCAATGTTGAGGCATTATATTTTTCAATGTCATCATTACAAAGGGTAAGGTTGATAATTATAAAAATAATATAATGATGATAATTTTAAGCATAAAACTCTAAACTTGAATATTTAAATGCTCTTTTTATGAATTCTAAAGGTTCCACATCATTCATCTTGGTCATATGGGATGCATGGCCCCATCGGGTATGACATTATGTATTTTAGGAGGCTGAAGATCACACAAATGTTTATTAGTTCCTTGTTAATAAATCAAGTAAAAATCCAAGTATAATAATGAAATTAAACTAAACACTCTTGACTAAGAACTAGTGGAGCATAACACAATGGATAAAACCATAAACAAAAGATAAAAATACACTATGTGTTTTACCTCCCTTATCAAACTTAGTACCCACTTATTGGCATAATAGATGTTATTGGTAGGTATATGGAATTAGAGACTTTTATCAATGCTTCTCCATGTTGGTATCACTTCTCCAATTGCTACATGTGGATTTGCTTTGCTTGGATTGGCTTGGTGTGAATCTTGGTATTAATTTGGCATTATAACATTATTTTGATGGATTTTTGAATCCATTCCTATAGAATAGCCTTACACAAAAAATATTTTTTGGGTAGAGTGAGGGAACTTGTATTTATAGGCATAAAAACTAATTCTAACCCTAGGGAGGTTAGGTTTAGTTCTAACTTTGGTTGAGTCTAACTTAACCTAGGTTGAGTTAGGTTAACCCTGAGTTTGGTCAAATTAATCATTAAGGCTCGATAACTCATTTTTAGATATTTATGATCCATGAAAAATAAATTTATATATTTATGAGGTTGTGACTCACCTTTTCTTTAATTTTAGGAATTAATTAATCATTTTATTAGCTCCCTTGACTTTGACTTCATATTTGTTGAAAAAATACTTTTTAGATAAATGTAATTTACTATTTCAACTTAGAAATTTTACCCAATTAAATTAATTGAGATTTTATTTTTAATTAATATTTATTAATTATTTTTTGCTCTTATGAATTATTTTCAAATTTTTTTGCATTAATATATTAGGCTAAGAATGTCAAAATACTAGGTCATAATTACACTAAGGTTGAAACCAAACTAGGTTATTGGTACATATAGGGTAATACCCCAAATAAGAAATCCTCACCAAATTTTTGATAAATTAAATCCCTTACATGGATGAATTTGTGAAATTTAGGTGGTTTTCAAGGTTATAAATTGTGTTATTTTCTATAAATTGATCTAAATCCTAGTTTAGGCATGAAAGTGGTCAAAATTAAGTGTCCACAATTACAAGATTATAAAATTATAAAGGTAAAGTAAGATAAATATATTTATTCTACAAGGGAAAAGGATTTGATGTATCAGATAGTATAAGTATTGAAGAATATACAACACTAGACTACATCTGAGAGTGATGTATTTATTGATATACATATGTATGGTTAAATTATAAGTTATAAGGTAGTTTGGAGTAATTATTTCTTTGATAGATCTACTCAAATTAATAAGCACTCTATGAAATTAATACATATTATAGAACATCATAAATCTTCTATATAATTAGTTAAACTATGCACAAAGAGGTCAATATCACATTGATAAAGTGGTATGGTATATAAATACTAAGAAACCATGGGATGTTGGCTCCAAAATGAATATAAAATTGACAATTTATGAAGTTTAAAATGTTATATTTTACTTTTTAAGTAAAATAAATATGATCCATCAGTCAATATAGGAATCTATTGAATGACCTAATCTTATTTACAACCCAATTACAATGAGTTTCATAGGCTACAAAAGGGTGGAACCTATTGGGTGACAAGAGGATGTAGGAATCAAATTTGTTTATCTAATTCTATGAAGTGACTTCAAATTCATAGATATAAATACTGATGAAACTCACTACCATATGGTGATTGGTAAGAAGTGTGTGTAAAATGGTCAAATAACCATTAACATAGTGTGTAATCAGTTAGAGGTGCACAAAAGGGATAAGATTATCAGCATACCTCTAAATAAAATGAAAATCAAGATCTATATTATTCCTAAAGATCATAAATCACCTTATGAATATATTTATAACATATAGTTTAAGGTTTGCATAAAATCTAAGAATAATTCACTATGAGTTACATTTTTCCATTTTTTCCATTCAGAGATAATCATTTCATCTATTACAACAACTATATCATCCTTAATCTAGACATGTCATAAAAAAATAATAATTTTCATAGTTACATACATGGGAATTCAATTTTCCATTTGTGTGATCACCAATAAGGTTTGAATTAGATTTGATATATAGAGTGGTGCGATAAACATGGATTATACCAAACCAACTCAGGAAGGTGTTATACTTTGAGAAGTTACGTCTTCGATGATTAGTGGTTTAGATACCCATATATTGAATTAGGTGCGAGGATACCATGAGATGAAACCAATTCTAATAGTTTTTACTACATGATGAAAACTACCTCAATATGTAGCAAAGGATTTGGGTTAATTTACTTCCATATTAGAGCAGGATGTTATAAATGTAGATCAATGAATCAATGCACCAAATTATGATTTAAAGTTAATTGTTTTGATATGGTGGGTAGTATACATGTAAAATTAGTTTAACTAGGAAGATGCTTGTGAATTGTTATGAGTTTGATTTAAAATAACACATGTGATCATAAGTTAGTGGCCATTTTTATTGAAAGGATAGTGTTCTAAAATACATATTCAAAAATATGTTGATGAATGGTTATAATAGGGTATATAAACCTCATACTCAACACATTTATTTAGGTATACCCTATCACCTTTTTTAAAAATTTGGGTACATGCACTAGAAATGCAAATGAGAAACTAAAAATTACCCACAAGTTTAGCAAGATTTTATTTAAACATTTGTATTTAAGGATAATAATCCATCCATGTATAATGTTCCTCAAAATTTAAATATATTTTTATGTCATGGATGGGCAGAGTATCTAATCACTACGATAGATTCCTTATCATAGAAATATGTAACTAGAGATTTTAATATAACTATAAAGATTACAAGGTCAGTCAACAAAAAGATAAAATTTTGGTGCAACCATACAATATAATCATGGATGAATTTTAAATATAAAAAATCCAATAAAAGTGATGAAGACCTATATTTTAAGGGTTTCTTCGAACCTGAGCAATAATTAGAAGTGTCAAAATCTAAAATCATAGAAAAAACTAAAGATGCATATCTACAAAATTTAAACATCAAGGATAAGAAGGGAAAAACACACTATGAGACTTTATGCCAAGTGGGTCCAATAAAATATATAAATAACCACTAAATATATTTGTTAGTAAAATTGGTATCAAATCTACTCCAAATATTACAACTTAAGGTGACCATTGGACACAACAAGAAATATCAAAAGCTCTATAATTATTTCAAGACTATCAAGATGTGTTCCCAATGAAATTTTCAAAAGTTAAAGGTGTATACCCTTCATTAGGAGAGATGAACATATATCTTAAGGAGTTTGCAGGACCCATTAAAAAGTTCCTATATAGGCTAAATCCAAAAATAAAACTTAAAGTGAAGGCTAAAATTGATCGGATACAAGAAGTAGGAATTATCTATTTAGTAAAAAATGCATGATGGGAAGTCCAATGGTGGTGCAACCTAAAATTAATGAGATATAAAAATATTTTGGAACTAAATGGAATTTAACGATGCATGTATTAATGGCCCATTTCCAATTCCCTTTACAAATGAATTTTTTGACTCAGTCATAGGACACAAAGTCTATTCCTTCACAGATGCCTTCAATAGTTATTACCAGATACTAATCATAGTTGAAGATCAAGATAAAACCACATTTTTAATGGAATGGGGCTAATTTACATACAAGTTAATGATTATTAGTCTGAAGATAGTTCTCATATTTTCTCTAGGGTTGTAGTCACTACATTCAAATATTCAATCCATGATTTCCTATAATGTTATCTTGATTATTGGGTTATACTCCTTTTATGAAAATAACACTTATACAAGTTGTGATGCATGTTATAATTATGTTGATATTTTCACATCACATTGAATTTGAAAAAAAAATGTTATTTTCACCATTTGGTGTTATCTTGGGTCAAATAGTGTGTAACAATGGTATTTTAGTTGATCAAGCTACATTCATAATGACTTTGAGTATGATACCTCATAAAATATCTACCAAATTGAGATATTTCCTCTAAAATACATGGTATTATTGTAAGTTCATCAAAGGGTACATAGTTATATATGTTCGAATGGAGAGATTATTATGTAAAGACATGAAGTTTGAGTGGAATAATGAGTGTTATGCATATTTTGTGGATTTTAAATAGATGTTGATAACATCTCCCATATAATTTGTGTTCCCCAATTAGATTAATCCATTTCATCTGCATGTAGACACCTTAATAACTATAGTAGTATTTGTATTGGCTTAACCAAGAGATGGAGTTTTATATCACCCCATTCACTTCAAAATCATAAAATTGTCAGCAATATAGAATAAATACACTACAAAAGAGTGAGAAGCTCTGGCTATGGTGCTTATGCTTCATAAATTTATGAAATAACTCTTAACAACACCATTTGAATTATTTATAGATCACTATGACCTATGTTACCTGGTGAATAAGCTTATGTTAGGTGGAAGGATATCCAAGTGGCTAATGTTATTCCAAGAATTTTAGTTTATTATCAATGTGTAACTAGGAAGAGAAAATATGGAAACAGATCATCTTAGCTAAATAAATAATGATGAGGATCTATAATAAATTAAATGTGAGTCACCTAATTTACACTCATTTAGAGTCTCTACAATCCTTGATAATATGGAGGAGATATCCATTTTCTTGGAACAAAGAGTTTTTCCTGCACACTATGTCAAAAAAGATAAAAATAAATTGATCACATGAGCCATATATTTTGATATTTTCAATGGATTTATGTAAAAAAGGGGTAAAGATGATGTGTTTCATAGAGTATATCTAAATCATGAGTGGCCATAATTTTTGGAAGAATTACATCAAAGAGTTGTAAGAAGACACTTCAAAAGATAATCAACTATGAGGAAGATATTACAAAGTTTTTTATGGTGTCCTAGTCTTTTCTAGAATGCACATAGTATCACATAGCATTATGATGTTTGTCAAATAATATGAAGGTTGAATCAAAAGGATTAAATGCGTGTAAACCCAACATTAGTAGTATAACCATTTGAGAAAAGGAGAATTGAATTTGTAGGATTTATCAAGTTGCTAATAAAATACACTCATGTTATATTTATAATAACTTTGACAAATTACTTCATGAAATGGATAACATGTTTTCTGACACCAAGTTTTAGTGCTAGAGATGTATCTAAATTATTGTATGGGAACATAATAAATATAGATGTCTGGTGAATTTGCTCAATGATAGAGGAATGTATTTATTGAATAATACTATCAAGACCTTGATATGATAATTTATGATATCACACCATAAGATCATAACATATTATCATTAAGACAATCGATAGGTAGAATCATCCATTAATGTACTTGATAATATTCTTACAAAAATATAAAATATGTAGAGAGACAATTGGAAGGATCAAATTCCTATAATCCTATGGGCATACAAGGTTAATTATAAGCATGTGATAGGGTTTAATCCTTTCCAGTTTGTCTATAGAATATATAGTTCTAAGTCTATGAATCAAATTGATAATGCAACTAGGAGATCAATATTAACTTTAATAAAGGTTGTAGGATCTAACTCACATGGAATAAACTCAACAAAGAGTGACTTAGACATAAGAAATAAATAAGTATAATAAAAAATCATGGCATTACCAAAACTTTTAATCTAAAGCTTTTTATCTAGAGTTAGACAATACTATTATATGATAGAAGATTTCAGGCACATCTAAGTTAACTATGCATTTGGTGTAAATGCCCATATTTCATCCATAAAGTATCATAACGAGTAATAATATTACTAAGGGACATTTATGGAACCATTATTTTAGGGCATGTAAATGGTTGAAATATTAAGCCTTATCACTAATGATCTCTATGTTCTCAGGATGAAAATCGAGTGGGTAAGTATCACCATGTAGTTAGTATTTTTGTTTCATTTATTATTTTCTTGTCTTTTTTAGTTTTGTACTTTAGTTGTGTATGGTATGATCTCTATATCACATGTGATACTAACATAGTTTGAAAATTATAAATCGTAGAGTATCAAAAAAATAAGTAAAACAAAGAAGGAAAAAAGTGAATATAATTCAACAAGATGTTAAGAGGGGCAATCAAATGGGCACTAAGTACATGTAAAAAATGATTTATCATAAAGTTTTTAATGACAAAGCACTCTAAATATTTCATCTTTCAAAAATGAGATTGATGTGTTATATTTAGTTAATAAAAAATAAAGAAATGTCATTAGAGAATAAAATATGGAACATCAAATCAAATAATTATGTAGGCTAAAACATTACCAAGGTCACATCATAATAACTAATTGCATTGAAAAAAGAGCATAATGTTATGAAGATAGCTCAGAGTAATTCAATTCAAAGTGTTATATGAATGGAGTGAAGTATATATATATATATATATATATATATATATATAAGGGCATATATATTTCCATTACAACCACATGTGAACAAGAACCATATTAAATTTGATCTTGATTCATTCACTTGAACACAAATAGTTTAGTAGCATGAATTTGAGTTACATCCATTTACTGAGGGCCTACCAAATAGCAACTATGGATCATTAATAGCTCTTAATTCCACTACTAGATGCACAAAAATAAAAAATGGGGATTGGACTTGCACTAAGTAAAACATGGTACCATGATATAGATCTCTTTGATTTTATTGATATGATACAAACCAATATTTTTACCACAAACCAAAATGTATTAGCTCAACCAAGATCCCTAGCTATTCAACACCCTCTATAGGGATCTAATGCAAAATGAATCATTAATATTCATAAATTTGGCCAATTGGGTAAAGTGATGATGTCATTTATAAGTTACTACAATAAAGGCACATTCCATCTATAGAAGGATGTGACCATCTTAATAAATTTATTAATAATGGTGAGGGAAACAAGAATTTTAGCATGAGGTAAAACCCTCTTGAAATACAAAACCAATCCCCCTCCATTCACTCAAATAATATGGATAAATATTCTAGGGTGTTTATAATAATATATTTTGACTTGGTGGATAATATTATGGTGGGATTATTATCTGAATATATTACAAGATATTTTGGTAGACCACCAAAAGTTCAAGGTAGGCTACCAAAGGGGTGATCGATATTACATATTGAATTTTTTGGAAGAATGATAAGTTTAAATCACTTGATTTCTTAGTCTCAAAACTCATCACAAACATTTATAAGGTTGTCAATTTCATGCCATAGGATTTCCAATAATAGTTTCTTATATTATTCATTAGTTTAACATAGTGAAAGTCTCTCAATGGTATTTTTGCACTTAATGTTGACTTTTAGATTAAAGCCACCTTCACCAACATTACATGGACCAAGATAGGTTAGTACTATGATTATTTGGGTCAGTTCAATACATGGTGGGTGGAGGTTTAAGGTCTCATCATTTCAAACCCTTGAGTGCCTAAATATTTCATGGATTACTTGAGGTATCATGCAACCATTATAAATATATGATGGGATTCAAATTAGAGACCATGAGTTTCCCAAGGAAAAAATCACTTTGTTTTCCTTATTCATCACCATGTTGGATGCACAGGTAGAAGTCTTGTGACAAAAATTAATGGCTTCCATAACATCTAATCTCTATAATATATGCCTCTAGGAACTAGAAATCATTACAATAATATCCCCTAATGCAGTCACAAGCTGAAGCATAGCAACCTCCATAGACATATGTAGATCCATCATAAATGTTTATATGTAAAATAAATGCACCAACATAGATAATAATACCAAATTATCCACTAAAGAGGAAGACTCATAGCACCAATCCCTAGTTCAGTGAGGAAAATGTGTATAGTATTATTATAGACTGTTATCTCTCAAAACTTTGTGTCATTGAAAACAAAGTATATAAATATATTTTGAAAGATATAATAATACAAATATATGAGGAAGAATAAAATATTTTTTATTTTGGAAAGTAGAACTCACTTTCTAGGTGCACAATAATGTCCCATAAGGCATAATGGTCAGCATTTTCCTGCATCCTTATTCAATCATAGTTGACACAATCATAAAGGAGGAAGAGAGAAAATTTATAATAATATCCATCTTCCAAGGAAAATCAATCACAATATATTTATCACTATACACATCCCAACAACAACCAAGGGAAAAGCAAGGTGTAACACACCAAAAAAGTCCTAAATAGTTGTTAACACACCAAAAATTCCTAATTAGTATTAATAAGATTAACTAGTGTAATAATATCATGTTAATATTACCGACACACATAGATTCTTGAAGAAGGTTCTTATTCCACCTATTTAATCGAAGGCACCAATTCATAAGAGAAAAATGGTGATATATTTCCATTCTTCCTCCCTTAATTATTTACTAGCTCACTTTTCCATAGAACCCCCTCTATCTCTATCTTTATATTCACCCACTCATGCACATGAATCTCAAGCAAGCACCAATAGCCATAAGAACCAAAGGTGTAAAAAGACATTATGACAAAACAAGAAGTTTTGAAAACTAAAATAACATAAGATAAGGTGCATAAGGAATTAGAAAAAAAGGTAAGTAAGGAGGATAGGAATAATAAAAATAAATAATAATAATTGTGGAACATAAAAATAAGGAGGAAGAAGAAGAAGAGAAATAGAATAATAAGTAGAAAAATTTGCCTAAAATAATAAGCAAGATGAAGAAGAAGAAGAAGAAGAAGAAGAAATAATAAGAAACTATGAAAAATAACATGGATAAAGTAGATAAGGAAGTGAAAGGGGTGTAATATAAAAATTTTAAGGCTGATGCAATATCTAAGGCACTGGAATAAAGAGAAAGAAGCCCTACAAAAGCAGGGAGAAGATAATAAATAAAGGGTTGAGGACTAAGCTTGACATTACATAGAAGGTAAAGGAAGTAGCTAAGGCACAAGTATATTTAATTACCACCTCCAAGAAGGATAAATATAAAAATATTAATGTTAATTAATAGTCTAAAATAAAGTAGAGGAGGCCAAATAGGTGTAGACACCTAAAGCTCAACAACCTTCTATCACATTTCAAGGCTTCAAATCAACCCATGAAGGCACAAAATGAGAAGCCTCACAAATTATTATAATATACATTAATTGTATATGGGATGCTTTATCACCATAAAAATGGAGGAAAACATTCACACTCATTGTCATGTAGATCTAACACTAAAAAACACTGGCAACAACTATGATTTTTTCACTAGATTTGACCATGAACATAAAAATAATAAAATTTTTGTTCAATATAATTAAGTGTTTCTCTAGATAAACATGTAATTTTGGTCCAAAATAATACTCGATCCATTTTTTAATTTTGTCTAATTATTGAACCTATATCATATTTCATATAGAAACACACATTAGCATGTTATAATGGGGTTTATACGAACCTCTGCTAACAATTATTCTAAGGAATGAGATGTTGTGATGGATTTATGTATGGTCAAGCATATATGTAACAAATTTTTTTTAATGCTTAATACACATAGTCAATTATGTGCATTGTATCATACAATAAATCATTGTATGAAGGTTTTAGAACCTTGAGCTTGGTTTTAGCATTATAAGATAGTCTAATTTATGTTATAATTAAAGGCTATTTTGTTGGGTGTTTTTTACCCAAAAGGGTTTTTAGAGCTGAAATTCATGTTTTTTTATGTGATTTCATCATCTATTTTTTTGTTATATTTATATATCATAACTCTCTTGTGTGTTTTTTATCATGAAAAAATTTATTCACATTCTCTAGTATTAGTGCCATGTTGTGAAATTTATGGATGTCTTAGTAAATTTTAATAAATAGTGTCTTTCAAGTGGGAGTTTTCACAAGAGATTATTATGTAAAGGAAATGACTAGAAGAACAAAACTATAATTGATAAATTCAATGGTAATATTTATGAGTTATGGAAACTAAATATGGAGGATATATTTATGGATAGAGATTAGTTGATTTATATTTTAAACATAACACCCACTAGTATGAAACTATAAAAATGAGTAAATATTTATAGGAAATCTAGATGTTCTATAAAATTATTTATGTTATATTTAGTCTTATTTAATGTCTCGACTAAAAATACTATTAATATTTTATAACATATGATAGGAACATTATACGAGACAAAGTCACTAGTGAACAATCTTTTTCTCTGAAAAGAGTTGTACTCACTATGGATGAGTGATGGTGACTCAGTTGTAGATCACTTAAATTCCTTCATCATTATGGTTAGTCAATTTTCATTAGTGGATGCTAACATGAATGATTAAAATATGTCTATCACATTTTTGTTCTCCTTGCCATTATTTTAGGAAAAATAGTGATAGAAATAACTAGTAGCACTCTAAAACTAAAATATGTTGTTGAATATCCATTTAGAGGAGATGAGGCACAAATATAAAGAGGTAAATTTATCAAATGAATGATTCCTTGACAGTGTGAGGTCTCTTGAAAGAAAGAAGTAAGAGAAACACTAGGGATAAGCAATCAAAGTCTAAATAATCTTTAAGACTCTAGATAGATCCTTAAATAAGTGGTAGAACTATGGTAAGATAGGGTATTTAAAGAAGGAATTAAGAACAAAAATTGTGGAAAATGTCAAATCATAAGGCATTTCACAATATTCAAATGATAATATCTATATTAATGGAGATGGAAATATATATATTATAACCTTAATCTCACACATATGAAATGATACATGGATGATCTACTCTAGATATTATTATCATGTATTCTATGAATTAGTGGTTATGTGAATAGGAATAATATGGTGGTGGTTATGTCTTTCTAAAATAAAGTTCAACCTATCAACTTGTGAGAATAGGAAGGGTGAAGATTAGATTCAAAGATGGGAGGATCATGACTCTCCCAAGTGTTTTACACATTCTTAGAATTGCAAGGAATCTAATCTCTAAGATAAAGGTGAATAATGTTAGTTTCTAAGTATAATTCAATAGATATGGTTCTAAAATGGTGTGTGCATTCATAGTTTTATAAATAGGAGGTGGTGTATATCCATAATGTGTTTTTTAGGGATGGAAGGTTATTTCTCAAGGAGAACAAAAAATATGAAGATCTTGTATTTAAGTATTTTATAATTTATTAAGAGTTGGAAATAATATGGTCCTATGAATCTAAAATTTAGTTCATAGGTACTATATTAAAGATTGATGTGACTATGGTAAGAAACTCATGTAATAGTTCTATTTTTCCTAAGCCTAAGGTTGAAGCAAAAACTTGCACATTCATTTTGGTGGAGGAAATAATTATCTAGGAAATAACCTCCTCCCTTCTACTAGACATAATGTTTATAATAAAAAATGATAAGTGCATGATAAATTAGGTAAAGTATCAAGTGTTTATATAGTCTGACATTGTGTGTGTGCGTGCACATGCACACACATGCACACACACTATAAGATTTATATTGGGCATGAAAATTAAAAAGTGTCATGTTAATAGGAAGCCCTAGATAGACCAAAGGAATATGTTAAATTGATATTTGAAAGGTTAAATATGTAGGACTAAAAACATGTGTGCACACCTTTTATAATATTAATTGTCTAATGTCTAAATATGTAGGAGAAGTTGGAGGGTATGAATTAGGTTATGTATGTGAGTGTGGTGATAAGCTTAATGTACATAATGTCCTATATAAGACCTTACATTACATAAATAGTATAATTATTAAGTAAATTCATGTCTAATATGGGAAAAGAGAGTTTTATGGAAGTAAATATGATCTTTAGGTATATACATGGAACATATAACTATGTGATTTTCTATCAAGGATCACCTTGTGAAATTAAAGTTACGGATCTACAAGGATTTATCAATTCTGATTAGGATGGATATATTATTTTTTCAGGTATACCAATAGATGTGTGCTTAATTTCTTTGATGGAGTTATAATTTGGATTATTGTAATATCTACTATTGAATTTGAATATTCCATATTTACTCATGTAAACAAAAAAGTAATGTGGATTTAAAGGTTATAAGGATAAATTATGATAGATAAATCATAATACGTCTAGAAAATAACCATGAGTAACATTCTCAAACAAAAATCATGGATGTTTTGATATCATTTTATGAGTAAAATTGTGGAAGAGATAAAGATACATCTTTAGAGGTTGGACACTATGAAAAACATTTTAGATTTATTAACCAAGGTAGTGAGTACCAAGAAGTTCACTTGGTATATAAAATAGATGGGCATGGTTTCTTCTAAAGGATGAATTTGTGCTCCCTCATGCAAATTGTTAGACAAGTGGGAGGTTATTTGGAAATAACTCAACTTTGTATGGATATATATGATGGTAATAGTGCACAAGATAATTTTTGTGTAAGCGGTTTTATGCAAGTACTAGTTACACACAATTTTACATAGGTTAACTATTTATAGACACATAAATTAACATTTAATCTAGAACTATGCACTTATCACCACTCTTGTCCATACTTAGTTCTATATCTGTCTTAGATCCCCTTTTGATCACTTGTAATCACCTTTCACACTTATAATCTTACAAACAACCCAAAAATGTACTCATATCTATTCATATCAAACCTAGGCATATTTTAGGCCTTTAATAACACTAAACATGATCAAATCACCCATTATACAAGAGTGTCCTAAGGGGATATAGTGCACTTCTCTAACATCCTTGCCCCTCTCCTATCTTCCTACCAAATGATAGTTAATTTAGAAAATCAAAAGTTATAGGAAGGTCAGCCATTTGAATAAATTTTAAAGATATTAATAAATAAAAAAAATAAACAATTTTATAAAGTATGAGGATTCTACATCAAAAAATAGTAGAATCTCAATTGCACATTAAGATCAAAGCAATTATTTCTTCTAATTTTGATTGCATACAACCATAATAGCCCAAAGCTCAAGTATGAATATATTTTATAGGTAAAAAGTCATCATTAAGGAACTTATCCACATTATTATTACACTAACATCTATAATATTTCACAAAATATCATAGCATGGGATAACTACATGAAGTTTGATATATCTTCAGAGTATTGGTATGTAGGTAGTGCTCAGCATAAAGAGTGTTGAGGTCTCACACAACTTAAACCATTGATCCCTTTTTAATAATTTATTTAAATTGGTCTTCACATGTTTAAGAGATATTTTTTTTTAATTAAGATCAATTTCATAATGATCTTTGTAAGTGATCGCAAGATATTGCACCATATATAGCCTCTATAGATGAAGACATAGGGAGCCCAAAAACCATACTTTCCTCACTGTAAAAAGATAGGATCTCTCAAATTAGATGGGAACACCACCCTTATAGTGTCATATTCCCAAATTTATTATCCATTCCTAGATAAAGGTCCTAATTCTTGATTTCAATCATCAGACCTCCCTACATAATAAGTTTCTACCTCTAATTCCTCCTACAGATATAGTTTCCATTATCATTACATTTTGATATTTTTATTAATTAATATGAGTATATTATTTCTAATTAGTGAATGTTATTATTTTTATATTAGTCTCATAATTTTTCATAATAGTGTTGTCATCTAGTATCTCATTATCCCAAATTTGATAAAACATATTGGTGAACCTAATTTATTATTTGATTGTTGTAAAACCCTACCATATATGTTGCTAGGTTTTTATAATTCTTGTTTGTATTTCCAATAGTTTTTTTTAGAATTTTTTTATCATTTAAATTTTATAATATTTTCAATATTACATCATTTTAATTCTATTAGCATTCAAGTTTAGAAATTTATTTTTTCCTAATTTAGACATAGTGTTACACCAAGTTATTCCCAAGTTGAATATTTGAAAATTTACATTAATAAATCCATAATGTCATAACAAAGAAATAGATTTTATGAAAAAAATAGGTAATAGTTACAATGTTTTATCTCAAATAATAAGGATATGTAAGATTATTTTATAAAAATTATTAGAGAGGAAATTAAGAAATTATCTGATGGACAATCATCTGAGACTTCTCAAATCCCTAATACAAAATTGGATACAAATTTTGTACCACCTATCACAATGGGGGAAATTGAAGGGATATAATAGATTAATATGTAATTATTAACACTACCTTTGGTCATCATACATTCTTCATCTCTTGATGTACAATACCTTGTTCAAGAGATTAAATCTTTGTAAATTAAGATGTTTCATTTGGAACAAGGTGCTTTAAAACCTAATTAGGAACTCAATTATCATGTTTTATTACTCATGTCATTAGAACAACATATAAAAGTATATCCTCTACCTATTGGTTTCATGGCACCCAAGCTTACACTATATGAAGGGAATGGTAACCTTGAATAACATATCAAATAATTTCATGTAGCATGTTTGGATAATGTGTCCAATGATGTATTATTGACTAAGTTATTCCAAATAAGTTTCAAATACTATGCATTATAATTTTTATATGATTTACCACACCAATTGGTTTATGTATTCAATCTATTAGCCAATATGTTTTAGAACCTTTTTTAGTCAATATTAGTGATAAGGTTTCCCACAATAAAATTTCTCTACTTAAATATAAATATAATGAGCCTATCATATAATATGTCTCAAGATTCAAAACCTATAATAGACATATAATTACAATAAGTCTTTAATAAAATTTTACTTCTATCCTTTCACAAATCCATTATGTTAAAGAAGTTTATCACATTCATATATTTGTGCCATAAAATAAAGTAAATATAAGTTAAGTTATTGGTAATGAACAAGGTTAAATATATAACCAATTCATATGTTAAAACAAAAAATTCAAACAAGCCACCATACAAGGTAAGACCAACTAATAATAAGAATGATAAAAAATTAGCAATCCATGTAATTTCAAAGCCTAATCCATACACTATCTTATCATATCCTTAAATGAGATAGTTCACCAATCTACTATAGGATCCATATAAGGTTCTTAAAACACTATTGGAATTCATGTTGGCAATTATTTTCATTGATGTCAAAGTTAATGATAAAGTGGTGATGTCATGATGATGATGAGTTTGAGTCTAAAGTTGTGCAAGGTAGGATTTGGATGCATATGAGATAAGGTAAGTATAGTTTGAGGATTATAATATTTTATCTAGCATGTTGATGTGGTTTCAGGTCAAGGAGAGAAACAAGCATGTGAATAGTGTGTTGGCATAGGCTTGGTAGCCTAGTCTGTAAGTAGAGATCTTTAGTATATGTTTGGATAGCAAGTTTATGAATGTTATAGATGATGGTGATATAATATTAAAAAATTCCTATGGGTTTTCAAGAGTTCTTAAAATTATTATTGGAATGCATGGTTTTCATCTATTTCTTCATTATGTTCATCTAGGCATAGTTGGTTCTATGGCATAAAAATCTAAGTAAGCAGTTTGATGGCATCATATTTTCATACATGTAAAGTTTATAGGAGAATATTGATATATTAATCGATTACCCTATGTGAGGAGATCATATGGTTTAAATTTTAGGTCATGATTTTGAGCGTATCTAAAGATATATGGGTGCAAAGTTGGACTCAGATAGAAGTTCACTAAGTTTTTATACTTAGCCAGACCATCACTGCACATCATGTAGATATGAATGAACTAGTAAGTTTTTTTAATTTAATGTAGGTACTCAAAAATACAAATGAGTTAAAAGGTTTTAATTTAGATGGTTTCTATAGTACCAAGAAGCTAACCTAGAAATTTAGAGTCTTGAAGTGATTTCTAGCTCAAGTTATAAAGCTTCAAAGTTGATCTAGCAGACTGTGAAGGGCCAAAGACCATAAAGTTAAACTCTATTGAAGTTTGAGTTAATATAATTATTATAAATAATGGTGCACATTAAATAATATATCTTGATCCAATAGTGCATATAAATTTTAATATGTCAAAGAATGAACATGTTAGTGACATTTGTCACATTCATAGTGCTTGGATAGAAAATCAATGGTGAGTGTATGATCATGTAGTAAAAATATCAACATCATGCATTAAATTCAATGAGTCAAATGTAAAAGAGGCACATAGGGACACCAAGTGGAAAAATCATGAGATATCATAGCTTATATCAATGGGGTGCATTGTAAGATAAAGACCTGATTAATCCATAGCTATTGATGGATTGTGTTTGTTTCAAATTATCCAGAAGCAGCAAGATGATGACAAGTGATTGATGTTTAACAGTAATCAAAGGTAAATATTGAGATAATTTCATGGGATATAAAAAATGAATATTAATTAAAGGTATGAAAATACATAAGATTTTGACAAACTGTTTGAATTTTAATATTTTCTTAGTGACTGTTGGAATTCAAATATTCAAATTTATAAGGGAAGACCAGTATGTAGTTTTTGTACTATAAATTTTGATATATTCATAATTTGACCATGGTGTAAAAGTAAAAGTTGTATAGGAATTAAATATTCATCCATAAATATTTATTTTAATGTTTTTTTGTTTGTAAAATCAAATTTATTAAGATCCAAATATGACTATGTGTTTGACCATATTCTGTAAGTGATCTGAGAAGGATATTTTGAGCTATTTTGATGGTATTTGGATTTTTCAAGGGGAATTATATATTATATAGTGTTTTATACTACCTAAGGATGATATATATGGATTTAGGAGGTTTTACCAATCCATATTTAATATGAACAAAGACTTATAAGTTGACTATGTGTTCATTCAGGGTGTTTCTGTGTATAAGGTTAAAGATTGATCTATTTGGATTTATCAGAGTAGTATTGTGATGATTTTGATCATTTGAGGATGTCAAATGGGTCATGTGGAGTGGACCTATGAATTTTTAAATGGTCATGTGTTTCTAGTTTTCTAAATTTAGTTTTCAATGGGTGAATAAGTCTCCATGAGACCTATAAGGGCTACTAAGGCCTAATTCAAAGGTGTAGTTGTTATGGCTGACCTATGAGGATAATATTAAGATATGTAAGATGTTTTAAGTGTTAAGGAAAGTATAAATGATGACTAATAATATAATAATAATGAAGGTGAAATCAAAGGTGGTGATTTCTAGACTTGAAAGAAAAGGTGAATGTGAGAGTTGAAGAGCGAAAGAAAGAAGAAAGGGTTTATGCCCAGTGGATGGGTTATAAAACAAAGTAGGTTGAAGAAAATGTGTATGACTTGTAGGTTATATTTTTGATGTAAAAGATAGTGATATTGTAGTTTTGAAGATTGAGGATGTGAAAAGAGGTCTAGAGTGATCCAAAAGGATGTTTCAGATGCCTTGAGTGTTAGTGAAGGATAAATGTTGTCTATGTAAGCTTGGTGGTTGATTTGAGAGTAAAATAAAAGTTTGGACTATGTTTATGACCATTTGGTGATGTTTTTAAGGTAATGGTAGAGTTTTTTATAATAAGTGTAGAGTGATCCAAAAGGTGGTTTTGGATGTTTTTGGCTATGTAAACAAGTGAAGGGGGATTATATACATTGTATCTCCATCAAATTGGTAGGCAATCAGTGAGCAAGAGATGTTCATTTCATAGTTTTTGGAAGGGTGCTCAACATCTAGATCAAAAAGACATGACCAATAGGTGGTCAAAATGATTTAATCATCTTAGGGGTAGGCCATCCTTATGAAATAGGTTTTTCAATAAAGTCAATAAGGATTTGACCAATAGGTGGTTAGGACTTGTTCATCCTAGAAGTAGGTGATCCTTGTGAAATAAGTGTTTCACTAAATCCTAGTCAGAAGGAATTGACCAAACTCATGTTTTTGATCATATTATAAGACAAGTATTCCATGTGTTTTTAAGCTTAAGAATGGGTTTTATTCTTTAAGAGAGTTTCCCACATAAATTTTATGTTGTGTGTGTGATCTTGCATTATCTTCATTATTCATTTCTATAAACATCTTGTATGTTTCATGAATGGTTGTATTGAATGCTTAAGTGTTTGAAGGGTTTGGAAATTGAATTGGATTATTTATCACCATTGATTCCCCCCCCACCTTTAGTGATTGTACCTATAACAATTGGTATCAAAGTAGGTCCTTTGGTAGAATCTTAATAGGTTGAAGGAGATCATAAGTAGCAAAATATGGCTAAGCAGTTGAAGAAAGAGAATCAATAGTCGAAGGTTATGATCAAGGAAATTAAAGAGCAGATATATACTTTGAAGAAATATGCCAAAGAGGATGAGAAAGTTATCAATAATCTTGAGGTTTAGCTATAAGATGTCAAGGAAATTTTGAGTTCAAAATAAGAAATATGTTTAAAATAAAATGGTATCATGTATGATGAAGAAGTTTGTCATGACAGTGGAGAAGAAGTGTTGTATGATAGTGAGGAAGAAGAAGCAGATCTAGGAGATGATGTCATAAAAAAGAATCACAAGATGAGGTATTTGATCAAAGGTATTGAAGCACAAGTTAGTTCTCTTGAGGGAAGTTTGTTAGGAAATACCAAGAGAGATGATAAGAAGAATCAAGATCTGTTCAAATCTCTTGAAGAGTAAGTTTTTAGATTGAAGAATGATCTGGATAAACAAGCCAAGGAGGATAAAGAGACCATCAAAGATCTTAGATTTTAGTTAGAGGCTACAAGTTCTAGTTTGAGAGCTAAAAGTGATGAGTGTATATAGGAATGTTGAAATGGAGTCATTAAAGAGTGAGCATGAGCTTGTTGTAGTCAAGTTGGATAAGCTAGTAAAGGAACATGTAAATCCTGAGCAAGCTAAGAAGAATGCAAGCTTTGAAAGCAATACAAGAAGGTTTGTTAGAAAACCAAATGCTTCAAGGTATGATATTTTATTCCATAATCATTATTATACATGTAATAAGTATGGTCATAGATATAAGTAATATAGAAGGAAGTCAGTCAAGTATGAACATTCATGGAGCTATGGTAAGAGTTTTTGGCCAAAAATTGATCACAGTTCAATCTATCAAAAGGTAAAAATGATGTTATTTATTTCATTTATGATAATAAAGGTCATATTTCTATAATTTATCCTAGTAAATTTTATAATCCCTTAATTCATCTAAATAAGGGACAGATTCTTAGAAATCATATCAAAATTCAAAACATGATGCAGAGACCTAAGGTAGTGAAGGCTAGTCTTATTGAGCTCAAGAATCAAACTTTTGATACTATAGAAAAGGAATCAGTTTTGGAGGTGTCTCAAGAGTGCCAAGGAATTTTCATATCAGTCCAAATGGAGAAGAATGTGGATGATCCAAGAATCAAGTTAGTTATATTATTCAAGGCCAGGGAGAATTTGAAAGAAGGATCTCAATTTGATGGTTTATTTTCTATAGTTGAATAATTTTCAATTAAGAAGGAGTTTCATGATTTACAATATTTATTATTGTCTACTTTCAAAGAGGATAAGGTATTAGTTGAAGAGATATGTCGAGAACCTATGTTTTCATCATGCATTATCAAGGAAGCCAAAGAAGAGATGGATATCAAGAAATTTTTTTTAGTCAAGAAAAAGAAGAAGAATAAGGTTATTCAATCCTATGATGAGGACTAGTATGCTCCTCTATTCTAGGTCCTTGTGAAGTAGAGATGTCTTTATTGTGATTCATAAAGACATTTCTTAGTTTGAAGAAGTATGTGGTCTTACAAGGGTATTCTCAGTATGTAGCATAGGACTAAAGGTTTCCTAGTGGTAAAGGATGATTTTTGAGTTGTCAAGATGATATTTTTGTAGAGAAAAGTATTTTGACCTTATTCTATCATGCTCTAGGTGGTTTTGTGGTCTGAAGGTATGTTGAAGTCAAATTGAATATTTTTGAGTGTTCTTAGTTTTCTTAATTTTGGCTTAAGGGAAATCATGTCTAAAATGGGTTATAGGATGTATGGGTTACAAAAAATATGGAATATAAAATATTGTTCTATAAGTGTGTGATGGTTTTCTCCAAGTGTGTAAGAATTTTTAGAGGTGGGCATTGACCAGAAGGATGTTTGTTGACCCTATTTGTTTTGAGATTCTAGAATTGGGATATGCTAGAAAAGTTATTTGCCTTATGATTTAAGGTATGATGATTATTAATAGGTTGAATTGACAAAATTTATTGTCAAATAAATATTCACATAGATCTTAAGGTTTGTGGTTTTCAAATTATTCAAGTTTTTGTTAGGATGAAGGCTTAATTGGCTAGAAGGATTATGAAGGAAGTATATTGTAGAAGATGAGCTAGGTAATGAAAATTGGTGTGCTTAAAGGGGAATATGACAGTGATCTAGATATTAAGTTTCAGGTCTTGAAGATATCTCTAATAAATTTTTTTGGCTATGCAAGTTCTAGGAAGGGCTACAAGGAGTCTAAACATGCCTAGTATGAACATTTGATGTTTCTACTATTTTTTTCTAAAAGAGAAAGGCATGAGTATTTCAAGGTAAGTTCTTAATCTATTTTAAATCATGTTTATTATTTTATTAGTGGCATGAATTTCTATTGGTGGTCCTTGAGGTAGGTTGAGAGAGAATGCTAGTAAGCCTATGTGGTGGTTCTTCATGGTGTGTGGAGATCTAAAGATGCTCAAGAGGTGTAATGGCTCAGAGATCTTAGGCAGATTCACTCTCATTTTTATAAAGGTTATTTTAATAAATTTTTGGTGTTCATATGTGTTTATTCCTCATTGATAGTAATTCATGATCAAAGAATAATAAATCCATGATGCATGGTTGAGAAATACAAGGTGGTATGCACAGATTTAGGGAGAGATAATTTAGATAGCTTGAGTGGCTTGAGAAGATATGCATGATATTAGAGGAATCATATGTGAGATGATTTAGTCATATTGAAGATGTGGTGATATCTACTATAGATGAGAATTCAATAAGTGATATGATGACTTGATCAAACCTAGTCATAATTGTGAAAAATATGTTAAATCTTCATGCATAAGCAAAGGTAGCTTATGAGTTATATAGGTACATAGGTCCAAGGATCAAAATATCCCAACTTCAAATTGATTTATGTCAAAAAATAGATGACATGAGATGGAGCATGATGTTAGGGAGAGCTTACTAAGCTCTGTGAGTAGTTTTTCAGGTCCAAGGATCAAAAATGTCCAAGTTTAATTTGATGCATGTCAAAGGGGGAGAAATTATTTCATATGAGGCATGTAAGTATATTGAGCACTTAGAAGTATATTTGAATACATTCATGATGTTAAAAATATCTTGGTGGTTGTTTAGTCAATGTTATCATTCATGACAAAGGGGGAGAATTAAAAAAATAGGTTGTCATCAATGATAATGGGGAATATTATTAGAAAGTATTGTCATTAATCTTAAATATTGATGTCATGTGTGCATTGATGTCAAAGGTAATGACAAAGTCACGATGTCATGATGATGATGAGTTTGAGCTTTAAGTTATACAAGGAAGGATATGGATGCATATGAGCTAAGATAAGTATAGTTTGAGACTTATCATATTGTGTCTATCATGTTGATGTGGTTTTAGGTTAAGGAGAGAAGACAAGCATGTGAACAATGTGTTGGCATAGGCTTGGTAGCCTAGTAGATAAGAATAGATCTTTAGTATATGCTTAGATAAGAAGTTTATGAATGTTATAAATGATGATATCATGTCTTAGTAGTCCTATGGGGTGTCGAGAGTGCTTAAAATTCTTATGGGAATGCAAGGTGTTCATCTGGTTCTTCATTATGTTCATCTAGGCATCGTTGGTTCTATGGCAAAAAAAATTGAGTAAGTAATTTGATGGAATCATATTTCACATGTGTGAAAGCTATATAAGTAGATTTATATATTTATTTATTACCCAATGTGATTAGATCACATGGTTTATATTTTAGGTCATGAGGTTGAGAGTAGCTAAAGATATGTGGGTGCAAAGTTGGCCTCTCAAATATAATTTCATTAAGTTTCTATACTTAGCTAGACCATCACTACACATCATGTAGATATGAATGAACCATAAAGATTTTTCATTTAATTTAGGTACTAAAAAATCCAACTAAAGTTAAATGTTCTCATGGATATGTTTTTTATAGTTCCAAGAAACTACCCTAAAAATTTGGAGTCTTGAAGTGATTTCTAGCTCAAGATATAAAGCTTCAAATTTGCTCTAGTAGACTATGATGGGCCAGAGACCATCAAGTAAAAATACATTAAAGTCTAAGGTTATCTAGTCATTAGAAATAATTATGCACATTAAATCATATATCTTGATCTAACAATGCATGTAAAAGTAAATATGTCAAAGAATGAATGTGCTAGTGACATGTGTCACATTCACAGAGCTTAGATAGAAGATCAATGGTGAGCATATGAATGTGTAATTAGAAGATCAAATGTGTATGTTAAAGTCAATGAGTCAAATGTGTAGAATCCATGTGGGGTTAATAAATTTCACAATAGTGTGATATCAGATATTATATCAATGGTGGTCCCTACAAGATAATGACCTGGTTAATCTATAGAGATCGATGGAGTGCATTCATTCCAAATTGTCAAGAAGCAACAAGATGATGACAAGTGATTGATGTTTAATTAAGAAAAGCTAAATACAAAGATAATTTAGAGGGAGATAAATGATTTTTATTCATTCAAGCTATGAGAGGGACTGAGATGTTGATAAAGTGATCAAAGTTTATTAATTTATTAGTGACTATTGGAATTCAAATATTCAAATTTATGAGGGAAGACCAGTCTATAGTTTTTATGCTATAACTATTTATATATGTATAATTTGACCATGTTGTAAAAATGAAAGTTGTATATGACCTTAAAGAACATATAAAACTATTTATTTTAAGGTTTTAATGTTCATATAATCAAAGTTATTAATCTCTAAAGTTGATTGTGTGTTTGACCATATTTTATGAGTGACCTGAGAAGGATATTTTGAGCTATTATGATGGTGTTTGAATGTTTCAATGGGACTTAGATATTGGAGAGTGTTGTATGATATTTTAGGATGATACACACACACACACACACACACACACACACACACACACACACACACACACACACACACACACACACACACACACACACACACACACACACACACACACACACACACACACACACATATGGATTTTTGAGGTTTGGCCAATCCATATTTAGTATGAAAAAATTATTATAAGTTGACTATGTGTTCATTCATGGTGCTTCTATGTATAAGGTCAAAGATTGATCTATTTGGATTTAGTAGAGGAGTGTTGTGATGATTGTGATCATTTTAGGATGTCAAAGGGTTAATTTGGAGTTGACAAATACATTTTTAAATGGTCATGTATATATAATTTTCTCAATTGAGTGCTAAATGGGTGAATAGGTCTCCATGAGACCTATAAGGGCTACTAAGGCCTAATTGAAAGGCATACTTGTTCAAGTATGACCCATAGTGTTATGACTGACTTATGAGGCTAGTATTGAGATATGAAATATTATTAATGGTTAGGTAAATTCTAAATGCCAACCAATAATATAATACTAATTAAGGTTTTATAAAAGGTGAAATCAAAAGTGGTGATTTATAGACTTGAGAAAAGAGGTGAATGTGAGAGTTGAAGAGTGAAGGAAATAAGAAAGGGTGTGTGCCCAGTGGATGGGTTGTAGAGAAAATTAGGTTAATGACTATGTGTATGACCTATAAGTTATATTTTTGATGTCAAATATAGTGTTCTTATAGGTTTGAATATTGAAGATGAGCAAAGAGGTTGAGAGTGATCCAAAAGGATGTTTTGGATGCATTATGTGTGAATGAAAGATAGATGATGTATGTGTAATCTTGGTGGTTGATTTGAGAAGCAAATCAGAGGGTAGACTATGTGTATGACCATTTTCTCATGTTTTTAAGGTTGTGAAAAAGTTGTTGATAATTGTAAAGTGATCCAAAATTTGGTTTTAGATGTTTATGGATGTGTTAAGAAGTGAAGGGGTTGATATACATTGTATCTCCATTAGATTGGTAGGAAATTAGTTATCAAGAGATATTAATTTCATAGGTGTTGGGAGGGTGCTCAACATCTAGGTTAGATGGACTTGACCAATAGGTAGTTATAAGGACTTGATCATCTTAGGGGTAGGTGTTCCTTCTAAAATAGGTGTTTCACTAAATCTAATCTGAAGCACTTAACCAACAAGTGGTCAGAAGGATTTGATCATCCCAGGGATAGGTTCTCCTTATGAAACAAGTGTTTCACTAAATTCCATTCAAAAGGAATTGACCAGTCTCATGTTTGTGATCATCTTATAGGATAATTAGTCCATGTGTTTTTAGGCTTGAGAGTGGATTTTATTCCCAAAGAGGGTTTCCCACATATATCTTGTGTTGTGTGTGTGATATTACATTATATTCATTATTCATTGATATAAACATCTTGTATGCTTCATGAATGGTTGTATTGAATGCTTAAGTGTTTGAAGGGTTTGGAAATTTAATTGGATTATTTTTCACCATTGATTCACTCCCCCTCTTAGTGATTGTACCTTTAACAATGCAATGCCATGTCTCTCCCTCCCATTAAAAAGTTTGATATGAATATTTATCTTCTAAAATGTTTTGACCAAAATGTATTTTACAACTACTATAGCATACCAGGTCATACTACTAATAGTTTCATTAGTTTGAGAACAAAATTTAGGATTTTATAGATGTAAACATCATTAATGTGGGTACACCAATAAAAATTACAATAGTACAACCAAATGAAATTAAAGCAATGAAAATATTTAGTGTTCCTTTTTTTAATAACATAGATAATGAGATATAAAATACCTCAAGCATGCACTATGCATATAATGCACACCCTCCACCATTTTTTTTTACCAATCCCATGTAGAGTAACAACATACTTTGAATGGTATCATTGGTGATTATCATAATCTAGTAACATCTAAGCCACTCATCAAATTTATGGAGCATGATATATTCAATGATGACTTAGATTTATACTCTTTATTTGTTCATGCTCGTATTGATAACCAACTTATTCATAGATTTATGGTTAATAATAGTTTAAATGTGACTATGTGTACAAATACACTTCTTTATCAACTCTACACAGATCAAGATATGCTCCCCAACACTATGGTCATAAAAGGATTCAATGTAACATTCAAATCCACATTGGTTTGATTACATTACAATTATAGGTTTATCAAACACATGTGGCCACTAGAATCATAGTAATACCTAGTGTTATTGTATTTGATATATTATTGGGACACCTTTGGATTTAGTAGATTCATTTAATTTCTTCTATATTTCATAGATGATTTAAATACATATATGCTAATAAGGTCACTATTTTTTTGGGTATCACTTATGAGTACCCTCTATCAAAAAAATATTTGGTTACCATATAATAGCCTTCATTTGATCCATGTTAATTAGTGTAACCTACTCAGATATTCTTGTACCATACATCTACACTTAGATAAAGGCTTATCCTAGAGATGTCCCTTTACCAGAGATTTGTTATAGATTCTATAGATCTATCCTCTACTTATGTATGTCCTAGAGTATTATGGGTGATTTTCATAGGGCATAATAACATTATTCACATACTTCAAGATGGGTTTAAAAAATCCACATAGTTCATCATGATCATATGTTGAGACAATATATTATAGATTATCATAATGGTATTGAAAATTATATAAAATTTGGTGTTTCACATTCATATTCTCCATTGAGATCAGTCTAGTAACTATGATATACCCCTTTCCCTTTGTGAAAAGTTACCATTGATTTTATTAACATAGGGCTTGTTCAGTTTGAGTCCCTTGCAGGACTCGTCAGTTAGTATCTCTCTTTAATTTTTTACATATACTTTACATTACATATATATGAAAAAAATTAGAAAGGTAAAATATTATATAAAATAACAAAATCAAGACCAATTAATGCTTATATATATTGTCATACATCAGTCCAATTATGTATAGTATTAAACACTTTTTTAGCTAGTTTTATATCATACATGTTGCACCAATGTACTTGAGTGATTATAGATTAAATAGAATATTAGTCCCAAATTTAGTTGTAAGTACTTTAATTGTTACACACTTAGAAACTAAATTTAGATTAGAGCATTATGGAGGACAAGAGCATACTTATCTAGTGTCCCTCACCTTATTGTTGTCCTAATGAGCTCATATTATCAACACTCAGTAAAAGATTACACATAGGTTTCCTACAATATGTACATTTGTCAATTAGCTCATTAGGAACATGGTATATATAGGTTTTATCCTTATTTCCCCACATTATCTTACTCATAGCTTAGATATTTACATAACATTACATATTTTGATATTTCTCACTCATTAACATTGTGATATACTATTTTATATCTCATTTACTAGTTATACTTAGCTTACAACTTAACTCTTATTGATTAAATTACATTTCATGCATGTTTTTTATACTTTTCTTTCTAACTTCATATATTTTATGCATTCTTTATTTTCTTTGAGGACATTTTAATATTTCATTTTTGAGTGGTTTTAAGCCTTCGTCTCTTTGATAATATGTGTGTGAGGACATTTGAACATGTCCGTGTGTGTGTCTTCCATTTGTATGTGTGGACATTTGAACATGTCTTTCTATGTGGCTCTAAGCCTCCATTATTTGATTTTATGTGTGTAGGAATTTAAACATCCATGTGTATATGTTTTATATTTGATTGAGTGACATTTGAAAATGTCGCTTTTATGTGGCCCCTTGGCCTTCTATTACATGTTTTTTTCATTATAAATTTACTCTTTGATTATGTGTGTCATGGCCATGACACCTTGATTGATTTTTTATTCATATTTAGATGCCATGATGGACAATATGCATCCACCTAACTCTTCCAATGTCATGGTGGATATCATGAATTCCTCATTAAGTATTCATATTCATTATTATAAACTCATTTTATCATTTATTTTGATGCTTCATTGTCATATTTATATAGTCACAATTACTGTGAATGCTTGTTTCCACATGCATCTTACAGAATTATTATGTTTAGTTTACATACATGATGATGCCATGTTTTTGACATCTTCTCAATATTAATCATCTTTACATTTTTTTCATAACAAAAAACTATTTCATAACTCATTTCTTTTCAATTAAGTTCTTGCACATGATCAATAACTCCCCTCAAAATAAGGTTCATTCACAAAGGTTTATCTTAGATACTAGACTTCCAAGATTAGTGTAGTGATAGGATTTAATAATGATTACATAGTTCACATAATTTTAGTCTCATAAATACATAGAAATTAATTTTGGATAAGAGTGACACATTGGACAATAGATCACTACTACTCTAGTGTCTTTCCCAGTGATGTTATCCAAATGTCTGAAAACTAAGCATTTCCAAAATTTATCAAAACCACAATTTTATCAAAGTAGTATACACCAATTTCACTATCTCAATTTTAATAATTACTAAGATTTTATCATTTTAGAGGAATAATGTGTGGAAGGTGTTCCAAGTTATCACATATGTTTACTTAAAATGCATTTTTTTTTACTCAGTCCTAAAATCTATATACACTAGATGTCAATTGGGGGTATGTGTGTGTCACATTACTTCCTCATTGATTAGTTTTCCACCAATTTTATAGATGAAATGAAAAATTCATTTCATTATCAATGTTGTATACATTATATATATATATATATATATATATATATATATATATATATATATATATATATATATATATATATATATTACTCATATTTTTCACCATTCTTGGCACTATTTTTCACCATAATTAAGCCTTATTCCATTATGCAATGGTTGGTTTGCTATTTTCATTAGTATTTTTACTAGTTTTACACTAAAACTATCTATTGGGATTCATATAGGGATTCCAAATTACTTAACCACTCTATGTATGAGATTATGGATACAAGAAGTTATATCTTAAACATAGTCACCCATTGATGATGATTTGGGAATGCATAGTCCAATGCAAGATATTCAACATCAATGAAAAAATATAAGGGTGAAACCCACTATAGTCACCAGTTTTTACACCAAGAAAGTGCAGTAGTTCACATATTTAATCAGGTGTGTTTTTTTCTTTTCACTCTCTACTTTCATATATTCAAATTTTAATATAAATCTTATGTAAATACTGATATTACATATGTTCCATTTTAGGTTTGCTTGGAAGATAGTTCAACATTATGGCCTACATCCAAGACTCCTCTTCATAGGTAAGTTTAAGTTTGTACTCTTTTTCCTTTTACTCTATTACTTCACTATGTTGAATTACTAGAATTAAAGTTGGTAAATGTAGATAGATAAATAAAAATTTAAGTTAAAATCATGCACTTATGACCACTCTTTTACATTCTTAGCTTTATACATATCTTAGGTCCCCTTTTGATCACTTTTGATCCCTTGCATACTCTTCTAAGATGACAAACAATCCCTAAATGTACTCATCTCCATCCCTATAATCTTTTTCATATTTAATGCCCTAAATATAAATCAACATAATCAAATCATTCATTGGATAGGAGCTCCTTAAGGGACTATAGTGCACTGCCCTAGCATCCTTACCCCCTCTCCTATCTTCCCTTCAAATAATGGCTAATTTTCAAAATCAAAATTTATAGGAAGGTCAAATTATGTCCCTCATGAGGCCCCTTTAAATAAATTTTTAGGATATGTATATATAAACACTTTTCAAACCATTTTTTAAAGGAAGAGGCTTCCACATCAAAAATCACTAGAGTCATAATTGTACATTGAGATCAAAGCATCTATTTCTCCCAATTTTAATTTCATAGAGCCCTAGTAGCCTGGATCTCAATTATAAATACATTTTATAGGTCATAATTCATGATTAGGTCACTTATTCACATCATTATTTCACTATCATCTAGCATATTACACTAATTATTCACTCACCATTGTAGCATGGGAAAACTACATGAATTTTGATCCCTCTTTAGAGTATTTTTATATAGGCAATGCTCAGTACATGGGGTGTTGAGAACTTTCCCACCTTAAATCGCTAACCCATTTTCCCACATTGATTTACATTTTTATTCACATGTCAAAGATATATGGTTTTTAAAGTAACATTACTCATATAATGGTCTTTAAAAGTGATCACAAGATCCCTCACTAGATACAGGCTCTATAGATTAAGACAAAGAATCCAAAAACCCTAATTAACTGACTATAAGTGGAAAAGAGTAAACCATATTAGATAGGAGTATCACCCATATAGTGTATTATTCCCAACTTTTTGTCTAGGCCCATATCCAATTCTTGATTCTTGATTCTAGTCATCAAACCTCCTTGCATAGTAAGTTTCAATGTTTGATTCCTCTTATGGATACAATTTTATCTAAGTATTTTTTTTCTCATTACATTAATATTTTAATAAATTTTATAGAGTAATATAGACACTATAAAACTACACACAATAGTTCTAGATGTCAAAACACCCTTGGACCACCTCAGGACCATCCCACAATCCTTCGATATAAAACCTAAGCCAAATTAGATAACTAGCTAACCAACTAACTGAAGCCTTTTACCAAATTTAGACTTTGACCCTTGACCATCAATGGTTAGGCCTAACCACGGATGATCAAGTTTAAAATTATTGAAAATTAAACACCCACCTCAACTACAACTTGATTTTCTATAATTAGCTTACTTGATCCACTCTTAGATCAATGCATGTCAAAGTTAAAATTAGTTAGCATGTTAAACCTATTATTAAACCTACACTTCCACCTCTCATATTTTCCTATAAAATAAAGAGGAGTAGGAGGTGAAAAGGGATCCATAACTATCAAGAGCTTATAGTATCCAAAATTCTTTGGTAGGTCATTCTCCCAGTGAACCAATAAGTGTGATAGAGATTTGAAGTGATGTGTCAACTCATCAATCCATAACTAAGTATTGTTACTATACCAAATTAATCTAGATCCCACCAACCAAATATCAGACAACTACCTTAATCATTCTTTATATCAATGATTGGGAAAGCTAAGTATCTATTTTCACTAATTAGTTACTTTCTTTCCATTTTGTAACTAACCTAACCTGAACCCACCTTCTAGAACCTCATTTTTTAACCTCACCAATTAGTTTTCCTTAACCACATCAAAACCATAGTAACCATCAATGGTTATCCTAACTACTAAGGGTCTATCCCAATTGCTGATGGTTACCCTAACCACTGACGGTCACTCCAACTACCAATGATCATTGTTTGATAGAAAAATAACCTATTTTTACCTGCTAGACCTCAACCAAATCTTGATTTTAGACCCTCTACACAATCACAAAACCCTACCCTATTTTCTAAACCATACCCGATTCATTTGGCATTAATATCAATCTATTTATTTCTATAATTAGTTTAATTCACCTATTCATTTATCAAGCACTTATTATATTTCATTTCAGTATCTTTTATGATATATTCAAGTAATTTATCTTTTATTTTCATAATTTTATTATCTAAAAGCATTGATTAATAGCCTCCAAGGAAGATCATGCTTATTTTATCTATCTTGCTAGGTAATCCACCCTATTATCTACTTAATCAACCATTTCTTTAAATTATTTATTATCTATAGGTCATTCCTCCCAAGCCAAAGAGGAGTATCTATAATCATCTAAATCAATGTGCACATAACATATTAGGTACTACTAACCATAACCTTCTCAAGTGTCTTTTCTCTTTCCTCCAAAAAATATAATAAAAATTTCTTTAAAGCATTCTTGCACACTCAGTGGGACCCTTGACTCATTTCTTGGGTTCATAGTTGCATCTAAGTGTTTCTTATTCTTTTTTTTTTCTCATAAAATGAAATCAAAAATTCATTTTGGGCTTAAAATTGACTACATACATTATTTTATTACTTATTTTAGCTCACATAGCTTAATTAATCAAGTGAAATAATCATAGCTTCACTCTTCTCACACACAAAAGACCAAACCACTCACATCATAATCAAACATAAAACATTAACATAAGGTCCAATTGGGATTTTGTTACCTAGAGGTCACCTTTCTTGACCATCCTACTTAGATTTCATCACCAAGGGGAGAACCAACTTAGCTCTATGGTTGAGTATAATCTCTAGCAATCAATATATCTTGCTTAAGCACCTGACACCCTTATCATTATGGTGTGTGAAGTGAGGGGGTAGGTCCCAATATCAATTCATGTAGTGATTCCAATATAGATCCCTTTGAGAGCTTAAACACAACCTAAAACCAACCATAGACTTCTTTTCTAGTACCCATTATATAAACTAATTTGAATCACATGAAGCTTAAGGCATAAGCCATAAAAGAGACTAAAAGAAACCTTAATATTTAATGTGATTTAGTGTGTGTTTTGTTTCCTTGACTTTTTCTTGTCTTCTCTTTGTTTGAGTTGTGAAATTTTTTATATCTTCCTCTTTTCCTCATCTGTATAGTTTTGACTAGGCAATAACTAAGAAACTAGGCCAACTAATACCCACCTCCTAATCATCCATCTTCCTCTTTTGCCTCATCCATGGAGTAAATCTCAGATGCAAAGAGTTCTCCTCATCCTTTTTGGATTCCTACCATCCCTTAGATGATTTACCAAGGTGATGCAGACTTCACCACATTTATAGATAATAACCCCATAGCCCTCTAGCATTACCTTAACATCATATCTCACCATACCCCTACTTTGGTTCCACCTATTGACCTACCTTGTCTCATGTCAACCTAGCTTATAGGTGATAATTTTTTTCCACCATATCCACTCAACCTTTAGTCACCTAGGGATCATAATATACTAATAACCCCACTAATACTACCATTTAGAACCAACCCACTAAACCAAACAATGCCCAAGCACTTTCTTCCCTAACTAATAACCCTCTTAGTATAGGAGTAATCCAACCTTTTGGCATTGGTACTTCCCTTACTATAAGAGTACCCTTTTCTAGTGTCACCATCTTTCCCCCCATTTCTAACCTTCCAACCTCTACCCCATTTCAGAGCTTGGTGGTTCCCATACCTTCTACCCTTCCACCCATTAGTACCAAAGTTACCACCTACCCTTTATCTCCTAACCCAATGATACCTCCTACCCAACCTACATTAATCTCTCAACAATTCCCATTGTACCAAAACTAAGTTACATCCCTAACCCACAAGGGTATACACATATACCTTCTAACCAACCATCTATCTCCACATATTTGTATGTGGAATCATCCCAACCAACCATGTCCACATACCAATATGTGGCAGACTCTCAACCCCCCACCAAATATACATATTTTACACTTACCCAAACCTAACACAACCTCATAGATGAGGACTAAGTTGAAATGGTCTCCATCCTCATGGATGGGGACTCATCCTCAATCATTGATCATTTGAAACAATGAAAAAGTCTAAATGATCCTCCACCATTGGATCATTTTCCAAGATTCTATAAATAAGATTGCAAATCTCTATTTTCAATCATCCTTTTAAAATCATAGAATACTTAAAGAGAATATTTGTCTATTAAAATAATCCCTTTTGGGAGAACTACATATGGTCTGATATCCACACATAGACATTGTCTAAGTGGATTATGTAGGCAAAGCTTAGATACATGGTGTCTCTAGGGTCAACTTGGCCACCACCATCATAATCAAATCCCTTTTAAAATCACAATTTTGATAAAACATAATCAATCACAATCACAATCATACTTACATCTAAAACAAATCAAAGTGAATCAAAGTCACCTTTTTGCACTAAAATGTTGCCTATTCTCCCTTTGCATTGGAGGAGTGAGTAGCACATTCTTGATAGATCAAATTAGATTCAAATCATAATGGAAGATTCTTATATCTCAATTGTGAATTTATAATTATTGTTTTCTACATTTGTTTCTTTAGATTTAATTTAATTTAGCTTAGATTAGTTCATTATCTTTACATGTATGATTAGTTCATACATCCTTTAATATAACTCTTGATTATTATACCCTCCCTTGTATTTTAAATATCTTTCATGACCATATCCTCTCTAATGATATCTATATCCTCCTTAAGTTAAGTTATACCCTCCTTGATGTTGATTATATCCCTAATTTTTCAAGTCCTACATAGATTTGATTATGTTTTATCTTAGACCCATCTCCTTTTCCTCCTAAATTTCATCAATGACTCTATAATCAATGGTGTCATGATTTTTAGTCACATAAAACTTGGACAAACATGGTACCTTTATATATGTTGCACATTAGATCAGTAGACAACCACTTGTTTCATGCACTTTTTTACATACTTCACAAGTAGCATTCAATGTTTGTGTTATCTTCACCTTGAAACCATTTTTTATTACCCCTCTATCTCATAATTATCACACCATAATAATTTCCTCTTATCCTATACAATGTTTGATATCAACACATAAAACTAAGTTTCCATTATTTCTATCTACACTTCCATAAATGGAGTAATTCTTATATCTATCCACCTTAGTAATTCAAACCTTAGTGTAGATTCTAAGGCCTCTTGTACATCTATAATGTCTTCATCACCAATTTTCTCTTGAATGTTTTCAATGGTTCACCAAAAAACCATAACACATGTTGAAAAGGGAGAATATTATATGATATTTTTGGATAAAAAAGATTAAAATACACATTATTTGTGCATACACTCTCCAATGGATCTTTCTTCATCTTCTTTATATTTGAGATGATTTATTCCTCAAATTATATAATATGTAATTCTTTTAGAAATTTAGCCTTTAGAGTGTTGAAATATGCTATAAAATAAGAAGTATCATACTTCTTATACCAATTTTTTGTTCTATCCCACAATTTAATTGTAACTAACTAAATTTCATCTCTGGAGATGTGATCCCCTTTGTACACCACATAATTTCACACTTGTGAATGTGGTATAATAAAAAATTTGTACCCATGTGTTCTAGTAATTTTAATGATATCTTGTAAAATATGGTTTTTGGTTATGTATGTTGGGTTTGTGCCAATGCACTATTCCCTCATAGTGGTGTTCCACCATTCACAACTGCACTCATCACCATAAGACCTACACATTTATAGAGTAAACTACTTGTGTATTCATTATTGGGTTAATCATTGGTATCATCACACTAGACATCAAACTTTTTATCCTTACTACTATACACATTCTGATCATTAGATTTTTTAATAATTGGCTTATCAGTGTTTTCTACATAGCCTTAATGTTTCCACCTAGTAAGTTTAATAGTTATAATTGCATCACAATGTAATTTTTACTTTATCTCATTATAAATTCCTGTATCCTTGTAATTTCCAAGATATCCACAATGTTTTCTCTTAATTTATTAACATATGCATGGGTTTCACTTTTAAACTAGTTTAGAACTAAGTCTTCTTGTATGAACTCCACTTCCACTTGTGGAATTCATTCTTCCTCTAACTCTTCTTCACTCTAAGGTTCATCACTATGTATATCTCCTTTCTCATTGGAGGGCATTCCCCCTTTTGTGTGAACTAATCTTACATCACTCTCAACATACATTATTTTACTTTATTCCCTTTCACTTATAGTGTCATTTTCCCTAAGGAATTTCTCTCTAATTTTTTGTTGATTTCTTACTCTTCTCCAACATTTTATTCACCTATCACACACATAAATTATTTTATACTTTCATCTTAAAATTACCAATGCTAATATTAACTATCATCATTTACATCCACATTGGTATCACTTCAATTGAATATGCTCCAAGTTTACACATATAGTTAAACTCTACCGCCTCTAGGCTATAATAACATTGAAACTAACAATTCTTGGATGTATCTATTTAGATCCCTGGTTAGCTACACTTATCTATAATTTGTCACTCTCTTGTAGTTTCTTAACTCAATCATCTAACCAATTATCATCTCTACTAAAGTTCCTACTATGATACTATAAATACGTAGATATCCATGTGAAAAATTTATGGATATTCTATCAAAAATATATCATACAAATGATTATAAATATTTTTAACTAGCCACTCATTTAGCTTCTATTCACAATGACCTAGTAATTTATGTTCAAATGCCAAATGTTTAGACTGAAAATATGTATCTGCATGTTCCAACATGATGTTTTCTACAATACAAACCCTCAATACAAATAGCCTAAGTAAATAGGGTCCCATAAATAGAACATAAATGTTTTATTATTTTAGGATACTTTCAAAACTACTAAAACCTTCACTAAAACAACACTAAAAAAATGTCCCTTGTGTTTTCATATTAATTAAACCTAAATATAGCCACTCACCCAAATCATACAAGAGAAATTGATAACCCCACCATTAAGAAGATTATATAAATCAAATGAGTACATGGTATAAATACATAAAATACTTCATAAACATTAATTATATTAGTATCATTAATCATCAAAAATAATATACATTAGATAAGCACATACAATTACTTTTGCATGTAAATCATGACATAAAACCTTTACAATATGCTTTATAAGCTATAAATACATATAACCTACCCAAATGTGTGTCTTAATGAGAGGTTTGGGGTCCTTTTTATAGTAATTCCCCAATAACCTACTCATGAGAGTTGGATATATGTATATTTATTATATAATGTTCTATAAAATCATATAGCTTTTAAAATAGATGCTCATATGATTTAGTTCAAGATTATCAAGATACATTTCCTTTTGTCTATTTTAATATCTATATATTTGCACATTATATAATTTTGCTTGTTATTTCACACTTGATTATGTTTTATGTTGTTTAGAACTCCTATGAACATTTAATTTTTTCAACCCTATATACTCTTGAAAATCATACATAAAACCTTAAAATGCATTATCATTCTTACACATACATAATAAAACCTGCATATACCCCATGCAATACCTATACTTAGTCAAAATATTCACCTTATATTTTTATGTGCATTCCTAAGGCCAAAATTTTGTGTAGTGCTCATTTCACCATGATGATTATGTTTTCCTCTACCTCTATTTGTTTTTACTCTTCCACTTGAAAACCTTCCACTACCTCTAGAGTTAAGTTGTTATCTTCTAGACAACTTTTCTTTTGCCTTTAATGACCATTGATAAGATTCCTATACCAAAATAAAATTAAATGTTCCAAATTTGTCTCAAATGGAAACACAAAGTCCATAAACATGTCTTAAATTAATTTTTGATCATATTCCATATGACCAACTCTAATGGTGAGATTTTAAAACTTATTTGTGTAGTCCTTCCATATCAACTCTCTTTGCCATAAATTTAACAAATTTTGATCAAATTTAACTAATAATTAGAAGACAATAATGTGTTGAGGTTAACATAGCCCCATTCCTAAAAATGGGCACCCTTATTTTAAATTATGTAAATTTGTGTTTTAAACTAAAAAATCATCTGATCATAGTATCATTAGAGTATTTTGCACATTGTCTTTATTTGAAGATCATGCACACAATGGTTAGATTGGCATATTTATTCATGATTTTGGTTTCAACTTACCTAAATTTTCTAACATTAATTCTCTGTGTTTCAATTTGTAGGTCTAATGAAGACCATTTAGAATGAGCAATGTCTATGTTTTATGATTTAATAATAATTTGATCTTTTACTATCCTTTAGTCTATTAAAAATCAAATTAAATTCATGTTTGATCATCTTAAAACCCTTATTCAAATAACCCTAGTCTAATTTTTTAACCTAGATCCCTCTAAATTAAATTTAGACTTTCATGGGAACACTTTAGTTTTTCTCAAGACTTAGTTTAATTTTAATACTAAGGTTTAGTTGTGTTTATTAACATGACCAAAAATTAGTCTAAAAATTCACCCTTGATCCCTTTTATATCCTGCGACCATTGGTCCCTTTTATTTACTAGCTTGGTCTAAGTAATGTATGGTCCCTTTGTTATAAACTTAGTAATAAAAACCTTATCCTAAAACTTCTATTGTATTTATTAACAAAATAAAAAATTTAGTCTTAAGATTATATGCTAGGTTTTTTATCATCTGTGAGGTCCCCTTTATTATGCCTCAAAACTATAGGCTAAAATATTTAACGTAATTTCTTTATATGCTCTCAATCCTAACATAAACATTTTACATCTCCACAAGATATGATAGTATGTGTTTGTTGGCTCAAAGCTGATTGAATAGTGCACAAGAAATTTTGAAATTTCAAAGGCTCTAAGATTACCATGAGGGTGATAAGCATCACCATCTTAGTGGGTGGCTCATAGATCCAACAAAGTGCATTGGTCAAATTTTCAATGTTCACCCTAGGATAGGCATGGATTTTCCAAGTGGAAAAATCCTAGAGCTCGAAGACAAGATCTGATAGAACCCATTGGATCAGTTGAGGATAATGTAATGGTGGGAAGCAAAGGTAGAATTTTCAATAGAGCCTAAACAAATGTAGTCGTGACAAGTGTCACAACCATGATGAGCATAATGGGAATAAATGATCCATGTTCAAGCATATATGCAACAAATCTATGATGAAAAAATGTTTGAAGATTAAATGGGCCCAAATTGAGTGAGGAGCTTCCACATGGTATGATGCGCTTGAATGATGAAAATAACTTAAAGAGCCTATGAAGTTGCCAAGTGGCATACTTATGTTCCATAATACAGAAGAGGATCTGGCAGTGTCAGTCCTAGGTGGAATTTTAAAAAGCTAGACCCAATGAGATGCTAAAATGTGTCCTAGGGACAATAGTGACATTTCAAAAGTTAACAAATAAAATGACATGGCATTATCATATGGACAGAATACATGGATATTTTGAGACTAGAATTATACATATCATCAGCCAGTGGGTCTTGAGGTTAAGATTAGACAAGGAATATTCCTTTGGTAAATAATCTTGTATAATATTTTGAAAAAGAATATTTTATTAGTAACATGTGATGCACAGTCATGTTAGGTTAGTCATAGTTAAATAGGGACATGACTTCTATTAGTATTGGTAAAGAGATACCTATTTATGACACTTGTCTAATTGCATGTTGACAATAACTAACTGACATACCTCATGAAAGGTCAATATAAAGAGGTATTATCAAATTTAAAGGGTGGAAGGAGTTCTTAGAGCCAAAATTACTTTGTAAACTTGGAGAAAGTAGTAAAATTAAGGAATTTTGTAAAGTTTGTCCACTATTTATCTGTGTGTTTTCTATCATGGTGTCTTTCTCACTTCTTAGCTTAGTTTCAAGATTTGAATTATTCTTATGGATTTTAGATGTGTATCTTTGAATTTAGAGTTGATAATTTATGCTAATGTTATATAAGTTGAATGTTCTTAGGTTTGATTCACTTTCTTTACTCTTCTTGTATTTGGGATAATGTTGTTTGTTTACAAGGGTGAAATCTTTAAAGTAAAATTGGTTCTTATTTGCACATTTTCATACCTTCTTTACACATTTACCTAATGTGTGATAGGATTTGAGCTTATGTTACTTCATGTTGCACATTGGTTATATGCATATTTAGATGAAATTTGAAATTTATAATAATGTCTAGAATAAAGACCATCAACATCCTTCTTTTTGCCCTACCCTTCCTTTTACTCCTTTTTGACTAAATCACTTTAGTTTAGCTTGTCATTGTAAATATCCATGTTATATTAGTGTTTATACTTTAGGTTTTGGGCATCATTCACTATTATTAACACAAAATAATTCATATTTTACATAGATTAGCTATTTGGCCATGGTGGCTCCTAACCACTAAATTAATATAAATTTGTGAAACAAATCACTTGTTATACCTCTATTCCATTAATAGATAATAAGATTATTACAACATATAACTCATGCATTGAATTCTCAAGAATTCAAAAATGAGAAGTGTTTCTTAAACACTCTAGGCACCTGTGATACATATTCAAACATCAATATGAGGGGCTTTATTGGTTCTAGAAGGAGGGCCTCTAGCTAAATATTTGTGAATTTAAAGTATCTTTGCTAATTTTAGTGAATTTTGTTTAAAGATTGATGTATTCTTTGCATATTTATGTTTATTTAAGAATATTTGTGTAAATATCATTGATCTTAATGGTTTTATACCAATATTTAGGCTTCCTTTAGCCAAATATCATTATTATTTAAAGATCTATGTGAAATGTTTGAAAATATTTAAATATCCATTTATCTTTGCAAAAATTTGGTCTATATATTGTATTGTTAACAATATTTGGAGATGGAATGACCAAAAGTAAGGTATTCATAAAGGTATGGTATGGTTAGGTGTATCGTCTATCAATGTTCCTAGTCAGGTACATGATTTACCTCAAATCTTGAAAGGTATTTGCCTTCTTTTAATTCTACTGGTGTTGTTACTATTAAATCACACATCAAATTTTTGTTAAAGTTACCTTAGGATTGTTAAATGTTTTTCATGAATATGTTTCCTATAGATTATTTCCTTTTAATTTTAGAGATGTGGCATATGATTGGTTTCTTAACCTTCTTAATGATTTCATTATCAGTTGGAATGATTTTGATAATTATTTCATTGATCAACTTGGAAATACCACCAGTCCATATGTCCTTTATCAACAATTAATTACTATAAAAAAGCATTCAAATGAAATCATTAGATATTTTAATGCTATATTTCAAAAGATGTTGAGTAGAACTATAGATCCTTATAGACCTATTGAGGCTTTAGCTTTAGATATTTATAAGGATACTTTAGATCCATTAAATTTTATGTTTTTGAAAAGATCTCTCAGATTCATTATTACATTAGCTTTAACCTATGATTAAGTTGTGGTAATTAATGACCAAATGCAACCCCAAGATCAAATGACATATATAATTCCAAATGTCAAAATTAATTTGCCTATGCTAAATGTCATTTTTAATGCAAATCAAAATAGAATTGCATCTAGGTTTCAAAATAACAATGCCAACTATAAAATTAGGCCATCTAAGGACATACATGAAATGAATCTTTGTAATATGGTTCTATTTGATTGTTGTAATGTCTTTGAAGCATATCAAAATGAAAAAGATACATCTAAAACTATGCTTAATCAAGAAAATGTTATAGGGACATATGGATTTATAAGGACATCTAAATCCTTCATAGTATAGGATTATGATTTTCCATTTGAAGAAGAAAGTGAACCTAAAGATACTTTAGAAGAAGGAATATCAAATCAAGATGATCAGCCCCTTGAACAAGATCAGAGGCAAGATGACCTCTCTTTAGAAGATAACTATGAGGATAATTCATATGAGGTCATTGCTAAAATTGAGGATATCCTTGAAGAAGATGATCAATGGTAGTAATTGTACTATGATTTATTGGTATAAATTGAGGTATTCTAAGACAACAATGTCATTCTATATATCCCAAATTAAGATGAGGTGGGACTCGATTGGATAGAATAAACACCATTCTACATAGAAGATGAAGATGAAATAAGTCCAATAGATCAAGAAATTCATATGACTCCATCAAAAGGTTAAAAATATGTGATATACATGTTTTAAATGGTAATATTCCAAGTGAATCTCATATCCTTTTGTTGATCATGATGAATAATCCTTTTGGCTTGATTTAGAGAGTTTTTGTGTAAGGATTGATAGTCCATTCCCACTTCATGTGGATATTGAGGAATGTATTATAGAAAGTACTATTATAGTTTATCTTCATGAAGGAAATGATATCCTAGAGATCCAAAAGAAAGATGAGTTAGATCCTAATGAATACATCAATCCAAGTATACCATTTGAGTCTATAGTACAACCATAGAAGGAGAATGAGACAAGACATGATCAGTCTCTGAATGAAGTAGATATAGCTTTCATGATAAAAGAAAGAATAATTTGGGAAGAATATAATTGGATCTTGGATCCATATCTTCAATCCATGTGCTTGAGAATGGAGGTGGGAAGCCAAGTTACATCATATAGAAAACACAAGCATACAAGTGCTCCTATCCACAAGAAGAGGCTATTGAATGGAAACAATCATGTTTTAAGGTTTTGTAGTAGACTAAATAACTTTCCATTTGATCTTGGAGGTAAATTATTTGTGGAGTTAGTTCAAGTAGGTTTTACATTAGTTTATTTCCCTATCCCTAGTTTTTAAGTAGCATTTATCAAAAATTGTTTGATTGTTGTTTGTTTTGCTTTGTTTGTTAGATTTATGTGCTTTGTTCCCTACTTCTAAATAATTCCTTTTGGACAACCCTTAGCTCAAAGTTCACATAATTACTCAAGAACTTCTAAATCAGAAATGTGGGTATGAATTCTTAAAATTAGTTGATCATGGATTGTTGAAATGTGAGCTTAATGTTATAGTTTGGAGAAACTGGTAAAGACTAATGAATAGGTTAATTATTTCTTGACATTTAAGCCTTGATTTGATATAATCTTGATTTTAATAAGGATTTCACATGTTGGGTGAAAATTTAAATTATTAAAACATAATAATGTTTGTACTTAATAAACATTATTGACTAGGATAAAGTGTCTAACCAAGGATGATTGCCTAAAGATCAAACATTTGACCAAATCCTAAAACCTATCTATCCTGGTTCCCATCCTTTGATAGAGAGTCAAAAATAATTTTAAAAATACAAAAAAAAGAGACTTATTGAAAAATTCAAGAGCTTTATAAATAGAGTGATTTTGGTAATTCTAAATAGAGGTGATTTTGGTAATCTTCATCAGGGATATGGACACCTAGCTAGTAGTGGAATAAGGCTTTGAGTGGAGTTAAAGGCATCTCTATTGGGGATATGGATTTTTGGTTGGTATCAAAGAAAATCCCAAGCCTTTTATATACAAATCATGGTTCTTAATGAACATCTAAATATGTTATAAGTTAGTGTTAATGGTCAAGGTCATAAATCTAGAAGTTTCTACCTAAATCCCATGGCAAATAGTAAGTGAAATTAAAGCACACACACATCATGATTTAGTTTTGATGTTTGATCCTAATTTTGCATATGTAAGACTTATTTTAATCATGAATTGATCCTAATAATGACACATGATCAAATGGAATGAATAAACTAATTATTAGTCTAAACTAGAGTCTCTAAATTCTAACATATTACTATATTTCCCCTTGAAGTCACCATTTGTTGATGTCAACATACCCCCATTCCTAAAAATGGGGCCTTGTTTCAAATTGTGAAAATTTGTTATTTTAACTAAAAATTCATTTGATCAAAGTATCATTAGAGTGTTTTACACATTATCTTTATTTTAAGATCATCTACATGGTTAGACTATCATATTTATTCATAATTCTAGTTTCATATTGCCTAAATTTGCTAACATTGAATTTGTTTGTTTTAGGTTTTAGGTCTAATGAGGAACATTTAGAATGAGCAATGTCTAGGTTTTATGAATTAATAATAATTTGATATTTTAATAGCCTTTGATCTATTAAAAATCAAATTAAATTCATGTATAAGCATCTTTAAACCCTTATTAAAATTACCCTGGTCTAATGTTTTAATCTAGGTCCCTCTAAATTAAATTCAAATTTGTGTGGGAACACTTTAATTTTGATTATGAGTTAGTTTAATTTTTATACTAAGGTTTAGTAATTTTTATTAACATGACCAAACCTTGGTATAAAAATTCATCCTTGGTCCCTTTTATATCTCATGACCCTTGGTCACTTTTATCTAGTATCTTAGTCTAAGTAACATATGGTCCCTTTGTTATAAACTTAGCTTTAAAAGCCTTATCTCAAAGCATCTATTGTATTTATTAACAAAATAAAAACTTTAATCCTAAGAATATATGTTAGGTCTTTTATAATCCATGAGATCCCCTTTATTATGTTTCAAAACTATAGGCTAAAATATTTAACCTAAGATCTTTATATACTCTCAAGCCTGACTTAGACATTTTGCATCTCCACAGGATCCAATGGTATGCATTTTCTTACTTAGATATTATCTAATGGTGTACAAGAAATGTTGAAATTTCAAATGTTCTAAGATCAACATGAGGGTGATAAGCATCACCATCTCAGCGGGTGGATCATAGATTTAATGAAGAGCATTGGTCAAAACTTCAATGTTCACCCTAAGACAAACATGAATTTTCCAAGTGGTAGAATCTTGGAGCTTAAAGATAAGATCTGATAGAGCTCATTAAATAAATTGAGGATAATCTTATAGCATGAATCAAAGGTATACTTTTCAATAGATCCTAAATAAATGTGATTGTGACAAGTGTCACAATTGTGCTGAGCAGAATGGGAATCAATGATTTGCATTCAAGCATACATGTAATATATATATATATATATAGTGAGAAAAGGGTTTAATATTTAATGGGACCAAATTGAGTGAGGAGTTTCCACGTGGTGTGATATTACCCAAATGATGAAAAGAGCTTAGAGAGCCTGTGAAGCTACCAAGTGGCATGCTCATGTTCTATCATGAAAAATAAGATCTCACAGTGCAAGTCCTAGGTGGAATTTTCAAAAATCCAAAACCAATGAGGTGTTGACATGTTTCTTAGGGAAAATAATCACATTTTTAAAGTTAACAAATAGAATGACATGGTATTTCCATATGGATAGAACATGTGGATATTTTGACATTAGAATTATACTTATTATCAACTAGTGGGTCTTGAGGCTAAGACTAGATAAGGAATATTCCTTTGGTAACTAAAACTATATAATATTTTGAAAATTAATATTATATGAGAAAAAATTAACACATGGTCATTTTAGGTTAGTCATAGTTAAATAGACTCATGAGTTCTATTAGTATTGGTAAAGAGATACTTGTCTATGAAACTTGTCTAATTGCATGTTGATAAGAAATGATCAACACAGCTCATGAAAGGTCTATATAAAGAAGTATTATCAATTTTAAAGGGTGGATGTAGTTCTTAGAGATAAAATTACTTTATAAAATTGGATCAAGTAGTACAAATAAGTAATTTTTCAAAGTTTATCCACTATTTATTATGTTTGATATCATGGCATCTATCTCACTTGTTTGGTTTAATTTCTAGATTTGAATTGTTCTTATGGATTCTGGATGTGTATCTTTAAATGAAGAGTTGTTAATTTGTGATAATGCTATATTAGTTGAATATTCTTAGGTTTGTTTCACTTTCTTTACTCTTCTTGCATTTGGAATAATGTTGTTTTCTTGTAGGGGCAAAATCTTTAAAGTAAATATGGTTCTTATTTGCATCTTTTCATACCTTCCCTAGATGTTTGTTTGATGTGTGATATGATTTGAGCTTATGATACCTCATGTTTCACATTGGTTAAATTCATATTCAAATGAACTTTTAACTTTTTTATAATGTTTGGAATAAAGACCATCAACATCCTTCTTTCTGCCCTACCATTCCTTTTGCTCCTTTTTTACTGGATCACTTTAGTTTAGCTTGTCATTGTAAATATCCATGTTAGCTTTGGTTTTAGACTTGAGTGTTTCAAAATAATTCACTATTATTAGCACATAATACTTCCTATTTTACATAGATTAACTATTTTTCCACAGTGGCTCCCAACCACTAGATTAATATAAATTTATGAAATAGATCACTTATTTTACCTCTTTTCCATCAATAAATAACAAGATTATCATAACCTGAAATTCATGCATTGAATTATTAAGAATTAAAAAATTAGAAGTGTTTATTAAACACTCTAAGCACCTATGATACATATTCAATCATCAACAAAATGTACCCTTCAAATTTGTGACCATTATATCGCAACTTTCCATTCAATCATCGATTCCTTGCCAATTGCACATGATCACACCATAAGGATACATGCCATTTAAGATTAGTAATGGAAAAATCACTTTCTTGGGGTATTTTTTTGACTTGTATTCTAAATAATTTTCCATTTATATGATCTAATTTATAAGCTCTGTGGGACTCAAGCTCCATAGAAAAGGGTATCCAATTTTGGTTTGTTTCCCTTATCTATAATAGTTTTAAGAATTATCTCTAGGTTCATCCATTATATCCTCCACTTGAATCTCTTAATTTTTTTATTCTTATTCATCACTTACATCATCAAAAATATTTCATCTTATTCATTTAGTCTTCTTTGCATCTAACCTTACTTAGATTCCTAGTGAAATTTCATGGCAATGGTTCCTAGTGAAGGGATGACTCACCGCACAACCATCAAGTATGCATAGTAGATTATTAACTCATTTAAATTATTAATAATAATATACATGATAGTATTAAATTCATAGCTTACATAAGTACTATCCTCTCCCATCTAAGATTCATCAACTCTTTTCTCACTCTCCCCCTTAGCTCTGCATTTTGGTAGAGTCTCAATCCTTAGTATGGGTCTTTCCTTATATCGAAACTCTAAATTTATTAGAAACTCTTAGTTTCTAACATCAAAAATCAAATGGTACCCAAATTATTTTTTTATATTAGTTTTAGTCTAGTCACTAGCATATCCAACCTAGAAACTAATAGTTGTTAGAAACTAACATATCCTACCCATAAAGATGGATCATTCATCATACTTTTGAACGCTAGTCCCGCGCGTGCATGCCCCCTGCTCCCTGTGCACGTATGGAGTTTTTGAATGCCGCGAGCACACAGGTGTGAGCACGTACTTCAAGACTGGTCTAAGCTGCTACAGATCTGGCGGTTGGAGTGGCAAAAACTTCACCAGCAAATGGGGATAGGATCCTGGTCATGGAAGGGGGTTCTTCTCCAATCACGGATCCAAAAAATGGTTCCCCTATTTTAGGGTCTATCCCTGGGTCTAAGGGAAGAACTTATGCGGACGTGGCTACTTTTGAAGCTGAAATTCATGATGTGAAATGCCATGCTTTTACTGGGAGACTAAGCGAATCACCTGTAAGTGCTTTAAAACCTGTCAGGGTTAATCTTGATCCTGATACTGTTAAAGAAATATTTGATCAAGCAGAGTACTTTTCAAAGTCTATGGCTATTTGTAGATTTTGTGGCTTCTGGCCATCTCATGCTGATTTACATGGCTGGATATCCCAGACATGGCTACCACTAATTGATGGAAATGTTGAAAATTATCCTTGTGGTAAAGGTTTTTTATAGATTTATTTCACATTACTAAGGACAGGAAGAATATTCTTTCCAACAAAAATTTCTTCTGGCAGGGTAAATACCCTCTCTTCGCCAAACGGTGGCATATGGATTTCAATCCTGTTATGAAAACATTCAACAAGATCCCTGTCTTGGTTCAGCTCCCTAATTTACCTTTGCATCTATGGCATGATTCGGTGTTTAAAACCATCGAAAATGCTATAGGGGAATTTTTATTTGTGGACTCAAAAACCAAGAGGTATTTCAGATCGACTTGTGCTCGCCTTATGGTTAAGGTGGATGTTTCTAAGGGCCTTCCTGAGGTGATTTGTCTGGATTCCCCTAAGAGATCTTGGATGCAAATGTTATATTTTGAAGGGCTACCTTTTCAATGTATAAAGTGTCACCTGACGGGGCATGTTGCTGCTCGGTGCACTGCAAGGAAATCCAGACCCAGAAGATCTCCTTCTTGGTGGGCTGATGTTGATCATGATCACTATATTGCAGAACAACCTGAGGAAGTTTTGACTGATTCTGAGAATGAGAATGAAAAGAGTATCTTATCTACTTCGATGGATCAGGAGTCTCAGTTGGAGACTGTTCCTGTTGAAGGTTTGGTGGAGACTAGATTATGTAATCTTCCTGAACCAATTTCTGAGGAGGTGGTGGTTCCTCCACCTGTTTTGATGGATTCTCCTAGGAGTCAGTTGTTGGCTGGTTCTCCTAAGGCTCTGGCTGAGGTCTTGTCACCCCCTGGGCTTCATGATTCTTGGCCTTCTGAGGAATGGGTTGCTGAGGCAGCTAAGGTAGAGGATGGCTGGACTACTGTTAAAAGGAAAAAATCTAAGCCTCTGGTCCCTCCTCTAGATATGAAACTTTGGTCTTGTAAAAAAAATAATAACTATTAGTTATGGTTTGTCTAGCTTTTGTCTGCTATTTTCAGATTACTGGTTAATCTGGTTTAGCTTTTGGAGGTTCCAGGTTATTTCGTTTCCTGGGTGTGCTTAAGGTTTATATCTTATCTTTTGTAAAGGGTTTCGGGGCCCCTTCAAAACCTATTTTTACCTTAATCTAAAACATATCCTACCCATAGCCTTACTTTTTAGGGACCTCAAGTCTTATGACTCTGATAGTAGATTGATCAAATTTTCATGGATAAAATCATGTTAATACTATTTCTCTATGTATTTGTGTCTATCATTCCTATAATTCAAACATTTAGTTCATGTGGAAATATTTTCCCACTCAGTCTGACATTATTGGGCTATGTAGAGGCTTTTTCCTCATTTAATGTTCCATATTATAAGTGATTTTCCCCTCCTAAATGTTAATCTAATTTTATAGTTCCTTGAAACTATTACATGACTATCCTTAGTTATTTTACACATTATTTGTGCATCCATTCAATAATTCCATGCATGTTGATCCACAAGTGCTTCTATATTGTCCTTTAGCACCCAGCTATCTTATTTATCCATACACTATATAACTTGTAGGATTATAGGTTCACTTGGGATGATCATACCTCATACTGAGGTAATGTAATTTTAATCCCATACTTACATAGGTTTATCAGTTTAAATAATCCTATAGTTAGTTATTTAACCATGGTGTTCCTCTTCACTAGTTACTCTGATCAAGCTCATTTCATGTTCCTCCTCATATATTTTTTGGATCACTTAAACCATCCTTCACTTATGTTTGAAACATTTATTCCTCATATTCACCCTTATTTTCTCCTTCATTATTTCCTTCTTCCTTTCTTCCCTTCATATATTCTCTTTTATGTGGGTCTACACGTACCTTGTTCTTTCTTTTTTTTAAGTGCACTTGATCTTATATCCTATTTCATACCTTTCAAGGATTACTTACACATTTCTTATTTTTTCATTCCATCTAAAGTGGATTTACACCCACATAGTATACTCTCTTTATGCCAAGGTCTCACCTTCATTATCATCTCTTTTATATGCACTTCCTTCATGTTATATATGTGGAATATTCATTCTTCATGACTTCTACATGTCATGTGTACATAACACATTCGCTATTTACCTTCTTTCTCCTTTTTCCTCTTCCTTGTGTTTATCCATAGTTAGGTTAATATCCCATCATCTTACTCTTATCATCTTTAAGCTAACCTATAAATCCTATCTTTATCTTCTCTATGTTGTGCATAAATATAATTACAATCTCCTCATTGGCTATGACCCAAATCCCTCACCTTTTGTTACTCTAGCATCTTCTACACCTTGTACTTTTCTCAACACATCTCCACCCTTATCCTCCTTAAAAAAACTCATCTTCTACATGATATTCCCATTTGTGTGTTGCCACAAGTTGACTTCCATTCACTATGCTATTTTAATAGAGCTTATTTATGCACATCTTATGCCTTAATTTACTAAAGATGGTCTTATTATAGATTTTATTCACCTTCCTCTCTCCCCTTTTGTGCTCTACCTTCATCACACATTTTTTCCCCTCCTCTTGAGTAATTTTCCTTTTTCTTGGTGTAGTTATGTTGTCACACTCTCTTGTATTAGTTTAGCTATGTGTTGGCCTTATATTCTTCTTATCTTATTGGCACACTTCCACCATTGTGTTTTTTCTTTCTTCACCTCCATGCCTTCCAATAGGTATACTTTACCTGATCATATTTTGTTGTTTCTTGCACTATGTTCTTGCACTATCCTTCCCTTAGCTAGTTCTTCTCCCATTAATTATTTTTCTTTTCACATCTATCTAATTTAAATGTATATATATAAGTTTCCTAGTTTAGAGTTATACCAACATAGTTTCTTCTTAACAATTATTGTTATCCATGCTCTACTTCCCTAGTGAATCCTAATAATTCACTTCCTACTAGCTACCTCAATGTTCAATGTTATGTTAGCCTTCAATTGCACTCAACTCAACTAAAAAAATTTCCTCGATGTGTCTACTAACTTGTGACCTTGATAGCTACCTCAATTTTAAGTGTTTTGATAACCTTCAACTATACTCAAATCAGCTCAGCTTCCTTCCTTGATGTGTCTTCTAACTTGTTCCTATACTATCTACCTCAATAGTTTAGTGATATGGTAACTTTAGTTTCTCTCAAGAAACTCTATATATTTTCCTCTTCTCTATTGTTTGCCTCAATATTTTGGTGATCTACCAACCTGTATTTATGCTCAATAAACTCTACATATTTTTCCCTTCTCTTTTATTATATACCTCAATAGTAAAGTAATCTACTATCCCCTATTTGCACTTAGGGAACTCTACATATTTTCATCTTTTCTATTGGTTGCCTCAATAGTTTAGAATTTTACCATATTTTAGCTACACCCATTATTTTTCCTCCTCTTGTGACATCTCTTGACTATCACTCCCTATGCTAGTTACCTCTATCTAATTCATATGCTTTGTGATTTATTCCTTTCTAAGTGCATTTGTTGACTTATTTCATGAAAAGTAATCATACTTGTGCACTATTCTATGGCTTCTCATCTATAAAATTTTGGGTTTATTACCTAATGATATATGCATTTGGAAACTTGTACATTTCCATTGATATCTCCTCATTTACTCTTATTCCAAACATTCCCTATTCCTTATGCATTTTTTTTGTCTTTGGGAAAACTTAGATTCAACTACATGCTAACATTTTCACATCCTCCTCCTCATCTTCAGCTCCTCATCCTAGTATGTATGCATTTCAAGTTACCACCTATTGTACTAAGCACATTATTTCATGATATAAACACAATGGTGGAACTATATCCACCTTTCCATCATGTGTTTCACTTCATAGTAATTAGGTCTCCTTCTCCATTCCTACTTGTGCACTCTCTTCACATAGATATTGCTTGGTCATCCTTTTCCTTTAGTATCAACCTACTTATTATCCTAAGGCACATTTTTAAGGTTAGACCAAAACTTTATTTGATATCTCTATAGTCACCTCCCTTGGCCATGTACCCTAAATAATTCATTTCATCTTGAGATGGTTCTAGGCATGCACTACTTGGTATAGTAGTATGGAAACCACATGTTTCCTTTCCTTGACTCAAAATATCTTATTCTCTTTGAAGTCTATCTATTTATTCAGTGTACTTCTCCACATCCTTCTCTATGCACTCTTCACCCTTATCTATTCCCCTACACTCTTCAATGCAAAATTGTGTTTTGCATCCATAACCCACTTCATCTTATTTTTGGGTCTCCTCATTCTATTGTCTTGATATATAATGTCTTCATATTTCTTCACACTCTTCATTATCTATAAATCTAGGTTTAATGGAGGACCTTTTATTTAAAACCTTATATCCAACAAACTAATTGTAATATACTCTTTGCATCATCACTACCTCATATCATTGATATTGTTAGTGCTCCTTTTCTCTTCACCTATTCTCACTCTACATACTTCTTATTGGTAAGTGTAACACACTAAAAATTTCATGTTTTCAACTACCTCTAATTAGATATTATGTTAACCTATTCTTTATATAATTCTATCTACCTTGAATCAGTGATTCTACCATGATTTTACCTTTTCATGGTGCACCTAGACTACCTAAAATTGACATTTCTAATTATGTAAAATATTTTAGGCTACCCATTGGTGTTATTAATATTACATAGTTACTATGGGACCTTTGAACCACCATTGTAAATATATATTATGATATTATATATCTTATCTATCAAGTGTCTTTATCCCATTCATTTACTCTCTACCTACCTCTTTATGGTGAAAAACATTATGCTCTTTATTAGTTCCCTCACTCTTTAGTGATCTACTAGTTTGTCTTCAACACTTCCTATTAACTACCTCAAAGGTTGGTAATATACCAATATTCATATCATCTCAAAATAGATCACTAGTTGACTCATATTTTTGTGATCTACCAGTCCTATTTATTATTTAGCATCCTCTACTAGCTACCTCAAAGGTTGGCAGCCTACTAGTCTCCACCACTTTATTCACCAATTTCATCATAGTTTAACAAATTATGAGAATTTTATCATAATTTTATCCTCACTTTATATTATCTCTTTTATTTGCCTCACTATTCAATGATATACTAACTTCCTTTCCTACATCACCCTACACCCATCTATTCATTGCCTCTTCTACTCATATATTTACCAAGGTTCTCAATCTTGCTCTAATGCTAAGTAATGTAGTGCCATGGTGTGGGTTCTTAGTGAATGGATTCCTCACCACATAGCCATAAAATATGCATAGTGATTTTTAACCACATTTTAATTATTAACAACAAAACATATGACATTTTATCTTCATGACTTACACAAGGGATCTCATTCCCTTATAAGATCCCTTAACTCTTCTTTGACTCACCCCATTAGCTTTAAATTTTAGAAGAGTCTCAATATTTTAATATAGAAACACTCTAACTTTAGTAGTAAATATCAATACCTAATAATAGATAACATCATCCTTCAAATGGGACCTAGATTTCATTTTCATATAAGTTATGATCTGGTCGCTAGTGTATCTAGTATAAAAACTAATAGTTGTTACCAACTAGCCTATCCTACATGTAGCCTTACCTTTTATGGACCTTGATTCTTGTATCTCTCATAGTGGATTGATCAAATTAACATAGATTAAATAATGTTAATCATATTTATCTATGTATTCATGTCTAATATTCCACCAAATTGAATGGTTAGTCCATGTGGTAAGTTTTTCTTACTTATTCTATATTTCTTAGGTTGTGTAGAAGCATTTACCTCATTTTGAATTCCACAATGTATGTGATTTTTCCCTCCTATGTGTTATTATACATTTTTTGCTCCTTAAAAATACTATGAGATTAGCCTTGGATCCTATGCACATTGTTCATACATGTGTCTTCAAGTGTTACTTACACACTAATCTATAAGTGCTTCCACATTGTTCTTTGGCATCTAGTTCTCTTCTTCATCTTTGCACTCCAAAAAATTTAGGATTGTAGGTTCGCTAGTGATTTCATTACATCATTTCATATCTACATATCTACCAGGTCTACAAATATAACTTCCCTCCCTCCTCTAAAAGGATTTATTTATTTTTTTCATATCTTATACATAATGTAAGTTTGTCTTTCACAAACTACAAATGACTCCAAAATATATTCACACACACAATCCAATAAGGAAAACCTTTCTCTCATATAAATTAATGCAGATAAGAATGATGGGACAAGTGAATGGTTGTAGTACTTCCCAATTGGTATGACATCAAATATCTTAAGGACACAAACATACATAATAACTTATAATGGTAACCAAAATTATCTTTGTATTGATATTCAATAGTGTAAAAAGAGATTCAATACACATATTCTTCCCCTACAAACTATGAATAAGACATGTACTTATTATAATGACTAGATTACATGAAATTAAATCACTCTAATAAGATCTTGGATATGTTTATCTATATAATATTAACTTGGTTTTATATCTCATCTTTTCTCTCTTATAGTTGGAATGTTTCTTTCCTAACTTGTTTGCTTCCTCTAACTAACTACCAAATCTTCTCCAAACATTATCTGAATATTGGCTACCTAAAACTAACATCCTAAATGCCTCTTCAAGATCCATTTGTTTTTTAAAATGGTACAAACCTTATGTTTTCTTATTTTTGGTAGCTAATTTACCCATTTGTCCACTACATATGAAACCATAGGTTATTACAGGCCAATAGTTTTGTTCCTACATTAATTGGTGGTTTCATAACCATCCCAAAAAAGGGTCCCTCGACCTATGGGATATGATTTAAATCATCCTTCCATACCTTATTCTACATGATAGATTATTTGCAATGGTATTTGGGTTGTTTTTGATCCCCTTTCATGTGTGCAACATTATTTCAAGTGTCAATAAGTCACATAACACAAATGAAGGTGGACAAGTATGAATAAGAAGTCGAACCCATGTTTTTAATTAATATAATTTTTTTTTGTAAACCAAAATTTTCATGAATCATAATAAAACTCTAATTTTAGTCATTTGAGGTTATATTATTTGTTGTTTTGGTAACTCTTTAAGTAATACATCATGTTTAGTTTTTATTGATGACTCATAAGGAGTTCCTTGAATAGTCTTTTTTAATCATAAATAGAATTTAATCATTAGTGCAATATATATGGAACCACTTTTATTTGAATAATTTATGGTCATAAAATTAATAAATTATATGTCTCATTATTTTAAAATACATGAAAATGCACTAAAATAGGAGTAGGACCTATAATGAAAGGTAATGTGATACCCTGAGAGGTGACCAAGTAAGAATGTTATGTATTTTGATAAAAATGATTGTAAAATATGTTGGATTTTTGTAAATGATGTCATTATAATGTCATGTACATTTCATAGTGAGCTTATGAAGTGATTTTATGGCCCAAGTGACAATGAAAAATTGTGCAATGTGCTTGTCCTAGTGTGCTTGAAGTTGGCTTGCTTGATCTTCAATTTTGGCATGGTTAGATATGTTCAAGAGTATGGAGTATTGATCATGTGATAGGATCCATATAATATGTTTTATATGATTTTAATTCTTTTTTTAATAATTGGAATCCATCTGGTAGTCCATTATTTTCATTTAATACATGTTGGGTCTAGTGGTAGAAAATTTGAGTAAATAGTTTTTTGACGTCACCATTGTCACATGGGAATGAATCAAGGAGATTTGGTCATATGGTTATGATCACATTAGTACCTAGTTGTTATGAACCATATATAAAGTCATGTAATTAATTATGGTCAAATATATGAGGATGAAAAGTTGGCTACTCAGATAAAATTCATTGTTTTCCCATACTTAGCCAAATTTATAATGTGGCAAGAAGAGTCAAGTAAGCATTTTGATAGTAGAATATCTCTCACATGTGGATGTTTTAGGATAAGGTGATCATATGGGTTTATTTAATTTTTTCCTAGTTTATTTGTGATAATTTTCATATCATGCACCAAAGCACATCAAAAACATATGCATGTTCAAATTTGGCCTCCATACAAGTTCTAAGCATAGATGGCTCTATGATAGAAGATTTTGAAAAGGCATTTTAATGGTGTTATATTTCAATGTAAGATGTTTTGAGAATTATTTTGAAACATGGTTGGATTATCCTATGTGAGGATATCATATAGTCCAATTTTTAGAACATACAAGTGAATGAAGTAAAAGATATATAGGTGCAAAGTTGGCCTTTCAAGCAGATAACAATGGTCCCCATACTTAGTCATTTTTGCACAAAGTTAATCTTTAGGACCAAGTAGAGATATAATGGCTTAAGGGAGTTAATATTTTAAATATATATGATGAAAATTAAGTCAAATAGTTCAAAGTGTTTATTGGTTAACTAAATTAAAGATCATGACCAAATGAAGATCCAATGATGCATAGGTGATTATATAGATCATGATATAATAATGCATATTGAGCGAGATGGTAAGAAGTGTTTAACGTTAAATTAATGATCAAAGGTATAAGATAAATATATAATAGCGAGTGTGTTTTCTTATAGATTGATTTAATGGTGAGCATTGCTAGTTAAATATAGGGTTGATTCGTAGAGATCAATGGTACATGATAAGTCAACATTGTAAAATTACACAAGATGAGGTCAAAGTGACTAATATTCAACATTTAAGAATTGGTGCCTATGTATTAAAGTTCAAAAAATATCAATGGTGCATATTTGATTTGAGCAACAAGGAAATGAGATGCAAGCTTAGTGTTTAATGTTTAACTATGACCGTTGACATTTAAATATTTGAATTTAACAAAGGGAAAAAGTAGTCTATGGTTTTTGGACCATATATTTTGATCTAGATATAATTTTATCATAATGTAAAAGCAAATATTAATAGGAATCAATGGCACGTATAATAAACCTTATTTGAATATAAGGAAGTGTGTATAGTCAAATATATTAAGGTTTAAATTTTATTGTGTGTTCGTGCATGGACTGTAAGTGACCCAAGAAGATTATTCAAGATTGTTTGGATGTTGTTTTGATGTTTAATGATGAATTATATAATTAAAAATATTTTAGACTCCATAATTATGCTCTATGTGAATCTTGAAGGTTTGATCAATTGTATGTAGTATGAATAAAGGTTTAGAAGGTGATTGTATATTCATTCATGGTGACTATATGTAAAAATTGTGATTTGAGCAATTTTTGATTAAGTAGAATGGTATTGTGATGGATGTTGGAACTTAAGGAGTACCTATAGATCATGTGGAATGGGTCCATTAATTTGTAAAATGTTTTTATGTTTTATTTTTCTTATAGAATTTTTAAAGAGATGAATGGGTCTCCATGTGACCTAAAAGTGACTTAGGCCTATTTGAAAGTGGATTATGCTTATGTGTGACCCATATAAAATGCCTTATAGGTGAAGGCATGTTTTTTGGATAACAAGGAAATAATATGATCTTGTTAATTCAATATTTATCTATAAATTATGGAACCAAATGAGATGGTTTCTAGACTTGTATGTGTGAGAGAGATTTGTACAAGGTGGATGTAAGAGTTGTGAAGTGAAATATAGGTAATGTGCCTATTGGTTGAGTTAATGAGAAGAATTTTTTTTTGACTATGTGTATGATCTATAAGTCATGTTCCTAATTTCATTATAGTGCTCTTATATTTTGAGGATATATGAATATGTCCAAATATGCATATGAGGATAGTTTAAGTGAAGTAGGAAAGAGTTTGTGATATGCCTATGTGAGATGCCTATTTGAGATAAATAGAGAGTTTGTGTAGAGGTTAGAAAATAGAGATCCATTATCAAGTGTTAAATACACTATTTCTAAGGTGGATGTGTTCAAAGGAGGGTCTAAAGGACTTGGTCTTCCTTAGGGGTAGTTTCTCCTTATGAAATAGGTGTTTCACTAAATACCTTTGGTTAGGAGGATATGATCAAGGTTTGATAGTATAAAGGAGTTAATGAGTCTCTTATTTATAATTTATTATAGGACAATAGTCCATTTTTGTTTCAAGCTTAAGAGTGGGTTATATTCCCCATGAGGGTTTCCCATAGGAACTATGTGTTATATGTTTGATCTTATGTATATATTAAATGAATGAGCTCTCTTGTTAATGTTGCTTGATCAAACTGACATATGTTGATTGGTTAATAGTTTAAAGAAATATAATTTAAATTTAAATATTTGGACACTAATTCACCTCTCTCTCTCTCAGTGATTTTACCTCTAAAAATTGGTATCAGAGTAAAATCTTTGGTAAAGGCTTGACAACTTGAAGGTGATCCAAGGTATAATATGAGTAGTCATAAAGGAGGTTTCTCTACTAGGCAAACACCAATGTTCAGTTGATCTAATTATGCTTTTTGGAGTGCAAGGATGAGGACATACATTATGTCCCTAGGGTTTGATATATGACAATCTATTGTGGATGTTTATTTTGTTCCTTCTACTCCTCCATCTAATGTTATAGATGTGAAGTTATTTGAGAATAGTTAGAAGGCAATGAATGCCATCACCTGTGGTCTTATAGAGATTGAGTTCATCAAAGAAATCCATTATAAATATACTAAATAAATATAGGAAAAAATGTAGATCATTTATGAAGGATATTAAAAGTTTAATCTTGTTAAGTTACAGACTCATAGAAGGCAATTAAAAAGTCTTAAAATGAATGAAGAAGATTTTTTGGCATCCTTTCTATAGAGAGTTAATGAGATTTTAAACATCATCAGAGATCTTGGAGAAAACCTTGAAGAGGATACTATTTTTCAAAAGGTATTAAGGTCTCTATCTTCCAAGTTTGATCCAAAACTATCTTCCATAGAATAAAATCATGATCTTACTCATTTGAAGATGGAGAAATTGCATGACACACTTGCTGCCTATGATATGAGGAAGAATGATGATATACTGCCAAAGAAGGAAGCAAAATTCAAGATAGAGATGAAGCTAAAGAATAAGTTCCAAGGTAAGATACCCAAAGAGGATGACTTTTTTAATATAGATGAGAATGAACTAATTACTTTGATTTCAAGTAAATTGAGAATAGGCTCATGCAAGTATAAAGGTAAACTACCCCTCAAATGCTTTAATTGTTGTGAGATAGGACATTTTGATAATGAGTGCCCTTATAAGTATAAGAAGGATGATGATGAAGAGCTTGATCAAGGTCATAATGATGGAAAGAGGTCATACAGGTCTGATAAAATAAAAAATGAATTTAAAAGGTTTGGCAACAAGAAGTACTTCAAGGACAAGAAGTGTCTCTAAAACAAAGAAGATTGTAGATCATTAGATAAGAGTGAAGTCAGTGACTCAGAGTATGATCATGAAGATGATGGTATTCTTGATGATGAAGATCTATTCATGGCTAAGGAAGGTATTTTCTCACATCAAAAAGAGTCTACTTGGAGTTATTCAAAGATGATGAAGATGAGGTGGACTATGAGACTACATTGACAAATGATCATGAAGAACTAAAGATTGAGAAGAAGATCAATAACAAAATGATATCTAAACTCAAATACTAGGAGGAATAATTTAATGTGTATGAGGTAAGAATAAATTAAGACACCAAGGAACATTAAGATATAATCAAGCATCTTAGTTGTCAATTGGAAGTCCTATCTACAAGATTCAAAGCTAAAGAAGATGAATGTTCAAGGTATGTAATTGAAAATGAGTCATTAAGATTTGAGTTAGAGAAGACATCTAGTAAGGTGAAGTCATTTGTGAGATTTGAAAGGAGCTCAAGTGATCTAGACAATATTCTAAATGATCAAAAGCATGAAAATGATAAAATTGGTCTTGGATACAAAGAATAACTAGAGACTACAATTCAAGACAAGATGAAGACTAATGTGAACAAGGACAATTAGCCTTTGAAGACAAATCATCAGACAAGGAATGAAGGCACTAGTAAAATGAATACAAAATAGATTAGATAACCAAAGTCCATGAGGTATGTGAATTTCAATGGTTATTATTATACTTATAATTAGTTTGGGCATATATCTAGAGAATGCAAGAGACATATTAGAAATGAATTTGCTTAGAACTATGATGGCGGTAATCAGTCAAAAGGTATGTGAAAGGTTAAGTGATTTAATTATCATGATGTGGGACACTTTGAAAAACATATTCTAAATAAGTTAATATAAGTTAAGTTTCGATCAAGGAGTATGGTTTACTACAACTAAAAATAGAGAGATCAATTTGATAGATTATGCAAGAAAAGGCCATTAAGTTAGAATAGATTCAATCAAAATTTTAGAGTGAAAAAAAGAGGCCAAGTTAACTCATGGAAACTAAAGGTGGTAAGTATGAATAATGATGGATTTAATGGTCCAAGTAATATATTTTATATGGTGGAAAATGTTATAGAAGGAGAAGAGTGCCAAGAGATCTCATTATCTATTCATGTTGTGAATAAAGAGACCAAGGTCAAAGAGAACACCAAAGTGTTGGTTAATGTTATGGTCCTGGTGGGTAGACTTCACTAACGCCTCAAGGTTTTGGTGTAGTAGTTCGTTACATGTGGTATCAAAGCCTCCACCTGGGTTCAAGTCACAGAGCGGGTGGCTATGCCGGCATGGTAGTGTTCATCTGGGGCTTGTACACATAGGGAATATTGGTGTTACAAGTGCAAATCTAGCCCAGAGTCTGGGCTTTAGAAGCGTGGTGGAATGTTATGGTCTTGGTGGGCAGACTTCACTAATGCCTCAAGGTTTTGGTGTAGCAGTTCATTACAGTTAAAGCAAGTTATGAGATATGTATGGATCCAAACAAACATCCTGCTATTATTGAGCAAGATTAATGTAAAGAACATTAATTTATAGTTCCTAGTGATGAGGTTCCAAGCTATAAGTTTAATTATTTATATGAAAAGGTATGTCAATATTCCATATTTTTTCCATGTGTTGTCAATTCTATCTTAGAAGAGAAGGATAGTGATATAGAAAAGGAACTAGTTATCATAGTTCAAACTAAAAAGAATAAGAAAAAGATAAAGAAGTATTATAGTTATAAGAATATTCTAGAGGTTACTGAGGAGATGTGGGCCACTCTTAGTTTTATTTTGTTTTAAAATATTGTGGTGCAAAGGATGTCTCTATCTATGCTTCTTAAAGAGACTCCTTTCAGTGGGGAAGCAAGTTTTGTTTTAGTTTTCTTGAGATGCTCCTAGAAGACTAGAGTTGATTCTTCTTAGTTGGAATAGGTATGTCTAGGTGGAAAATATGTTGAGGTGATGTCATGTTGTTGATAATTATATATGGAGCAGTCTACAGAATCAGATTAAAGGTTCCTAGATGGCAAAGGAGGATTTATGATTTTTCAAGTTGATTTTTTTGCATAGAAATATCTATTGACCTTATTCTAGCATGTTTTAGTTTGGTTTTTGGTTTGAAGTTATGTTGAAGTCAACTTGGATATTTTTTTAGCTCACAAAAGTTTCTTAATTTGTGCTTAAGAGCTTGCAGGTCCAAAAATGGGTTATAGGAAGTCAAGGTTCCCAAAGGTGTGGAAGCCCAAATCTTGGTATAGAAGTGTGTAATGGTTGTCTCTAGGTGTGAAATAAGTTTCAAAGGTGGACATTGACTAAGGTGTTGTGTTAACCTTGATTATTTTGAGATTATAGGGTTTTGGCCTCTACTAGAAAATTGGTCTGCCTTATGAGTTGAGGTTTGATGATTCTTAATTTGTTTAATGGGCCAAATGGGTTTTCAAATCAATTTTCATAGATATTTTAAGGTTTGTGGTTCTCAATTTAATCAAGTTTTTGTCAAGTTGGAGACCTAGTTGGGTAGTTGGCTTGTGAAGGAAATATATTTTAGAGGATGAGCTATTTATTTCAAATTTATGTTCTTGAGGAGTCATATGAGACTATTATAGATATGAGGTTTTAGGACTTGAATATGTGTCTATTAAAAGTTGTGGGCTCTATAAGTTCTAGGTAGGGCTACAGGGAGTCTAAATAGGCCTAGTATTAATGTTATGCTTTTTTGTAGATTCTATAAAAGAGAAAGGCATGAGTTTTTTAAGGTGAGTTATTAATCTATTTTAGATCATGTTTCCTATTTTTTCTATGGCATGAAGTTCTATTAGTGGTCTTTGAGGTGGTTTGAGATAAAATTATAGTAAGCCTATATGGTGGCTCTTCCTGGTGTGTGGAGATCTAAAGATGATCAAAGAGATAAAATGGATAAAAGATATTATGTGGAGTCCCTCTTATATTTTTCTTGGTGATTTCTCTTAGTATCAATGTTTTCCATGATTTTTCTTCATTGGTTGTAGTGACTGGTTGAAGAGAGTGTTGGCATAGAGCAAGAGGAAGTTATTAAGGCAAGAAGAGGCAGGATAAAGGTAAGGGGGAGTTTTTAATATATTTATAAGATGGTATACTCCTATTCATAGTATTTTTAGGTCATCAAGATCAGTTTGTTCCCACTTTTTCATTTTGTCAAAGGGGGAGAAAGTGCATGATCTTGGGTGTGATTGAAGAGAGAGAAAGAAGGTGAGTTGTATATTATTATATGATAGGTGTTGACATTAGTGATAAAGGGAGAGATAATTGGAGTATTTTCAATGATATCATGGTGATGTAATTGATGTGTCCTGGTGAGTGGATGAATTTATTTGATAGCCTAAGTGATAATAATAAAGTGGACAATGTGTTTGTCCTAGTGTGCTTGAAGTTGGATTGCTTGATCTTTAGTTTTGGCATGGTTAGATATATTCAAGGATAAGTATGGATTATTTAGAATGTTATATGAGTCATATAAGAGGTATTATATGATTTTAATGCTTGTATGAATGAGTAAAATTCATCTAGTAGTCCATTATTTTCATTTTAAGACATGTTGGTTCTAGTAGCAAAAAATTTGAGTAGGCAATTTTTTGACATCATGATTGCCACATGAGAATGACTCAAGGGGATTTGGTTTTATGGTTGTTATCACATTAGTCCCTAGATATTATGAACCATATCTCAATTCATTCAATGAAGTGTGGTCAAATATATGAGGATGCAAAGTTGGATACTCAGATAAAATTCACTATTTTCCCAAACTTAGCCAATTTTGTAATGTGGCAAGAAGTGTTGAGTAAGCATTTTGATGGTATCATATAGTGCACATGTGGAAATTTTGGGAGAAATTGATCATAGGGGTTTATTTTAATTTTTTCCTAATTTTTTTTTTCTAATTTTCAAATCATGCATCGACATGCATTAAAAGATATGCATGTTCAAAGTTGGCCTCCTAAACAAGTTCTAAGCATAAATGGCTCTGTGATAGAAGATTTTAAGAAGGAATTTTAATGGTTTTATAGCTCACATGAGAGAAGGTTTTAGAATAATTTTGACACATGGTTGGATTATCCTATTTTAGGATATCATATGGTCTAAATTTAAGAACATATAAATAATTGTAATAAAATATATAGAGGTGCAAAGTTGGCTTTTCAGGGAAATAGCAATGGTCCCCATACTTAGTCATTTCTACATAAAGTTAAATTTTATGAACAAATAGAGATCAAATGACTCATGGGAGTTCATATATTTAATATCTATTTTTAATATAAATTCAAAGAGGTCAAAGTGTTAATTGGTTAACTGAGTTAAAGATCAAGACCAAATGAATATCCAATGGTGTACAGGCGATTATATAGATCATGATCTAATAGTGCATATTAAGAAATATGGTAACAAGTTTTGAGGTTTAATAACTAATAAAAATTATATGATAAGGAGTAATGGTTATTTTATATTCATACAGATTGAATGAGTAGTGAGTGTTGCTAGTTAAAGACCTATTTGATCTGCAGAGATCAATGATGCATGATAAGTCAACATTACAAGATTGCACAAGATGAGGTCAAAGTGACTAAGGTTTAATTTAATATGCATTAAATTTTATAAAATATCAATGGTGGTTAATTTATCTAAGTATCAAGTGTAAACACTGAAATCTAGCCATCGATAGCTTCCAACCATGCTTTTGACCAATTTCCACCAAAGTGCACAATTTAGCCTAAAAAACACTAAAATGCAATAAATGAGTTGAAATTGATATATTCAAGTTATGATTTTTTCTAGAGTATCATTAAATGGGGAAATGCAATTTATGGGCTAGTTAACTTTGATCAGATCATTTCAAGTCAAAATAATAATTGTACACTTGGGTGCTCTAGATTGCTCTTTTTTATCAAATCTCTTGCACTTGACATGTGCATTTTTTATTTGGTTTTAGTAACATCACAAATGGGATAATAGATCTAGTGAATTGACATTGACTCCAATTCCAATCCAATGAAATGTTGGACCAATAACAAGACATTTTGACCAATTTGATTAATTTGTGCACCAAGAGCCAAAATTTGCACCAAAGTTGACTATTAATGTTTTAGACTAATTAAACCAAATTAGGGCCTTAATTTAATTTTCCATGGAACTTTTTGAATAAATATTTATTGAAAATTTATTTCTATTAACTACATCATCAGGTGGCATCATCGTGTACATCCATAAGCCATAAATGCATAAAATATTAGGATTATGGGTCTCCCATGCCTCATTAAGACCCTCTATGCCTCATAAATACCCTCCATACCTATTAAATACCCCTATATCCAAAATATTAATGGTAATATTTATAGAATGAATTTCATATTTGTATTTCTTCATTGCCACATATCTCAATCTTGAGATGGATGGTCATGGTTGATCCTCAAACCATTTCAGAAATTTATAAATAGGAGGCATTGCCTATTTAATAATAAGCTCTCAAATACCAAGTTTATAATTATAAATTGATTCCAAATCTTCATGCAAATTAGTGTTATAATGTCCAAATATTGAGCCAAGCCAAGCCAAAGACACAAGGTGCCAAGGAGAGATGGAGGTAGCCAAACTTCCATTGATGCAGACTTCATGAGCACAAACTGATCAAGCCACTAAAAAAATCATTTTATATCATCCAAGGAAGGTGAAATGAATGTTTCTTTTGATTATTATTTGTGTTTTCCATTCATATTTTGTTAACTAAGCTCCTCTTAGTAACTAGGCCTAGAGATGTTATGCTAGTGTGTTTATTTCAATTGCAATTTAATTTTTGGAACTAACACCAAACTAATCTTATCTTTATTAAAATTCTTAATCTACATAATGGAAAACCTAGTGGGAATATTTTCATGAGAGCACAAGCCACAAACTTTTTTTTATTTCATAGTTTTAATTCTTTTTTTGTTGTTTTTTCTTTGAGTAAAAATAGCCAGTAAATAATGCATAACTTTTTTTTTACTTAATATTTTTGTATAAGTTTTTTATTGATATAAATAAATATGTCACTTATATCCTATAAAAATTTCACAAAAAAATTCTTTATACTTTATAAGTTATGGTTGTTTTAGTGACTATCACTTTCTATTTTTAATTTTTCTAGTAAAAATGGTTAGAACAGAGTTAATAAACTTTTTTTTTGACTATTTGGACCTCAAATTTTTCAAATACATGAATATTGGAGTTATTTACAACCTCTCAAAAAAAATTATCAAACCAATCTATATTTTAAAATTTATATTAAATATACTGACTGTAGATTGTTATGTTTTATGTGCAGGCTTTTATGTGTTATGTGTTATGTTTTATTTAACCTTCTAATTTATTGTTTTCAGGTGTTCATATATTTAATATTTTTTTTTTTTTGGGATTTTTTCTAACCAATTATAATCTAATTTATTTTATTTCTTGATATTTTGCCTTCGGGTTGACATATTTTGCCCTTCAAGGTCACCTCATTGGATAAATGTGCTTCAAGACTAAACAAAGTGCTAAAAATTTTATTTCAAGATATACATGGAAAGTCATCTAATAAAACTAAATAAATTCCTTTCAAACTTCATTTGAGTGTTTTAAAATAAATTAGGAAATTTCTTTTTGGGCTTAATGAAAAATTTAGATGCTTAAGTGAATACTTTGATAATTGTGCTTTCAAAGTTACAACTTAAGACCAAGGGGTCAAAATAACACCACATAATATTTGTTTTGGTTATTAAAATTGAACACACTTATTAAATTTTATTTTTAATAGTTGTTTAGTTATAAATTGATTGGAAAAAAGAAGGTTTGTGTGTGTGTTAGGGAACCCTTGGAATCAAAAGCACCATCCTTGTTACAAACATGCCTAGTCCAAGGTATAGAAAGAATATCATTTAAAGCACTCTCCAAAAACTCATATTAGTTTGGGTGACCTTGAAACAACCTTAAATTCTTTCTATCGTGTCTTTTATTTCATTGTATCTTAGCTTATGAGAGGGATTTCATCACCTCCCATGATTTCTATAGGGTTAAAGCACATGGGACGTATCTGCACTTTAGACATTGCACTACACTAAGTAAGTGATAGATGTAGTGGTTAAAAAAAGGACAAGCCATTTTTTTAATAAGCTAAGTTCCATGGACACCCAAATTAAGTGCATTTATTTAGCATCATTTAGCATGAAATCTATTGTGCAATTGTTCCATGTAGAAACGTTTGAAAACTTGTAGATCTTAGATAAATCCCCACTTGTCATGGAAGTATTATTGGTGCAAGGTGTGCTTCAAGGTCCATGTCACAATATTTTCATTTGAGAGAAGGGGTTTGTAAAAAATCTACTATATAATGTGCATTTTACTTTTTGGATAAACACTTAAAATCCTCTCAAATGATGTATATTGGCAGATTCTAACAATACCAAGTAACCTCATCAGTTTAGGATCTAAGAGCAATTAATTAGTTTGTTTTGACTTAGATTAAAGGCTTGTTTGGAGTCAAAACTTGGTGTGAAAAAATGATACAAACCAAACACCTAGTCCTCATTTTCATTTGAACAAAGAGGTGTTATGTTACCCACGTAAATCATAAATTTGCCTTCTTCAAAGTTCATCAAAACTTAGAGTCATATCATCCACTTTGGTGCAGTTATGTTTCCCAATTACATCTAGACCTTTTACCAAAGTTTGTTTAAATACTTCATTTATAATTCACATTTGAATTTGAACCTTTCTAAGTTATAAGGGTTGATGTGTCAAGTGGGTTCACCATGTACACATTAAACTTGTTTTAACTTAGATTCAAATTTCCATTTGAATTGAATGTCATTTAAAGACTCATTATCATTATCACCACTTGATAGACTTAAGTCATTTTGTGATAAACACTTTCACTTTGAGTCTATAGACCAATCATTTTTGTATTACCATCATATTTCCATTGAAATCATTTGAAGCATACCTTCTTGCCTTAGAAATATTGTCAAAAATTTGAAGGTGTGCATATCATTTGAATTAAGAAGGGTAGTGTTACACTGCCAAATTTGTGAGAAACCATCTTTGCCTTAGAGAGTTTTTGAATCAAACATTTTGTTACACTTTTTTGAGTAGTTTAGCATTGTTACACTTCCCAAATCATTTCAAACATTATTTCATAGACCCTCTTTCATATATTTTAGTTTGTACACATTTTTCAAACCAAGCCAAGTATACCTTTTATGAGTCTTTGTCAAGCACAATTACATGGTTCACATTTATCTAGCCTATTTGTCAAAATAACTACATTTTATACCATTATTTTGAAGAAAATAAATTATCTCTACAGTGCCTTTTTTCATACCTTATACCTATTTTATTGAGTTCATGTCCAAGATTCAAATGCTTATTTTTTTTAAAAGTATTTCAAATCTATTAGATTAAAAATCTCATTTATTTCAACTATTTATTTAATAGATTAGACTATTTTGAAACACTTGAACCTTAGAATTTTGATTTTTGATCCATTTACTTGATATTTTTTGTATAAGAAGTGTAGTGTTAGACACTTAACATTAGCTTGTTTTATCACAAAGCATTGCATAAACCTTTCTATTATTTTGACAAATCTAGACAAAGTTTGAACATCAACTTTTAGACATTATATTTTTAATGTTTGTAGAACTCTTCCCTTTCTATCATAAAACATTTACTATGGATCCCAACATGTATTCATACACTCGTATTGGAATCATGTACAATCTAGGGATTAGTAATGTGGTTGAACTATAAGAAATGGTGTAAGACCCCTATGCAAATAATATTACTTATGAGATCTATCCTTATCCCTCTTATAATACTCAAATAGGGGCACAAATCCAAGATCTATTGGATAACTATTTGGTTAATATGCCACCTTATTCAGAACAAGACCAAGAACAAACTACATAATACCTGGCTACAATACCCACAGTTGAAGAACCAATTCCTCAATAATCATATTATATTAACACACCTTCCACGTATGATCTACTTTTGTTTGAGCATCATATATTAGAGAACAAAGATAATATTTTGGTTAGATCCATATAGTTATGGGATAAATTTTTTATTAACTTTCCTCATGAAAGGTTACCAAGCTTAGTAAGAATGCAACATAACACATTATACAGTCAATAGGCATCTTCTAGCAATCCTTTGACTCTAGTTCAAACCATGTATCAGGACCCTAATATATTTAACAAATGGGAAATCCTCATGGAAGATCACTTTAACCAAATTTAGATAGTATGTAAACCCTACCTTAATCTAGCATGTAACTTCAGTCAGATGAATATGATGAATAAACCTCTTATTGACTTGGTTCTTTCAACATGAGTTTTGATAGAGTTAACTAGTCAAGACAATCAGGGTTCAGACCCATTCATGTAAAACACTGTGATAGATAACTTACTGCATATGCCAATTATTGAAGAAGTGTCTTCTACTTCTATGTAGAATAATGAGCAAAATATAGTGGACAATGTGCAAGCAACATCCAATCCAAATCAAAGTGGTACTAACACACAAATAACTAGTCAATAACATGTGCCTATAGTTAATACCATGATTAGATAATCATACCAAGGAATAAGAGCTTATACACCCTAACCTTCACCACCTACTTCCTATCCTCAACCAGTTGCTTCATCAAGCATGCAACCAATAGGATCAGGTAGTCAACCAACAACTAGTGTAATGCATTAACAAAATAATGTGACAAATCCTATTCTTACTCAATAGGTGGTGAGTATAATTCCACAACAATAGGCACAAATGAATGTACCAACATAGTAGAGGCCAAATATATTGTCACCACAACAAGGGGAAACTCATTTTCCACCTCATCATGTAGTAGTAAACATACCTCTTTAGTCATAAGCTAGTGTTCCATTCAAAACTAAACAATGTCTAACTAACAACTTATAAATATTGGTCAGTGATAGATGATGAATCCCCAACATGTATCCACTTCCCAATAGGGATCTATGTAACTAGGAGTTTCTAATGTTTCTCAAGCACCTACTTGGTAGTAATTGCTTTTTGTTTAAAGCATACCACAAGTTCAGAGATAGGGTCTTGGTTCATAAGTTCCCACTTAATAACAAGGTTTGAATAGTCAACCATAGGTCTCCATCAACCACAATAGGCATAGTATAGTTATATCCTTTCATCCCAACCACAAAATCCTCCAAGTCAAACCTTCATAGCCAGCCCAAACTAGAAAATAACACAACCAAATATGTAATTTCAAGTACATCTTAATCTGTGTATGCATATTCTTGGTCTATTTCCAAACCAATCCATCATAACCCAACAAATATCTACATCATACCCTAGTATAATTTCTCCACTTATGACCACTAAACCACCTACCCAAGACAATATTTCCATGAGTTTCTTAGAGAAAGAATTATAATAGATTAAGGATGTAATCACTGCCATCCAAGTGGGAAAACAAATTAAAAAGTTTAAATTGGATGATGTGTGTTCCTATCCTTTCAATATGGAGTACTTATAGATTATATTTCCTCTAAGATATGAGTGACCAAATTTTAATAAATATAAAGGGAAAGGTAACCCAAAGCTTATTTAATCATGTTCTTTATCACATGCTAACGAGTGGCATATAGTGACATATACCTTTTATTGTTGTTTCCAATGAGCTTAGATAGACAAGCCTTGGAATGGTTCTTGAAGTTACCTAAGAATTTAGTAATTGATTTTGATGATCTTTTAGATAAGTTTGTGTAGCACTTTTCTTATAATATTAAGCATGATATTTCATTGGATGATTTGATACAAGCTAAACAAAAAGATGGTGAAAGTTTTGTAAGCTATCTATAGGTATGGAGATCACTTTCAAGTTGATTCACTCATAGTTTAATACATAAATAATTAGCCATTGTATTCACTAAAATCTTGCATAGTGAGATAGCCTATCATCTGAAACTACAGTGTGCACATACATTTAGAGAAATCATTGACAAAGGTTTGTTGATCAAGTGAGCACTCATCAATAAAGGAGTCATCAAACTTAATTCAACTAATCAAAAAAAGGGTACAAATCAAGGAAGTGTCCAAAACCAACATGCAATCCAATTGAAACATGCCAATAACCAAGATAGATCAAAGTAATTCAACCATAATAGTAATGTTATGGGAAATGGAGTAACTAAATCATGTCATGTCCAAATAGTGTAAACATCATCTACATCACCTTTTCAACTAAATCTTACCTGAAAACCTCTTCAACCAATTCCACAATTACAATAAACAAGACCCACACAACAAATACCACAACCTTTACCATTGCAAAACCCTCATCCAAGGAGAACTATGCCTATGCATCATGTTTTTAGTAACCTTTGAGAGCCTACTAAGTCTATATTTTGAAAAAATCTTTCCAATAATTTAATTAGTTGGCCTATACAAAAACATTATACTTAAGGCATCCCTTATCCTGATTGGTACCATGAAAATTAATTATGTGAGTATCATCGAGTCAACAGTCATAATTTATGAATTTGTGTGCAAATTAAGCATTTAATTGAAAATATGTTGGAGAATGGGGAGATCACATTAGATACTGGTGCCTCCACTTCTAATAAAAATATTATAATCTATCAAAACCCTTTTCCATAACATAACCAATAACAAAAACAACCATGGCCAGTACAACAACAAAATCAATAGTATCAAAATCAAAGGCCAAACCAATAAAACTAGTAGAATCAATGTCAAAATAATGGACAAAACCAAGGTCAAAATAGTAATAACCAACAAAAATACCATGTAGTTGTGCATGAATACAATAGGTTTATAGGTCATATTGTAGTGGGTAGCATTAATACCATCTCCATTAATCCTAGACCAAATTCTAATCAGATGAGACCATTGCTTACCATACCAAACCAATCCAATCACTTCAGCAATCATTCCTTGACTTAGGATTGCACATAGATAAACCATAAAATAATGATTCCCAATTTTGGACCTTATATTTATAATTAATCCTTACCCCATGACCACATACAAATTCATTATAAATTGAGACTTGTCTTATTGGTCCCATACCATCACCATCATTTGTTATTAGTCATGTTCCTATATATAATCTTGATCGTGTAATTACAATTTAAAAGTCAAAGATTACCATCCCATGCCCACATCCATCTTCCACTTCACCCATTATCCAACCAAACATTTAGTCTTAGAACAAACCATTCACCATTGACCAAGACAAGAAGTTTGACATTGTGGAACAATTGCAGAAGACACTAGCATAAATTTCCATTTTAAATTTTTTGTGAACATCGAAAATCCAAAAGAACATTTTGAATGAGTTCTTAACCCAATCAAATATTTCTAGTGACCTATCCCCTGATAAATTTCAAGATTTGGTTAGACACCTATCTCTATCCCAACAAGTCACATTCAAGTAAAGTAATATGTCTTCCCTTGGCCCGCTCAATAATAATCCATTGTACATAGAAGTTTATATAAAGTGGCATAAAGTGAAACATGTCCTTATAGATATTGGATCAAGCCTCAACATAGTGTCTTTAAATTTCATCAAACTTCTTGGGTACACAATGGTAGATCTCCAACCATAAATGATAACTATCAAAGCCTACGATAATCAAAAAAGAGAATCACAAGGCATGATTAGTTTGCTAGTTAATATTGGGCCTTTAACCCATGATACACTTTTCCATGTGATTGATCTTGAGTTTTCACATAATATGCTTCTAGGTAGGCCTTGGTTACATGAGATTCATGTAGTCCCATTAAAATTGCACCAATGTATCAAGTTCTCCCACTCAGGGATGGAAGTAAATATTCTAGGATATTTGCACCCATATGAGCATTAAAAACATCTTGAGGCCAAGTTTCAAATATAAAATTACAAATACAACATGAATCCAAGTTTAAAGTAGAATAAAATAAAGGCCATACTTATTAATTCTCCAAATGATAATTGCATAGATCCTAATACCTTGGATTCCCTTTCCCACATGCCCCCTCTTAAAACATCCAATCATTTTACCATTTCAGCTAATGGCCTAGGGGAGTATGTGACCCATAATACCTTTCATATTGACAATATTCCTCAAGATCCCAAGACCTTTGAAAGACCTAAAGTCACCTCAAACATGCATTGGTAATGAAAAGGTAAAGATAAACTTCATAAACTAGGCCCAGTCATGTTCATACTGGCATTTGGCCAAAAACAAGACCAATGACAAATTGGCTAATTGTTACAAGAGCACCAGTATCATATTCCCAATAGTATCATAGAACATTAAGCTTATGAAGGAAGGGGCCTCAAACTGAATCAACAAGGAACCATTGAGATAATTTCCATGACTAATTACAAAAGACCTTATGGACTTAGATTTAAACTACCTAGGGGTGACCCACATGTCTTATTTAAGTTCCATCACCAGTGACTAGCGATGATGATGTCAACAGTGAAGTAGATTTTGATCATCACCTCACCTTTGATGACCAAGCTAAGACTAACATATTTGATAACAATGACACTTTTACCCTTACTCCAATCATTCATCACAACCCATTTCCATTATACTATCCCCAACTAATAGATTGGGACCAATAAGAATCCAATTTACTGATTGATGAGTCTTAAAATTATGAGGCATTATGTGACTTTTTAGGCCTTAGAGATGACATTCCATTGGGATATCATAAATCAGGATTCTCAATTACATTAGATCCTAAAGCCTATTTTGGAGAGTGGGTGAACACCTTTAGCCAAAAATAAATAAATAAAACATTGAGGTCCCTAAGTGAAAACCTCTTTGAGGCACATTCTAACTAGGGAAAAAGTAAAGATAAAGGCTAGTCTAGTGGTGAAAAATTGTTTCAAGCACCATTAGATGGGGGTGTTCATTCTTATTCAAATTTTGACTAGGAGACCACTAATGATGAACTTGCCTATAGATCTAAGTTCAGTTTTGAACAATAAGTGTTAGACCAAATTCTTCAAGAATTTCTACTATTTTTGTCACATGGCCATATCTTCCATTGGGGAACTTAGATTCATCATGCCTAGGATAAGTTGAAGAGAAATTCCTAACAAAGGACCTTGATACAATCCAATAGTTTAAGTCTTTACCTACTATCCTAGAAGATGGATCAACCCTTCTAGTCAAAGATATAATAAAGGTAAACATCAGGACTCCATCATACCAAAAATGGATAAAATTAGGTGTGTCCTTTACTGAGGAGGAATGTGAAGTCTTTACATCTCTATTGAGATAATTTATAGATATATTTACATGGACATATTATAACATGCTAGGTTTGGACCCCACCTTAGTTTTACATAACCATATGGTAAATCCTGATGTAAAACTAGTTAAGTAAAAGTTCTACAAGATGCATCCTTGCATTGCTATATTAGTAAATAAAGAGTTTTAAAAAATCTTAGAATCAAGATGTATTTGATCTATTGACTACTTATGATGGATATATAATGTTGTACCTATTAGCAAAAAGCTTAAAAGAATCAAAATCTATACTAATTTTTGAGACATAAACAAAGCTTGCCCAAAGTATGACTTTATATTTCCTAATATTGATATGATCATCAAATCCATGATAGGTTATGAGATTATTTCACTCATGGATGGATTTTTAGGATATAACCATATTAGAATAACACCAAAATATAAACACAAGACAACATTCACTACTCCATGGGGAACCTTCTATTATCAAGTAATGTTTTTTGGTCTTAATAATGTTGGAGCTACATATCAAATATCCATGACTATCATATTCCATGATATTATACATGATATTGTTGAAAAATTATGTCAATGACATACTAGGCAAATAAAAAACTAGGGCCGACCATCTAACAATGTTACGCACAATATTTGAAAGACTATGTGAGTATAAATTTTGATTGAACTAAAGAAATGTGTGTTTGGAGTAACCTCAAGAAAGTTACTTGGCTTCATTATGTCTCTTAGGGTCATTTAAGTCAATCTATCAAAGGTCCAAGCTATAATAGAGATGTCATTGTCAACCAATTTGAAGTAGCTCTACAATTTATAGGGAAAGATCTAGTACATCCAATGATTCATATCTTAGTTAGTATATAGGTCTCATCCATTTACACATATTATAATTAAGGGAGTTAAATTACATTAGGATAATAACTACCAAGTAGCTTTCTAATAGCTAAAATATTACCTAGCAAATTTGCCAATTTTATTACCCCCTATGCCAGGAAAACCATTTTTGTTATATCTATCAGCTACAGATAGTGACTTAAGGGCACTTATAGCTCAACATGATGAAAAAGAAAAAGAGCATGCAGTGTAATACTTAATTAATACATTGGTCACATATAAACATAACTATACACCTATTGGAAAAGCTTGTCTAGCCATGGTATTTACAGCTTAGAAATTATGACACTACATGTTAAACAATAAGACATTGATGATTTCAAAATTAGATCCACTCAAGTATATACTATCTAAAACAAGTTTACAAGGTATATGGCTAAGTGGATCATCCTTCTTAGTGATTTTTACATAGAGTATGTTAATTACAGGGTAATCAAGGGATAGGTCCTTGCAAATCAGCTTGTTAAAGCACCCCTTGCAAAAATAGAGCCACTCACATTCCAATTTATTGATGAATCCATAATGAACATCATTGACACACCTCTTGAGGAGTAGTACTAGAAGCTATTTTTTATGTATCATTCACAACACATAGATTATGGGCATGCCTCTTATTTATTACACCATAGGGAGATCTAATCCTTAAGTCATTTAGGATCAACTTTCCTTGTACCAATAACATGGCTAAATATGAAGCACTTGTTGCAGGTATTTTAAAAATGGTACAATGGAATATATCTCATCTAAAGGTTTATGGTGATTCTCAGTTAATCATCAATCAAATTATAGACCATTTTCAAACTAAAGATGACAAGTTGGTTCCATATAGAGCCATGGTCAACACTCTCAAGAAACAAATTTCCAACATTCAATTTGAGAATTTACCAAGGGCTAGTAATAAAACTATAGATGCAATGGATACTATTATCTCTCTAATTTGACAAATAGATAAATCTAGAGAGTATCAATTCTTCATCAAGACTTTGGTCACACCAGCTCATGAACCTTCAACTATCACAATTATTTATGATAATGTTGGTCATAATTATATTTGGTATTCATAACTTTATAGCTATCTTCATGACTAAGTTATACCACCTAACCTATCCTAAAAATAAACAAAATCCTTTATGTATCACTCCACTCATTATAGTCTACTTGGATCAACCCTTTACCATCATAGTTTTGATGGAACTTTGCTTTGTTATTTAACTCCAATAGAATCTACACTAGCATTATGGGAAGTTCATGAATGGGTATTTGGATCTCACTCTAGTGGGGCCATTCTATCCAAAAAGCTATTACTTACTAGTTATTATTGGCCCATAATGGATGTAAATGCAACTAAATATGTAAAAAATTGTGACAAATATAAATGGCATGTCAATCTAATTCATACCCTAGCTAAGACTCTAAAACCAATGTTGACACCATGACCATTTGCTACATAAGGCCTTGACCTCATTGGGAAGATCAATACAACTTCATCTAATAGCCATAAACATATCATTACTACCACCAAATATTTCACTAAGTGGGTCAAAGATATACCCCTCACATCACTAAAAAGAAAAATTCCAAGTTCATCTTCAACCATCTCATTTACCATTACGGTATCCCCTCTGAGATTGTATTTGATAAATGAGGATCATTCAAGAATAATGATGTCAACAAGCTATGTGTTTAATATAACATCATATAACATTTTTTTACAGCATATTACCCTCAAGGTAATGGCCAAGCTTAAGCATCAAACAAAACCATTTTTAATATTCTCAGAAAGATTTTCAATGATGTCAATCATGATTGTCACCTTCATATATTCTACACCCTTTGGGAATACCATACCAATCATCATACCCCACAAGAGCCACTCTATATTCACTTGTTTATGTTATGGAAGCCATCCTTCCCATTGAGGTTGAGTTGCCTTCACTATGCATATCTTTTAAGCATGTCTTAGATGATCATGATTATCGAGTAGCTTACTTATAAGAGCTAGACCTACTTGATTAAAAATGCATAACTATGCTCAATAATATTGAGGCATATTATAACCAACTCAAAGGCCTCTACAATCACCATGTCAATCATGAAACATTTAAACTTGGTGATCTTATTCTTAAAGAAAACCAAAAGAATATCATGGCCAAGAAGAAGAATAAAGGTAAATTCAAACCAAACTAGATAGGGCCTTTCATCATTACTATAGACTATGGATTAGGAGCATATAGGCTCACCACACCAAATGGAGATGATCTTCTTGAGTCGATGAATATTATTCACCTCAAGTGGTACTATGATTAAGCACTATGGTGTATTATCTATAAGGACCATTTCAATTATGTCATTTTATCACTATTCTTATTTATACAAATGTCATTCTTATGATTCCTCTTAAGACTATTACTTATCCATTTTACCATTCTATTCTATCGACTAACCATATTTTGAATCCTATCTACCCAGTCTATTTGACCTTGGTTTCACTATTGGTTACACCTTTTCAGTACTAATGATTCTGATCAGTTTTAGTATTTGTTTCAAGAATTCTAGATAGAGACAATATTTTGGATCACAATGATAAAATTTTTGGGAATTGCATCCTTGGTTTGTTATTCTTTTCTTATCACCGGTCTTGCTACTAATTATAGTTGTCTATGGGTAGATTACTACCATTGATTTAGGCTATTGTGTCCTAGTTATAACCACCTATGGGAAAACTAGGGATAACATTTGTTTATGGAGCTTTGACATACTTACCATTTCTTATGTCATACTATGTTTTTAGACCAATTATGCCTATTTTGTTTGAATTAACTATTACACTAGTCAAATTCCTCCACTATAGGGTAGAACTACAGTGACTAGAGGTCCTAATCTAAGACTAAGTATATAGCACTTGATACTTATTGAGGTCAACTCATTCACCTTTTCCACCATAGTCTCACCATTTTTCAAGTAACCTAAGCCATTGTCTTACTATTTTGTGAGTAATCTAAGCCATGCTCTCATTATTTTCTGAGCAACCTAAGACACGCTCTCAACATTTTATGAGCAACCTAAGCCATGCTCTCATCATTGTATAAGAAATATAAGTATATCTCTCACCATTTTTTAAGCTTACACCATTTGATATCTTGTCATTCTCAATCGAGTTGAGATACTCTAGTGTGTGTGTGTGTGTGTGTGTGTGTGTGTGTGTGTGTGTGTGTGTGTGTGTGTGTGTGTGTGTGTGTGTGTGTGTGTGTGTGTGTGTGTGTGTGTGTGTGTGTGTGTGTGTGTGTATTTGTAAAATCATTAGAAAACTAAAACATTAAACACTTATTTGCCTTAAGGAATTTGGGAACCCTTACTAAGTCACAAATAAATCACTTGTTCTTAGTTTCCCCATCCCTTTTAGACTTTTGCTCTCATGCACTTTCCATTTTGCAAGACCATTCCTATTCTTCTATCACATCCTTTATGTTTGTTTTTATCAATTATCATTTTCTTCCTATTCCCTAGGAGAACTAAATTTGGCCTAAAGTTTTTTTTGGATATTACATCCATGATACTATGTAGGCAACATCTACTTGCCTAGTACATATGGAGATAGCTCAACCACCCCCTTCCTTTTCTTCTATTCTCCCATTTTTTTTGTCTGTTAAGTTGTCACCTATTTTCTAAGGGCAATGTTCATATGGTTTTTATTACATTGTTTGTTTATTTATTCTTATTTTGTTTGTTTGTTTACCTACTTGTTTGCTTTAAACAAGATTGTCTTGATTCATTTTATGTGTATTCATTAGGTGAATCCTTGTGCACACCTATATTTGAATCCATCTTTATTCATCTGCTAATATTGACATCATGTTTTTTTATCATTAGTGCATTGTTTTGTATTGAGTATTGAATTACAAGAGTTATTCCTTATGCATATTTTATCCAAGTCTTCATGATGTTATACCATTATTCATACTAACACGTGCTACAACAAACCTCAGATTTAAGAAGTCTATTCAGTAATGGTGGCATCAACATCTCTTCGACACCACATCTTGATTCACTCCCAATCATATCCCAAATAGAGTAATTAACCATGAAAGAATTTCAACCTTTGTTAGTTTAGATGAGCATCTCCCTACTAGAATTTTATTCTAATTCATCATTTTCCCTTTGTGTTAAGTTACCCTCATCATTAACCAACCAATAATGTTTGCCATAATTAGGGTATAATGTTTATAACCGCTTATATGCAAATCATTGCGCACCATCGCACCTACATTTCTAAATTATTATAACTACCTTTGGGCAAATCATTGTGTTGTCACCACTTTACTTTTTATTCCCATACAAGGGCACATTGTTATCTTATTTTTCTATCCTAACTGGGGTAGATCCATCTTCTTAATGATTATAACTACCTTTGGGCAAATCATTGTGTTATCATACCATGTTACCACTATCAAGGTACAATGCTTATAACCAACTCTAAGAAAATCATTACACGCCATCCCACTTGGATTCTCAATGATTTTGACTAATTTTTAAAAATTATTATGTTTCACCCCATCACCTTTCCTTTCTTTTCAAGGGACCGTTTGCCGACCTACTTGTGCCAATCATTCCCTCGAGGGGGCATCATATAATTAGTTTATCATCATTGTAGTTGTAGGCATGTAATACATTTTCATTATTTGAGAATATGTTACTATTATTATAGCATGAAACACCTTCCCAAATAGGGGTAAACTATAGACACCTAAATCTAACCATTGATAACCTCCAACTAGGCTTTTGACGAATTTCTACCAAAGTGCACAATTTGGCCTAAAAAAACTAAAATACATTAAATGAGTTGAAATTGGTATATTCAAGTGATTATTTTGGATAGAGTATCATTAAATACGGAAACTCAATTTATGATCCATCTAAATTTGATCAAATCATTTTGAGTCAAAATGATAATTTTACACCTGGTTGCTTTGGATTGCTCTATTTTATCAAATATTTTACATGGGACACATGCCTTTGTTATTTGGTGTTGGTAAAATCCTAAATGTGATAATATATCTAATGCATGTGAGATGCCTAAAGGGTGAAGGCATGTTTTTTGTCTTATAAATAAATATTATGATCTTGTTATTTAATTATTTATCTATAAATTATGTAACCAAATGAGGTGATTTCTATACTTTTATCTATGAGAGATACTTTACAAGTTGGATGTAAGAGTTGTGAAATTAATGATATGCAATGTGCATGTTGGTTGAGTTAATGAGTATAATAGTTATTTGACTATGTGTATGACCTATAGGTAATGTTCCTAATTTAAATATAATGCTCTTATAGTTTGAGGATATGCAAATAGGTTTGAGCATCCATATGAGGATATTTTATGTGAAGAAGGAAAGAGTTTATGAGAGTCCTATTTGAGATAAAGAGAGTTTGTATAGAGGTTAGAAAATAGATATCCATCATCACGTGTTGAAGACATCATTTCTAAGGTGGAGGTGTTCAAAGGAGGGTCTAAAGGACTTAGTATTCCTTAGTGTTAGTTGATCCTTGTGAAATAGGTGTTTCACTAAATACCTTTGGTAAGGAGGATATGATTAAGGTTTACTGGTCTAAAGGAGTTGATCAGTCTCTTATTTGTAATTTCATATAATACAATAGTCCATTTGTGTTTCAAGATTCAGAGTGGGTTTTATTCTCCATGAGGGTTTCCCATAGGAACTATGTGTTATGTGTTTGATCTTGTGTATGCATTGAATGAATGAGCTCTCTTTTTAATGTTGCTTGATCAAATTGATATATTTTAATTAGTTAATAATTTAAAATACTTTAATTGAAATTGAAATATTTGGGCTCACTGATTCACCCCATTCTTAGTGATTATACCTATAATAAATGGTATCAAATCAAGTCTTTTGGTAAAGGTATGACATATTGAAGGTGATCCAAGGTATAATATGGGTATTCATCAAGGTGGATTCTCTACTACACAATAACTAATGTTAAATGGATATAATTATGCTTTTTGGAGTGTAAGGATGAGAACATACATTATGTCCCTAGGGTTTGGCATATGAAAATCTATTATGGATGGTTATATTGTTCCTTATACTCCTCGATCTAGTGATATAGACAAGAAGTTGTTTGACAATAATTCTGAGGCAATGAATGACATCACTTGTGGCCTTATAAAGACTAAGTGGCCTTATAAAGACTGAGTTCACCAAGGTAATCCATTACAAATATGTGAGAGAGATATGAAACAAAATGTAGATCATTTATGAAGGATATTCAAATGTCAATATTTTTAAGTTATAGACTCAAATAAGGCAATTTTAATGTCTCAAAATGAATGAAGATGATTCTAGGTCATCCTTTTTATAGAGAGTTGATGAAATTGTGAACATCATCAGAAGTCTTGGAGAAAACCTTAAAGAGGCTAATGTTGTTCAAAATGCATTAAGGTCTCTATCCCCCAAGTTTGATCCAAAAGTATCTACCATTGAATAAATTCATGATCTTACTCAATTAAAGATGGATCAATTACATGGCACACTTAATACCTATGAGATGAGGAATAATGATGATATTCCACCAAATAAAGAAGTAGCATTTAAGATAAATATGAATCCAAATAATAATTTCCAAGGTAAGAAACCCAAATAAGATGAATTTTTTATATAGATGAGGATGAACTAATTTCTTTGATTTCAAGGAAATTGATAACAAGCTCAAGCAAGTATAAAGGTAAACTACCCCTCAAATGCTTCAATTATGGTGAGATAGGACATTTTACTAATAAGTGCCCTCATAAGTATAAGAAGGATGATGATGAATATCATGATCAAGGTCATGATGATGGAAAGAGGTCATATAGGTCTAATAAAAGTCAAAAGGTTTGGCAATAAGAAGTACTTCAAGGATAGGGAGAGTCTCTACACTAAAGAAGATTGTAGTTCATCAAATGAGAGCAAAGTTAGTGATTCAGAGTATGATCATGAAGATTATGGTCCCATTTAATATTAAGATATATTCATGGATAAGTAATTTAGTTACTCACATCAAAAAGAGTCTACTTGGAGTGATTCATAAGATGAGGTGGACTATGAGACTGCATTAACAAAATCTCATGAAGAACTGAAGAATGAGAATAATATCAATAAGAAGATGATATCTAAACTCAAAGAATATAAGGAAAATTCAATTTGTATGAGGCAAAAATAAATGAAGACACCAAGGATCATGAAGATATAGTCAAACATCTCAATTGTCAATTAGATTTCCTATCTACAAGCTTGAAAACTAAAGAAGATGAATGTTCAAGGTATGTAATTGAAAATGATTCATTGAGATCTGAGTTAGAGAAGAAATCTAGTAAGGTGAAGTAATTTTTGATATTTGAAAATAAATCAAGTGATATAGACAATATTTTTAATGATCAAAAGAATGAAAATGATAAGACTCATCTTAGATACAAAGAGGAACCAAAGACTACAACTTAAGACAATATGAAGACTAATATGAATAAAGGAAATCAACCTTTGAAGACAAATCATCAGATAAGGAATGAAGGTGCTGGTAGAATGAATAGAAAATAGATCAGACAACCAAATGCAATGAGGTATGTGAATTTCAATGTTTACTACTATACTTGTAAGTAGTTTGGGCATAGTTCTAGATAATGTAGAGACCTATTATAAATTAATTTACACTCACTCTCTTATGGTCAAACACAAGCACACTCCTTATACTTGAAACACAACACACATTATTTATTAAACTAAACACATATTAAAAATATTTTCTTATACAATCACACACTAACTTACCTCTAAAGGGTTTGAAAATAATAAGATGATACAAATTTTTAAGTTCATCTATGAGCCCAGACACTCTTCTATATAAAATTTATTTTATTTCATAATAATTATGTTATTTTATATAAAAATTTTGATATGTTCCATGGTAATTTTATAGTTTTGATTTTAATGACACAATTTCCTTTGAAAACTATCCCTATTTATTCCTACATTTCCCCTAGCTAATATTAATCTTCCCCTCTCTCTTTCTCTCATTTTCCATGCCTTTCCTTTAAATATTCCCTTGAAACATTTTCTTTAGTTAGACTCTATCTACCACTGATTCCTTTGCTAGAATATAAACCATTTTCCTTCTAAATTGTTATACTACTCCCATTTGGATCAATATATATATATATATATATATATATAAAGAATGATTTTATTATCTCTATAATATTTTCCATCATTTAAAATCATTCTTTACTGGCAGTTTCTAACACTAATTAGTTTTTGCTTAGATTATGAGGTAATTAAGCTTCCTTCTAACATGCAATAGAAATTTTTTATCATTTAATAACATATTGAGGATTTATATTCATTTTCATGTCCTAATCTTAGCCTTTAACATTTTTCTTAACACGTCTAGGTGGATAAAGACATGTCTGGATAGGTAAACAATATATTTTATATTTTTCATGTGGTCAAAGAGGTCTCCAATAGTCCTATTGACTAAAGAATTAAATAAAAATCTATTCCATATACATTAATTTTAAGGATGAAAAATTTTACAAGAAGAGTGAAATTGTAGCTCCATAAGATTATGGAATGCCTATAAAAAATAATTTGTTAGTGAAAACTTTTTGGGTGATGTAAGATTCCCCATGGACCAAGATGCTACAATTTATGATCTTATTTAAAAATTGATTGATTTTTTCCTCTTATTCTTCACCATGTGTTTTTAATACTAGTAGAAAAATATTCCACTTGAATCTCTACTACAACCTCATATTATCTTGTGCATGCTTAGGCTGATACCAAGCTCATTGGCTCCACCTAATCATTGTCTTCTTCCATTCTCATCCTTTTTACATCAAATCTAGGTTGATTAAAACCTCCTTATTCATATCATTTAACATAACATGTATTCCATGTGTAAATAACCTTGAAATACCATTCCCATTTTGAACAAAATGCATGCATTAACTCATAATAGTCTCTTATCCAACGTCTATATGGACTTATCCCACATAAGCCATGCCATTGACATCCTTCAATATTATTGGTAGAACCATGTCTACCATATCCATATTTTAAGGTTTTAAATTTATTTATTGAGTGTAAATAATCTTGTAGGTACTTTAAAATTAAAGTAATATATCAACCAATCTATCCTATAACTACTAGTTATTAATCTAGTAGTGTTATAAGTGTGATTGTTGACAAATTTTATATTGAATAACTTCAAATTAGAATACATATAGTTGTTTAATATCCTTTATGAATACCTAAAATAATAATAATAATAATAATAATAATATATTAACACATTTTTAAAAATACCAATAGTATCTATTATGCCACACTTCTTTGTGGAGAATTCTTCATTATTAAATAAAGTTAAAATAAGCCCAATAAAAGTTAACTTGCATGACAAGTTATGCCTATAATGTGAAAAATTAAATAATACATTTACTTAAAAACTAAGTAATCCAAAAATATACTTATAAAAATAGACTCTATGACAAGTATAATTATACTTGAGAAAATAAGATTGACTTATTGATAAGATAATGTCAACATGCAAGAAGCTTTGCTCAATAAGTAATTCATGTAACCTAGTCAAGCTAGGCACTTCAAATCCATAGAAAATATGAATTTAATTAAAATAAATTTAATTTATATTAAATTCATGTTTAAATAGTTTTTAATTATCTTTTTAAATATAATTTTACTTACGAAAAACTCAAAATAACAAGGTTTATGTAGATACATGTGGATTGGAAGACGTGTATCACTTGAATCTAGCAATAGTGAGAACTCCTTTTTGGCTAGGAAGGATAACCTTAAAAATATTGGAATATTTATGGTATATGTGTTTTAATTGATTTCAAGTGGAATTTGTGATGACAAATTGGTCTAACAAGTTAGAGTGATGGAACATGGTCGCCTAATGTACTTGGAGCAATGTGATACTTGTAAGGGTGTGCATGGGTGTCCTAGCTAGATGTTGTATGGCTGAATGGAGCTTGGTATTATAATGTTTGACTTATTAATAATGTGTTTTATTCTCAATGGTTTAATTTATGTCACCTTCATGAGGTATACATTTTAGTTTGTACCTTATAGGCTTGATCTTGCATGATTGACTAAGGGTTATTGAGTGTTTTGGCTTATGTGTCATGATATGGAGCTTAGTATACCTAGAATACACATTTTTTACATGTATAGGGTGATAATATGTCAGATATATGGTTTGAAAGAGGTGCAAAGTTGTCTACAAGATAGTTTGTCCATTGGCCTAGTTGGCTTAGATGGGCTTGTGAGGCCTTATGAAGGGTCAATGAGTGATTTTAGGGTGTTTGACATTATATCTACATGGGAGATGATTAGATAGGTGTCTTAAAGTTTATTAACTAAGTAATAGGTTATAAAATAGAGATATAAAGTTAGAAATTACTTCATGTGCTTTAGAGGGTGTTCGATTGGTGTATTTTGAGCTTGAGAGGAAAACTCTCATGTTCATAAGCTCATGTAACTTTGAATTGGGATTTGATAAGTTTATTAGGGATAATAAGAATTTTTTTAAGAATTATTTCATGGATTAAGGTCCTATTATTTATGAATGATTGCTAAGAAGGTAAGCAGGTTTTTATGTGCACAAACCCTACTCTTAGACCCTACTTTTGTAAAGATTTTGCTTGTAGGTGACAAAAAATATGGGTGATGGAAAATATGATGATTGGAGGTTGTATATGACTCCTCTAGGATTTTGAGGATGTGTTTGATAAATCTTGACTATTTTTGGGTCCTAAAGAAAAGTGCTTCTTAATAGTATTTTTGATATTATGAGAGATTTATGAAAGTAACCAAGGAAAAAAAGGGTGTGAGATGAAGCTTATGACTTGATTAAAAATTTTATGTAAATTTTTAGGAATATTAATTTATTTGTTTCAAATTTATAGGTCCTCAAATTTTCCTAGTCTATATGAAGGAAAGGATGCCATGAGTGAAAAAGACTAGTTAGAGTGAGAAGTAGAATCGGAAGGCCTAAATAGTGAGTAGGGATAGGTTTGAGCTCTTATATGTGATGTATTCCCCCTATCCATGATATTAAAATTATTCCTATTCACTTATAAATGATTGAATGGTTGACTCATAGTTAACCATGATGGTTTTGCTAGCAAAAGGAACTCGATTTGAGTGATTAAGTTTGAGTATAGGGAACATGGTTGGATAAAGTGTTCCTAATGATTGGAGAGTGTTTAAGAATCATTTAATGTATTATTTAGTGATTTGTAAGGTTTTACCAATATCTTATTTGTCAAACATAGTCTTACAAAGTGAATTTATGCTTTTTTTGTAAGGAGTATGAAACATAGGCTTACTACATGAACTAAAAAGTTGTTGCAGAGGTTCATGACCAACCTTAGAAGACATAAGTGATTAGTTATAAAATATCATAAGGATAAATATCTGACCATAATTTATAATTTTATATATACAATATTTTTTTATTCTCTTTATGTAGGATATCAAGCTAGATAAATATGTATTGATTTTTGAAGACCTTGTGTGAAGGTTGTTGGGGGTCTTGGTGACTAATGTTTGTATGAGATTGAGTAGAAAAAAATGTCATTAGACTCATCATAAATTTATAATTCTATTGATTATTTTTAATATATTTATGATATCATATTTGAATATGAGTGAAATATTTTTGAAGGGGTTATTTTCTTGTGTTGAAGAGATAGCTTGGTGTTGGTGACTTATGTGGAGTTACAGTCTTGGAGAAGAGTGTTCTTTTAGGGTTTTTATATTAGATTGAGAAGAAATAATATTTAAAGATTTTTTCATTTGATATGTGTTGTGTTGGTGCTCAACATCTTAGACAAGTTGGTGTTTGTCAACGTTAGGGGTTGGTGCTCTTTGTGAAGTAGGTGATTCACTAAAGCCTCATGTTTGTGATCATCTTATAGGACTGTAGCCCATTATTTTTTAGACTTGAGAGTGGTTTTCATTCCCCATGAGGTTTTCCCATATAAATATTTTTTAAATGGTTACATTCATGTTTATTCTTTGATTCATCTATCTTGCATATTGATGTGATTGGTTAAATAGCTTGAAGAGTTAAGAATTGAATTTCATTATTATTAAACATTGATTCACCCCCCCCCCTTATTAATGATGTGTACCTCTATTAATTAATATCAAATATAGACATTTTAATGAGGCTTAATAGCTGATAGGTGATCCTAAGTAGGTTGGAGGTGATCTTGTGAGTAGCTTAGTGATTAGTGTGAGCCTAGTCAACTTGTTGTTAGAATTGGTGATGATCAATATGGTAGCCTGGTTGATGTCATGGTTCTTCATGTTTTCTAGGTTTTGATTTTAGGATTGATGAATTTTAAAGTTTTCTCTAAGATGGAGAAGGATGTCAAGATAAGGATTGTTCTTTGCTCAAGCCAATGTGAGTTGTTTATTGTTACAGGTGGTTCTTCAAGCATGAGGGTTTGTCAAAGAAGGCATATGGAAATGAATAAGGATTATGTTGAAGCTAATCCCAAGATCAAACCTATGTTGATATAAAATATAACCTTGAAGACATATTGAAAGATAGTCCTATTTTTATTAGGTCTCCATGAGACTTAATGAGGGTATGAGAGCTAATAAAGCTTTATGAGTAAGAGTAAATGGTTTGTGGATACCTATGCTTGGAGAAGACTCATAGAAAATGGAAACAAAGTATATGACAAGGTCTATTTCATTAAGAGAGATATAAAAGTGTGTGTTTTTTCAAGGTAGTGTTCAAAATAACCTAAGTCAGAATAGGGGTATTAGAGTTGAGGATTGGCTTTCAAGACCAATGTTCTTCAAGATGAGAATTAGTATTCATGAGTTCCAATGCTTGGAGATGATCTAAGACATGGGTTGACTTTTTGTTTGTGTCTTTTGAATAGTCACATAAGTTTTGAAGATTTTTATTATTGTTATAGCTTCATAAGACTGCTAATGAGCTTGAAGGAGATTGTTGAAAGTGATCTTGAAGGTTTTATGGGTTCTGAGTATACTTATTACAGAGGTTGAAAAATGTTGTTTCAAGAGTTTCCTTTGGGTTTTTGCCTTACAGAGGAGATAATTAAAAAAGTTATAATTAGTTGAGGATCATTGAATTATTGTATGTTATTTGGTCTCTATTACATATCTAAAGATGCCATAAGTTCTGAGTTTTCATAATAGGGTCATAATTGTGAGGGTGAGGTTGATCATTTGAGTCAATTTGAAGGGATTTCATGAAGATATCAATGGACTAAGAGGTTTTTTATTACATTAATGTCATGTATCATGATTTTTATTATTATGGTATACTATTTTGAGTGTTTTGAAGTAAATATTTCTTATTAAATGTCTGACAGCTAGTAGGTGTATACACAAAATTATATGACTATGTGTTTCCATAAAGTACTTTACATAATTCTTAGCCATAATGGCTTGTGGTGTATAAATGATAGATGGTTTATGAATTAAGGATCATATGGGATCTATTCTTGATTGTCTCATATTTTTAAGTTAACCCAAGAAGTTAGTTGGAAGCAAGAATGGTTTTAGAAGGAATGTCTAGGTCTCCTAGTTCTAAAGTGTCATTTTGATCAATTTTTAATGCCTTGGTTGAGTGGTGATTTGAAGGAAAAGGAAGTTGTTTATATGAGGTCAAGAGGAAGATTGAAAAAATTCATTCCTAGATTGTTTGAGGTCTTGATGTGCTTAGACATGTGTTTTATGATCAAAAGTCCAAGTTGACCATTTTTTGCAGTAATGACTACCTAGAAGGTGCCTAAAGTTCTCTTTGGATGATTTATGATGGCTAGAAGATTATAAATATATTATTAAAGTTTGGTTTGAAATTTAAAATTAGAATAGGAGGTTTGGAGTTATTTATGAGGTGCTTATATTTAATTTTGACCTTTTGGTCAAGTTGCCTACTATAGATAATGAGCTTATATGCACAGATTACTTGGTTTCAAGGATCATCTAATGAATGAAGATGTGTCATGAAAAGTTTGATGCTCAAGAAGGTCTGAACATGTGATTGAGACATTTTCTATGTGGTTTTATAGGTTTATCAATTTTTTTTGTGCCAAGTGGAGTGTTTTGAGTGGTCTATGGCTCTTCTTCTCAAGAGCATGCATTTGGTGGCTTAAAGGAAGTCATGGTTAACAAAGGTGTGGAGGATTGTAATTTGGAATAGTAGTGAGTTTTTATTCTCTCTAAGTGTGGTATCTAACTTAGGTGTCTACATTGATAAGAGGTTGACTTTTAACCAAATGTTACTTTGAAGGCCTAGTGATTTGGGTATGTTTGGAAAAGTGGTCAAACTTTGGATTTTTAGGATAGAAGATTCAAAAGTAGTTGAATGGGACAAATGGTTATATGAATCAACTTTTATAGTGGTTAAGAAGTGAGTATAATAAATTTTATTCAAGTTTTAGCTCATTAGGAGGCCTAATTAGCTAGTAGGCTAAAGATGGAAATATGCTAAAGAGAATGAGTTGGATGATAGTTATTGGAATTTCTTAGGGGTTATGGTAATGGACTTAAGATATGGAATTTCATGGCTTGAAGTGGTAAGGGAAGATAGTTATGAGGTCTATAGTGGTCATATAGTGTTACAAGGGGTCTAAATAGGCCTAGTGAAGAAAATGAAGAATGTTGAAGAAATTTTCCAAAGTAGGATCAAATTTTTGGTTCTAGATAAGTATTTTGTTACAATATAAGTGTGTTTCAAGTATGGTGGTGTGGTTGAAGTTCCTTTGGTGTTCTTTGAGGTGCCTTGAGTGCAATGGTATGTGAACTTTCATAGTGTTGTGGTGCTCATGTTATTTTTTGAGTTGATAGTAGATGTTTTTAGTGATCCTATAGGTGTGAATGGGTTATGTAGACTGAGGGGGAGCCTTCAAATTAAATTAGGGTCATAGGGGTAGTTATTTTGCCTTGAAAATTGGTGATAGGTCTAAGGATCTTAATGGTGTAAGATCATTTTTTGAGTGAGAGCATCTTTCAAGGGGGAGTTATACCTATTTGAGGTTGTAATGGTCTATTTTAAGAATATTTCCTATAGTTGAACATGTTTTAATTAGTTTTTTATAATTCATTTGCTTGTTTTCTACAGTGCCTAGTGTTGAAAAGAGTCCACTTTATAATTTTGGCAAAGGGGGAGAGAGAAAGGGAGTGTTTCCATCAATTAAAAAGGGGTATATTGTTGTGATATTGATGGTATATGTGTTTTCATTGATTTAAAGTGGCATTGCTGATGAAAAAGTGGTCTAACAGGTCATAGTGATGGAACATGGTGGTCTAATGTACTTGGAGCAATGTGATACTTATAAAGGTGTGCATGGGTGTCCTAGGTGGATGTTGTATGTCTGAATGTAGCCTGGTATCATGATTTTTTACTTGTTACTAATGCTTTATATGCTCAAGATTTGACTTCATGTGACCTTCATGAGGTATATAATTCAATTTATACCTTGTAGGTTTGATCTTGCATGATTGACTAAGGGTTATTGAGTACTTTGGCTTATGTGCCATGATATAGAGTTTAGTGTGCCTAGAATATGAAGTTTGTAAATGTATACAGTGTTATAATTTTAAATATATTGTTTTCAATAGGTGGCAAGTGGTCTGCAAGATAGTTTGGCCATTGGCCTAGTTGGCTTAGATGGGCTTGTGAGGCCTTGTGAAGGGTCAATGAGTGATTTTAGTGTGTTTGACCTTATATATACATGGTAGATGATAAAATAGGTGTTTTAAAGTTTTTTAACCAATTCATAGGTTAGAAAATGAGAGAGAAAGCTAGAAATGACTTCACGTGCTTTAGAGGGTGTTTGAATGGTGTATTTTGAGCTTGAGAGGAAAATTCTCACATTCATCAGCTCATGTAGACTTTTCATGGGGATATAAGTCTTTTGTATAAGTTTATTAGGGTTAATAATAAGGTTTTACAAGAATTATTTCATGTAATAAGGTCTTATTCTTTATTAACTATTGATAAGAAGGTAAGCAAGTTTTTATGTGTAAAAACACTAGTCTTAGACCCGATTGCAAAGATTTTGATTGTAGGTGATCAAAAATATGTTGGATAGATATTATGATGATTTTATGATTTATATTACTCATATAGGCTTATTATGATGTGTTTTATCAATCTTGAATATTTGTGGGTCCCATAGAAAAGTGCTTCTTAACAATATTTTTAATATTGTGAGAGATTTATGAAAATAACAAGGTGAAAAAATGGGTGTGAGATGAAGCTTATGACTTGATTAAAAAATTAATGGATATTTTAAATAATATTAATTTCTTCTTTTCAAATTTATAGGTGCTCAAAGTTTCCTAGTTGATATGAAGGAAAGGATGCCATGAGTGAAAAAGACTAGTCAAAGTGAGAAGTGGAATTGGAAGGCCTAATCAGTGAGTAGGGATGGGTCTAAGATCTTGTAAGTGGTTTATGGAATGTATTAACTCTATCCATGACATTATTATTGTTATTATTTACTTGGATATGATTAAATGGTTGACTCATAGTTGACCATGATTGTTTTTCTAGGAAAATGAACTCAATTTGAGTGATTGAGTTTGATTATAGGGTAGATGGTCAGATCAAGTGTAATTGATGGTTGGATAGTGTTTAAGAATAATTTAAGATATTATATAGTGATTTTTAAGGTTTTAAAAATCTCCTATTGGTCAAACATATTCCTACAAAGTGAAGTTATGCTTCGTTTTTAAGGAGTGTGAGACATAGGCTCACTACATGAACTAAAAAGTTATTATAGAGGTTCATGGCTGACCTTGGAAGACATAAGTGATTCTTTATAAAATATACTAAGGATAAATATCTAACCATAATTGAGAATTTTATATATACAATATGTTTTTATTCTCTTTGTGTGGGAAATCAATCTAGACAAACAAGTATTTGTTGATGTTTGAAGAACTTGTGCAAAGGTTGTTGGGGGTCTTGGTGACCAATGTTTATATGAGATTGAGAAGAGGAAAATTTCATTAGAATTAGCATAATTTTATTATTTTATATATTATTTTTACTATATTTATGAGTTAATATTTGAATATGAGTGAAAGATTTATGAATGGGTTATTTGCTTGTGTTGAAGAGATAGCTTGGTGTTGGTGACTTGTGTGGAGTTGTAGACTTGGAGAAGATTGTTCTTGTAGGGTTTATCTATAATATTTGGAAGAAATAAGATTTTAAGAATTTTTAATTTTATATGTGTTGTGTTGGTGCTCAACATCTTATACAAGTTGGTGCTTGTCAACCTTAAGGGTTGGTGCTCGTTGTGAAGTGGGTGCTTCACTAAAGCCTCATGTTTGTGATATTATTTTATGATTGTAGTCCTTTTTTTGTATAATTGAGAGTGGGTTTTCTTCCCCATGAGGTTTCCCACATAAATATTTGTGTAATGCTTAAATTAATTTTTGTTCTTTGATTCATTTATCTTGCATATTGATGTGATTGGTTAAGTAGCTTGAAGAGTTGGGAATTGAATTGCATTATTGTTAAACACTAATTCACACCCCTTCTTAGTGGTGTGTAACTATAACACACACATGTGAATAATTGATAAAAATATATTAATAAAAGAGATGGGTGGACTTATTTATCATCATATTTACTTGGATATGATTAAATGGTTGACTCATAGTTGACCGTGATGGTTTTTCTATGAAAAGGAACTCAATTTGAGTGATTGATTTTGATTACAGGGTAGATGGTCAGATCAAGTGTTACTGATAGTTGGATATTGTTGAGAAATAAATTAAGATCTTATATATTGATTTTTAAGGTTTTAATATCTCCTATTGGTCAAACATAGTCCTACAAAGTGAAGTTATGCTTTGTTTTTAAGGAGTATGAGAGATAGGCTCACTACATGAACTAAAAAGTTATTGTAGAGGTTCATGGCTGACCTTGGAAGACATAAGTGATTATTTATAAAATATCCTAAGGATAAATATCTAACCATAATTTAGAATGGTATATATACAAGATGTTTTTATTCTCTTTGTGTGGGAAATCAATCTAGACAAACAAATCTGTGTTGATGTTTGAAGACCTTGTGCGAAGGTTGTTGGGGGTCTTGGTGACCAATGTTTATATGAGATTGAGAAGAGGAAAATTTCATTAAAATCAGCATAATTTTCTTATTATGTTTATTATTTTTACTATATTTATGAGTTAATGTTTAAATATGAGCGAAAGATTTATGAAGGGGTTATTTGCTTGTGTTGAAGTGATAGCTTGGTGTTGGTCACTTGTGTGGAGTTGTAGACTTGGAGAAGAATGTTCTTGTAGGCTTTATCTATAATATTGAGAAGTAATCAGATTTTAAGAATTTTTCATTTTATATGTGTTGCGTTGGTGCTCGAAATCTTAGACAAGTTGGTGCTTGTCAACCTTAAGGGTTGGTGCTCGTTGTGAAGTGGTGCTTCACTAAAGCCTCATGTTTGTGATCATCTTTTATGACTGTAGTACTTTTTTTGTATACTTGAGAGTGGGTTTTCTTCCCCATGAGATTTTCCCACATAAATATTTGTGTAATGGTTACATTAATTTTTGTTCTTTGATTCATTTATCTTGCATATTGATGTGATTGGTTAAGTAGCTTGAAGAGTTGGGAATTGAATTGCATTATTGTTAAACACTAATCCACACCCCTTTTTAGTGGTGTGTACCTATAACACACACATGTGAATAATTGATAAAAATAAATTAATAAAAGATATGGTTGGACTTATTGATCATCCTATTTACTTGGAGATGATTAAATGGTTGACTCATAGTTGACCGTGATGGTTTTTCTAGGAGAAGGAACTCAATTTGAGTGATTGATTTTGATTACAGGGTAGATGGTCAGATCAAGTGTTACTGATAGTTGGATAGTGTTGAGGAATAATTTAAGATCTTATATAGTGATTTTTAAGGTTTTAACAATCTCCTATTGGTCGAACATAGTCCTACAAAGTGAAGGTATGCTTCATTTTTAAGGAGTATGAGAGATAGGCTCACTACATGAACTAAAAAGTTATTGTAGAGGTTCATGGCTGACCTTGGAAGATATAAGTGATTCTTTATAAAATATCCTAAGGATAAATATCTAACCATAATTTATAATGGTATATATACAAGATGTTTTTATGCTCTTTTGTGGGAAATCAATCTAGACAAACAAGTATGTGTTGATGTTTGAAGACCTTGTGTGAAGGTTGTTGGGGGTCTTGGTGACCAATGTTTATATGAGATTGAGAAGAGGAAATTTTCATTAGAATTAGCATAATTTTATTATTATATTTATTATTTTTACTATATTTATGATTTAATGTTTGAATATGTGTGAAAGATTTATGAAGGGGTTATTTGCTTGTGTTGAAGAAATAGCTTGGTGTTGGTGACTTGTGTGGAGTTGTAGACTTGGAGAAGAGTTTTCTTGTAGGGTTTATTTATAATATTGAGAATCAATCAGATTTTAAGAATTTTTCATTTTATATGTGTTGTGTTGGTGCTCAACATCCTAGAAAAATTGGTGCTTGTCAACCTTAAGGGTTGGTGCTCGTTGTGAAGTGGGTGCTTCACTAAAGCCTCATGTTTGTGATCATCTTATATGAATGTCATCCTTTTTTTTTGTATACTTGAGAGTGGATTTTCTTCACAATGAGGTTTTCCTACATAAATATTTGTGTAATGTTTACATTAATTTTTTTTATTTGAATCATTTATCTTGCATATTGATGTGATCAGTTAAGTAGCTTGAAGAGTTGGGAATTGAATTGCATTATTGTTAAACACTAATTCACACCCCTTCTTAGTGGTGTGTACCTATAACACATACATGTGAATACTTGATAAAAATAGATTAATAAACGAGATGGGTGGACTTATTTGACATCCTATTTACTTGGAGATGTTTAAATGGTTGACTCATAGTTGACCATGCTGGTTTTTCTAGGGAAAGGAACTCAATTTGAGTAATTGAGTTTAATTACAGGGTAGATGGTGAGATCAAGTGTTACTAATGGTTGGATAGTGATAAGGAATAATTTAAGATCTTATATAGTGATTTTTAGGGTTTTAAAAATCTCCTATTGGTCAAACATAGTCCTAAAACGTGAAGTTATGCTTCTTTATTAAGGAGTATGAGACATAGGCTCACTACATGAACTAAAAATTTATTATAGAGGTTCATGGCTGACATTGGAAGACATAAGTGATTCTTTATAAAATATCCTAAGGATAAATGTCTAACCATAATTGATAATGGTATATATACAAGATGTTTTTATGCTCTTTGTGTGGGAAATCAATCTAGACAAACAAGTATGTGTTGATGTTTGAAGACCTTGTGCGATGGTTGTTGGGGGTCTTGGTGACCAATGCTTATATGAGATTGAGAAGAGGAAAATTTCATTAAAATCAGCATAATTTTATTATTATATTTATTATTTTTACTAAATTTATTATTTAATATTTTAATATGAGTGAAAGATTTATGAAGCGGTTATTTGCTTGTGTTGAAGAGATAGCTTGGTGTTGGTGACTTGTGTGGAGTTGTAGACTTGGAAAAGAATGTTCTTGTAGGGTTTATCTATAATATTGAGAAGCAATCAGATTTTAAGAATTTTTAATTTTATATGTGTTGTGTTGGTGCTCAACATCTTAGACAAGTTGTTCCTTGTCAACCTTAAGGGTTGGTGCTCATTGTGAAGTGGGTGCTTCACTATAGCCTCATGTTTGTGTTCATTTTTTATGACTGTAGTCCTTTTTTTTGAATACTTGAGAGTGGATTTTATTCCCCATGAGGTTTTCCCACATAAATCTTTGTGTAATGGTTACATTAATTTTTATTCTTTGATTCATTTATCTTGCATATTGATGTGATTGGCTAAGTAGCTTGAAGAGTTGGGAATTGAATTGCATTATTGTTAAACACTAATCCACACCCCTTCTTAATGGTGTGTACCTATAACACACACATGTGAATACTTGATAAAAATAGATTAATAAAGAGATGGATGGACTTATTGATCATCCTATTTACTTGGAGATGATTAAATGGTTGACTCATAGTTGACCATGATGGTTTTTCTAGGTAAAGGAACTCAATTTGAGTGATTGTGTTTGATTACAAGGTAGATGGTCAGATCAAGTGTTACTTATGGTTTGATAGTGTTGAGGAATAATTTAAGATCATATATAGGGATTTTTAAGGTTTTAACAATCTCCTATTGGTTAAACATAGTCCTACAAAGTGAATTTATGCTTCATTTTTAAGGAGTATGAGAGATAGGCTCACTACATGAACTAAAAAGTTATTGTAGAGGTTCATGGCTGACCTTGGAAGACATAAGTGATTCTTTATAAAATATCCTAAGGATAAATATCTAACCATGATTTAGAATCGTATATATACAAGATGTTTTATTCTCTTTGTGTGGGAAATCAATTTAGACAAACAAGTATGTGTTGATGTTTGAAGACCTTGTGCAAAGGTTGTTGGGGGTCTTGGTGACCAATGTTTATATGAGATTGAGAAGAGGAAAATTTCATTAAAATCAGCATAATTTTATTATTATGTTTATTATTTTTACTATATTTATGAGTTAATGTTTGAATATGAGCGAAGGATTTATGAAGGGGTTGTTTGCTTCTGTTGAAGAGATATCTTGGCATTGGTCACTTGTGTGGAGTTGTAGACTTGGAGAAGAATGTTCTTGTAGGCTTTATCTATAATATTGAGAAGCAATCAGATTTATGGAATTTTTCATTTTATATGTGTTGTGTTGGTGCTCAACATCTTAGACAAGTTGGTGCTTGTCAACCTTAAGGGTTGGTGCTCGTTGTGAAGTGGGTGCTTCACTAAAGCCTCAAGTTTGTGATCATCTTATATGATTGTAGTCCTTTTTTTGTATACTTGAGAGTGGGTTTTATTCCCCATTTGGTTTTCCCACATAAATCTTTGTGTAGTGTTTACATTAATTTTTGTTCTTTGATTCATTTATCTTGCATATTGATATGATTGGTTAAGTAGCATGAAGAGTTGGGAATTGAATTGCATTATTGTCAAACACTAATTCACACCACTTGTTAGTGGTGTGTACCTATAACACACACATGTGAATACTTGATAAAAATAGATTAATAAAGAGATGGGTGGACTTATTGATCATCCTATTTACTTGGAGATGATTAAATGGTTGACTCATAATTGAGCATGATGGTTTTTCTAGGAAAAGGAACTCAATTTGAGTAATTGAGTTTAATTACAGGGTAGATGGTGAGATCAAGTGTTACTGATGGTTGGATAGTGATGAGGAATAATTTAAGATATTATATAGTGATTTTTAGGGTATTAACAATCTCCTATTGGTCAAACATAGTCCTAAATAGTGAAGTTATGCTTCATTTTTAAGGAGTATGAGACATAGGCTAACTACATGAACTAAAAAGTTATTGTAGAGGTTCATGGCTGACCTTGGAAGACATAAGTTATTCTTTATAAAATATCCTAAGGATAAATATCTAACCATATTTGAGAATGGTATATATACAAGATGTTTTTATGCTCTTTGTGTGGGAAATCAATCTAGACAAACAAGTATGTGTTGATGTTTGAAGACCTTGTGCAAAGGTTGTTGGGGGTCTTGGTGACAAATGTTTATATGAGATTGAGAAGTGGAAAATTTAATTAGAATCATCATAATTTTATTATTATATTTATTATTTTTACTATATTTATGAGTTAATGTTTGAATATGAGCGAAAGATTTATGAAGGGGTTATTTGCTTGTGTTGAAGAGATAGCTTGGTGTTGGTGACTTGTGGAGTTGTAGACTTGGAGAAGAGTATTCTTGTAGGGTTTATCTATAATATATAGAAGCAATCAGATAATAAGATTTTTTCATTTTATATGTGTTGCGTTGGTGCTCAACATCTTAGACAAGTTGGTGCTTGTCAAACTTAAGGGTTGGCGCTCATTGTGAAGTGGGTGCTTCACTAAAGCCACATGTTTGTGATCATCTTATATGACTGTAGTCCTTTTTTTTTTTTGTATACTTGAGAGTGGGTTTTATTCCCCATGAGGTTGTCACACATAAATCTTTGTGTAATGGTTACATTAATTTTTTTCTTTGATTCATTTATCTTGCATATTGATGTGATTGGTTAAGTAGCTTGAAGAGTTAGGAATTGAATTGCATTATTGTTAAACACTAATTCACACCCCTTCTTAGTGGTGTGTACCTATAGCACACACATGTGAATACTTGATAAAAATATATTAATAAAAGAGATGGGTGGACTTATTGATCATCCTATTTACTTGGAGATGATTAAATGGTTGACTCATAGTTGACCATGATGGTTTTTCTAGGAAAAGGAACTCAATTTCAGTGATTGAGTTTGATTACAAGGTAGATGGTCAGATCAAGTGTTATTAATGGTTGGATAGTGTTAAATAATGATTTAAGATCTTATATAGTGATTTTTAAGGTTTAATAATCTCCTATTGGTCAAGCATAGTCCTAAAAAGTGAAGTTATGCTTCGTTTTTAAGGAGTATGAAACATAGGCTCACTACATGAACTAAAAAGTTATTGTAGAAGTTCATGGTTGACCTTGGAAGACATAAGTGATTCTTTATAAAATATCCTAAGGATAAATATCTAACCATAATTGAGAATGGTATATATACAAGATGTTTTTATGCTCTTTTTGTGGGAAATCAATCTAGACAAACAAGTATGTGTTGATGTTTGAAGACCTTGTGCAAAGGTTGTTGGGCGTCTTGGTGACAAATGTTTATATGAGATTGATAAGTGGAAAATTTAATTAGAATCATCATAATTTTATTATTACATTTATTATTTTTACTATATTTATGAGCTAATGTTTGAATATGAGTGAAAATTTTATGAAGGAGTTATTTGCTTGCGTTGAAGAGATAGCTTGGTGTTGGTGACTTGTGTGGAGTTGTAGACTTGGAGAAGAGTATTCTTGTAGGGTTTATCTATAATATTGATAAGTAAGAAAATTTTAAGAATTTTTCATTTTATATGTGTTGTGTTGGTGCTCAACATCTTAGACAAGTTGGTGCTTGTCAACCTTAAGGGTTGGTGCTCATTGTGAAGTGGGTGCTTCACTAAAGCCTCATGTTTTTGATCATCTTATATGACTGTAGTCCCTTTTTTTTGTATACTTGAGAGTGTGTTTTCTTCCCCATGAGGTTTTCCCACATAAATATTTGTGTAATATTTACATTAATTTTTGTTCTTTGATTCATTTATCTTGCATATTGATGTGATTGGTTAAGTAGCTTGAAGAGTTAGGAATTGAATTGCATTATTGTTAAACACTAATTCACACCCCTTATTAGTGGTGTGTACCTATAACACACACATGTGAATACTTGATAAAAATATATTAATAAAAGAGATGGGTGGACTTATTGATCATCCTATTTACTTGGAGATGATTAAATTGTTGACTCATAGTTGACCATGATGTATTTTCTAGGAAAAGGAACTCAATTTGAGTGATTGAGTTTGTTTACAGGGTAGATGGTCAGATCAAGTGTTACTAATGGTTAGATAGTGTTGAGGAATAATTTAAGATCTTATATAGTGATTTTTAAGGTTTAATAATCTTCTATTGGTCAAACATAGTCCTACAAAGTGAAGTTATGCTTCGTTTTTAATGAGTATGAGACATAGGCTTACTACATGAACTAAAATTTTATTGTAGAGGTTCATGGATGACCTTGGAAGACATAAGTGATTCTTTATAAAATATCATAAGGATAAATATCTAACCATAATTGAGAATGATATATATACAAGATGTTTTTATGCTCTTTGTGTGGGAAATCAATCTAAACAAACAAGTATGTGTTGATGTTTGAAGACCTTGTGCAAAGGTTGTTGGGGGTCTTGGTGACAAATGTTTATATGAGATTGAGAAGTGGAAAATTTAATTAGAATCATCATAATTTTATTATTCTATTTATTATTTTTACTATATTTATGAGTTAATGTTTGAATATGAGCGAAATATTTATGAAGGGGTTATTTACTTGTGTTGAAGAGATAGCTTGGTGTTGGTGACTTGTGTGGAGTTGTAGACTTGGAGAAGAGTATTATTGAAGGGTTTATCTATAATATTGAGAAGAAATCATATTTTAAGAATTTTTCATTTTATATGTGTTGTGTTGGTGCTCAACATCTTAGACAAGTTTGTGCTTGTCAAACTTAAGGGTTGGTGCTCATTGTGAAGTGGGTGCTTCACTAAAGCCTCATGTTTGTGATCATCTTATATGACTGTAGTCCTTTTTTTTGTATGCTTGAGAGTGGGTTTTATTCCCCATGAGGTTTTCCCACATAAATCTTTGTGTAATGGTTACATTAATTTTTGTTCTTTGATTCATTTATCTTGCATATTGATGTGATTGGTTAAGTAGCTTGAAGAGTTAGGAATTTAATTGCATTATTGTTAAACACTTATTCACACCCCTTCTTAGTGGTGTGTACCTATAACACACACATGTGAATACTTGATAAAAATAGATTAATAAAAGAGATGGGTGGACTTCTTGATCAAAGATCCATTCCAAAAAGTGGTACACTTCCTTAGATGGATGTTAGTCCATTATTTGTGCAATTAAGCAAAACAAAATCATAAAAAATTAAAATACATAAATGATGTGATAATAATGATAATTAAAATTTTCCTCCTTGATTAATTTATTAATATAAATAAAGTATTCTTCCTAATAAGAAGAAGCAAAATATACATCATCTTGAATAATAGTTAATGATTCTTCATAGGATTCATGAGAGGGTGCATAAATGATGGCATAGAGGGATAGCTCAAAACTATCTCACTTTGATATACAAATAAAGGATGAGGGACTATATGGAGATCAATAATTCTAGTCACATCATGAACTAAACCAAGTAGAGTCATCTACAAGGAGAAGGCCATGTCAAATAATAGTAATTTGTAAAGGGATTACAAATAGAAGATTTTTATAAGGTCTTAGGTCATGTGTATTAAATATAGAAATTTGATGCCAATCTTGATAGGACTAGTGTTGATAAGTAGAATTAGTGCCAATTTAGAATGAATCAGTGTCAATTATCTATGGTTGGGTTTAACAAATAGAGAAAAAAAATGAGGTAGATTTTCTAATAGGAATGGATTAAATAGATAATTAAGGGTGATAATGATATTTTAGTTATTGTATAAATAAATTTAATACTTGATTTAAAGATAATGATAAAATGAAATTGTAGTACTTACCTTTTATCTACTGTGAGTAGAATGGACTTCTTCCACAGTCATAGGTAGTAGTTATGGTTGCACAGAGGATGTGATTGAATGTGATAAAAATCTAACAAAGTATTAGTATGAATTTCATCAAAGTATTTAAGAAATCAAATAGTAATTTGAGGATCTTAATATTTTGGTTCTATCCTGAATGTAAAGGCAAATTGCATATTTATGGATAGACACTGATCTAAAGAATCAACATCAATCATGGGGGAATCATCATCAATTCACCCAAAATGGATCTTTTGTTTTAATTATGGACAATAATTTTGGAGAATTTTTAATGATACCATGGTGATGTCATAGAAGTTTCCAAGTGAGTGGATGAAGTACCCTAATAGTATAAGTGACAATGACAAAGTGTGCAATGTGTTTGTCCTAGTATGCTTGAAGGATTCTTGGTTGATCTTTAGTTTTGGCATGGTTAAAGATGTTCAAAGATGAGTATGGTGATTTTATCATGTTTAATGGGTCATATAAGAGGTTTTATATGCTTTGGAGAGCTTATGTGTATAAGTGGAATTCACCTAGTTCATCATTTTTCTCATCTAGACATTTTAGGTCCAATGGTAGAAAATATGAGTAGGTAATTTGTTGACATCACCATTTCCACATGTAGATGAGTCAGGGGGATTTGATCATATGATAGTGATAAAATTATTCCCTAGTTACTATACACATATTATCATGTCTATTTATGAAGTGTGATAAAATATATGCAAGTGAAAATTTTGTCTCTCAAACATGTTGATAGTATTTTCCCATGCTTAGCCAAATTTTTAGTGTGGTGAGAAAAGCTGAGTAGGCATTTTGATGATGGCATATCTCTCATGTGTGTAAATTTTAGGAGAATGTAATCATATGGGTTTATTATTTTTTATTCCTAGTTATTTTTTGATAAATTTCAAGTCAAAAACTTAATCATGACAAAGTTTATGCATGTGTAAAGTTGGTCTTTGTAGACAATTTTTGACATAGTTGGCTCTGTGAATAGATAAATCTAAGTGAGAATTTTAATGTCAGTATATCTCACACATGTGAGGGTTCTAGGAGTATATTAAAATAAATTTGTATTCTCCTATTTGAGGAGATCATATGGTATAAATTTTAGAACATGTACTTGAGTGAAGAAAAAGATAAAGAGGTGCAAATTTGGCCTTCCAGGTAGATAGCAATGGTCCCCATACTTAGTCTATTTTACATGATGTTAAAGATAAAGACTAAATGGATACATAATGGATAAATATAAATTATATATTGAATATTTATAGTGTGTATCAAGTAAAATATGTCAAATTGGTCATTGTTTAATAGAGATAAATATCAAGCTTCTTATAAGATCCAATGGTGCATAGGCGATCGTATAATTTTGATATAATGGTGTGTATTGAGAGAGATGGAAATAATTTCATGATGTTTAATATTATAAGTGCTTAGAAGGAATGTGATGGTTATAATTTTCATGATCATGTGGTTTTAATCAATATTTAATGGTGAGTCCTATAAGATAAAGACATGATTGATCTACAAAGATCAATGGTGCATATTGAGTCAATATTGCAAGAGTGTATGAGATGAGATCAACATGTTCAAGGTTTAAATCTATCATTGGTTAACTATATGTTAAAGGTAAATATTAGTAAAATAATACTAATGGTGTATTTTTAATTTAATTATTGAGGAATCAATATGATAGCATAGTGTTTAAGGTTTAACTGTGACCATTTGAATTCAAATATTTGAATTTAACAAAGGAAAAACTAGAGTCTAGGTTTTGTGCTATATATTTAGATCTATGAAAAACTTTACCACAATTTAAAAATAAAATATGTAGAGGACTCAAATACGAATTTATATATATATATATTTTAATATCTAGAAGCATGCAAAATAAAATGTATGAAGGTCCAAAGTTGATTGTGTGTTTGACTATGTTCTACAAGTGACCCAAGAAGGGTAATTGAGCTCATGCTAATCTTATTTTGATGTATCATGATGAATTATATATTTAGGATTTTTTTATAATATATTAGGAACATTTTTTTACATTATTAATTTTTTACCAATCATATACAATATGAACAAGGGTTTACAAGTTGACTATGTATCTGTTCATGGTGGCTGTGTGCATAAAATGTTGATTAAACAAATTATGCTCAAGTAAAAGAGTGTTTTGGTGACTATGATCATTTTAGGATGTCAAAGGGTTAATTATGAATGGTTCCATGCATTTTAATTTGGTATTTTGTTCTTATTTTTCTCATATAAGTGTCAAAGAGATGAATGGGTCTCCATAGGACCTGAAAAGTGACTTAGACCTATTTGAAAGAAAGTTGTGCTTAACTGTGACCCATGTAAGATGCCTTAAGGGTGAATTAATATGTTGTGTCCATAAATAAAGGTTGTGATATTAATAATTAATAAATTCTCTATAAATATTGAAACCAAATGTGATGGTTTCTAGGTGTGTGGAAGACTTGATGTAGTGAGGAAAAGGCTTGTGTGTGATTAATGAGCATTGAAGTGAAAGAAAGAGAAGATTAGGTGTGAAAAATGGATGGGTTGATAAGTAGAGAAGATTTAGGACTATGTGTATGACATGTAGGTCATATTTATTATGTTTGAATAGTTATCTTATAAATTGAGGATATGCAAAGAGGTTAAAGTTTATATATGAGGATAGTTTGAGTGAAAAATGACAGAGATAGTGACATGCCTATGTGAGAGGCTTGTATGAGATAGAGAGTAAGTTTGTGCAAAGGCTATAAATCAGATATTTATCATTAGGTTTTGAATACATAATTTATAAGGTGAATTTTTTTACTTCAAATGAGGGTCTAAAGGACTTGATCTTCCTTAAGGGTAGTTGTTCCTTGTGAAATAGGTGTTTCACTAAAGACCTTTGGTCAGGAGGATTTGATCAAGGTTTTCTGGTCTAAAGGAGTTGACCAGTCTCTTAATTGTACTTTATTATAGGAAAATTAGTCCATTTGTTCAAGGTTTAAGAGTGGGTTTTATTCCCCATGAGATTTTCCCACGTGAACTATGTCTTATGTGTTTGATCTTATGTATGCATTAAATGAATGAACTTTCTTGTTAATGTTACTTCATCAAGTTGATATATGATTATCGATGAAATATTTTGAAATAATTGAAAATGATATTGAAATATATGGGTTCACTAACTCACCCCTTTCTTAGTAATTTTACCTCTAATAATTGGTATCATATTAGGTCCTTTGGTGAAGGCTTGACAACTTGAAGGTGATAAAAGGTATAATATGGATAGTCATCAAGGAGGTTTCTCTACTAAGTAAAAATTTATGTTTAATGGATATAATTATGATTTTTGGAGTGAAAGGATGAGGACATACATTATGTATCTAGGGTTTGATGTATGGCAATTTTTTGTGGATGGTTATGTTGTTCATATTACTCCTCCATCTAGTGTTGTAAACAAGAAACTATTTGAGAATAATTATAAGGTAATTAATGCCAACATATGTAGTCTTATAGGGACTAATTTCACCAAGGTAATCAATTTAAAATATGTTAAAGAGATATGAGAAAAAAGGTAGATCATTTATGAAGGATATTCAAAGGTTAGGCTTGCTAAGTTTCAAACTCACATAAGGCAATTTGAAAGTCTCAAACTTAATGAAGAAGATTTTTTGGCATCCTTTCTATAGAGAGTTGATGATATTGTGAACATTATCAGATGTCTTGGAGAGAACCTTGAGGAGGATATTATAGTTCAAAAAGTATTAAGGTCTATATCCATCAAATTTGATCCAAAAGTATCTTTTATAGAAGAAATTCATGATCTTACTTAGTTGAAGATGGATCAATTACATGTCACTCTTACTGCATATGAGATGAAAAGGGATCATGATAAAGAGCATGATCAAGGTCACGATGATGACAAGAGATCATTTAGGTCTAATAAAAGAAAAAATGGATTCAGAAGGTTTAGCAATAATAAGTACTTAAAATACAAGAAGAGTCTTTACACCAAAAATGATTACATCTCATTAGATGAGAGTGAAGTCAGTGACTTAGAGTATGATCATGAAGATGATGCTCCTATTGAAGATAAATATTTTTTCATGGATGAGAAAGGTAGTTTATCACATCAAAAGGAGTCTACTTGGAGTGATTCAGATGATGATGAAGATGAGGTGGACTATAAGATTGAATTGACAAATGCTCTTGAAGAACTGAAGATTGAGAAGAAGATTAACAAGAACATGAAGTCTCAACTCAAACACTATGAGAAGCAATTTAGTGTGTATGAGGAAAGAATAAATGAATACACCAAAGAACATGAAGATATAGTAAAGCATCTAAGTTTTCAACTAGAAATTCTATCTACAAGCCTAAAATCTAAAGAAGATGAATGTGAAAGAATTGGTCTTGGATATAAAGAAGAACCAGAGAATGAAACTCAAGATAAGATAAAGACTAATATGAATAAGTGCAATCATACTTTGAAGATAAATCATTAGAAAAGGAATGAAGGTCATGGAAGAATGAAGACAAATCATATCAAATAGCCAAAATCCATGAGGTATGTGAATTTCAATGGTTACTATTATTCTTGTAATCAATTTGGGCATAGAGATAAAGAATGAATAAAACCTATTATAAATGAGTTTACATGAGACTATGATGTGAGTCATCAGTCAAAAGGTGTAAGCAAGGTTGAGTGTGTCAATTTTCATAATGTGGGACACTTTGAAAAATATTTTTTGAATAAGGTAAGACAATTTGAGTTTTTATCAAGGAGTATTATTTGATACAACTATGAAAATATTGGTCATATTGCTAGATTCTACAAGAAAAGGTCTACAAATCAAAATAAGTTCAATCAGGGTCCAAGAGTGCAAGTAAGAAGACAAGTTAGCTCATGGAAACCAAAGGTGTTAAGTATAAATCATGAGGAGACTACAGTTCCAATTAATCTATTTATTATGGTAGAGAATGCTATATAAGGTGTAGAGTGCTAAGGGCTCTCATTGTCTACTCATGTTTTGAATGAAGAGACCAAGCTTCAGAAAAAGACCAAGGTACTGGCTGAGGATAGTTTTGAGATGTGTATGGATCTAAGTGAACATCTTTCCATTATTGAGCATGTATCATACAAATAACATCAATTATTAGTGACTAGTGATGAGGTTCATAATTGCAAGGTGGATTATATAGATGAAAAGGTATGTCATGAATCTATGTTGTCTCTTTGTATTAATAATCCAATCTTAGAAGAGAAGAAGAGTGATTTATAAAAGGAACCAATTTTCATAGTTTAGACTAAAAAAAAGAACAAAATCAAGAAATCTTATAGCTATAAGAGGATTCTAGTGGTTACTAAGGAGATGTGGACCACTCTTGGTTTCACTTTATTTTAGATCATTATGGTGTAAAGGATGCCTCTGCATTTGCTTCTTAATATATCCCTTTCAGTGTAAAATCAAGTGTTGTTGTGGTGTTCCTTAGATGGTCCTAAAAGTCTAGAGATGACTGTTTTCTATTGATTTAGGTACGTCCAATTGGAAGTGATGCTATTTTGATGTCAAAATGATGTCATAGTTGTATATGGTTAGTCTGTAAGGTCAGATTGAAGGTTTTTAAATGGAAAAAGAGGATTTATGATTTTTCGAAATGATATTTTTTCATAGAAAGGTATATTTACCTTATTATAGTATTCTTTAGGTGGTTTTGTGGTCTGAAGGTATGTTGAAGTCAAATTGAAGATTTATGGTTTGCTCTCAAGTTTCCTAGTTTATGCTTAAGAATTTGTTGGTCCTAAAATGGGTATATAGGATATATGGGTTAAAAAATATTTTTAAGCTCAAAAATTTTTCTATAAGTTTTTGATGGTTGTCTCTAGATGTGTAAGAATTTTTAGAGGTAGATGTTGACCAGAAGGAGGTTTGTTGACCCTATTTGTTTTGATATTCTAGGGTTTTGGGCTCTACTAAAAAAGTGTCTTGCCTTGTGAATTGAATTTTGAGGATTATTAATAGGCTTATTGGGCCAAATGGGTTATCAAATAATGTTTCAAAAATATTTAAATATTTGTGGTTTTCAATTTATTCAAGTTTTTGTCTATTTGGAGGCTTAAATGGCAAGTTGGTTTGTGAAAGAAGTATATTTCAGGTGATGATCTAGGTGATAAATATTTGTGTGATTAAATGAACATATGAGAGTGATATATATATTAATTTCAAGGTATTAAATATTTTTCTATTAAAATTTGTGGACTCTGCCAGTTTCATGTCAGGCTACAAAGAGTCTAGATGGGCCTAGAAAGAAGAAGAGTGATTTTTGATTAGTTTCTCAAAAAGATCAAGGTATGAGTCTTTATAGGATATTTCTCAATTTTATTGAGACCATGTGTCATATTTTTTGAGTGGCATGAATTATGTTGATGGTCATGGAATTATTTTGAGAGAGAAGGCTTGTAATCTTATATGGTGGTTCTTCATGGTGTCTAGAGATTTAAAGATGCTCAAGTGGTAAAATGTCTTAGAGATATTATGGGTATTCCCTCTTATATGTCTCTTTGTGTGTTCAATTATATTTTAGTGCTTTTGTGTTTTATTTCTTCATTGGTTGTAGTGCTTGGTTGAAGAGAGTGTTAGCATGGAGTAAGAGGAAATTGTCAAGGCAAGAAGAGGTAGGTTCAATGTAAGACAGAGTTTGTATAATAATTATAAGGTGGTACTCTCTTACTAGTATTATTTTTAGGTCTTAAATATCAGTTTGTGCCCACTTTTTCATTATGTCAAAGGGGGAGAAAGTTCTTGTTATGTGAGTGCTTGAAGAGAGAGAAGGAAGGTAAGTTGTATGATGTTTGTTGACATTAATGAAAAAGGGGGATATTATTGAATAATTTTCATTTTTTTCATGGTTATGTCATATAAGTTTATAATTGAGTGTATGAAGTGCATTGATAGTATAATTTAAAATGACAAAGTGTGCAATGTGCTTGTCCTAGTATGCTTGAAGGATACCTGGTTGATCTTCAGTTTTAGAATGGTTAAAGATGTTCAGGGATGAGTATGGTGATTTGATCATGTTTAAGGGGTCCTATAAGTGGTTTTATATGATTTGGAGAGATTTTTTTAATAATTTTAATCCACCTATTTCATCATTATTCTCATCTACATATTTTAGGTCTAATGGTAAAAAATTTGAGTAAGCAATTTGCTAACATCACCATTATCATGTATGGATGAGTTAGGGGGAGTTGGTCATATGGTAATTATCACATTATTCCCTAGTTTTTATATGTAAAGTCTCAATTCTAGTGATTAATAATGATAAAATACATGCAAGTGCAAAGTTGGGCTCCCAAGCATTTTGACAATATTTTCCCATAGCCAAATTTGTTGTGTGGAAAGAAAAGCTAAGTAAGAATTATGATGGTGAAATATCTCACACATGTGGATGCTTCAAGAGAAGGTGATCATATGGGTTTTTTCAGTTTTGTGCCTATTTTATTTTAACTAAATTTTAATTCAATCATTGAAGCATAACAAAATATATGAATGTGTAAAGTTGGTCTTTTTAGATAGTTCTTGACATAGTTGGCTCTATAAATAGATAAATTTGAGTGATAATTTTAATGTTGTTATATATCACATGTGTTAGAGTTAAAAGATCATATTTACACATGTTTGTATTATCTTATGTGAGGAAATTATATGATCCAAATTTTATAACATGCGCTTGAGCGAAGCAAAAGATATGGAGGTGAAAAGTTAGCCTTCCAAGCAGATAGTAATGGTCCTCATACTTAGTCTATTTTACATGATGTTAAAGATCAAGAAAAAATGGAGATATAGTGGATAATTGGAGATATTATAGTGAATATATATGGTGAACATCAATTAAAATGGGTCAATTTATTTGTTGGTTAATAGAGATAAATATCAAGCTTCTTCTAAGATCCAACGGTGCATAGACGATCATATGGTTTTGATCTAAAGATGTGTGTTCAGAGAGATGGTATGAAGTTTATAATGTTTAATAGTATAATTTATAAAAATTTATTATTTTCACTTGGATTTTCACACTTTTATGATATGAAAAATGTCTCCTTATCCAAGTGGCACAATGGAAACACCTCTAGGCTTGTGGATAGCCTAAGGATGAGGTGAATCTCTAGATAGAGCTAGCTCCGTTGATGTACAACTTTGGATCAAAACCATACTTAACTTTGGGGGGTGAAAATGGAGAGAGATAAATAAAATAAAACTAACATAAGGGAGGTGATGCACCAAAATAGATGATGACTTCCAACTAGTAGCATGTTACACATGAAATCAAGAGATAAACTAAACATACACTTCTCTAATATGCATCTTCTCACATCAATGTTACATTGTGAGGTTATGGATGAATGTGAAAAGATATTATGACTATAAAATATGCCTATGAGGGAACTAATTAATATACTAACTCTCTCAAACTTGGACATCTCCTATAACACTTCACATGCCCTACTAGATGAAGTTTTTCAACTGCAAATAAGATGTAATAATGAGACAACATGCTAAGGAATCCATAGTTTTCACTAAGAAAGATATAGAATTCAAGTAAAATGAATAATAATAGTCATGAAAAGGTAAAAAATAAATATTTTTATTGATAAAATGGTATTTATTTGAGCAGGGATTCACCATACTCAAGTGGACCATCCCTTATAATGGCCAAAATGGCTAGTTCTTATAAAACTTGAGAGAGAGAAGAAGAGATAATTACAAGCATCACAAGGACTCTTTTAAAGATGAAATAATTAGTTAATTTTTCATAATAATATTATATGGGATGAACCATGAAAGGATAGGAAGTACAAATGTCAATCTAAGTCATCAAACTCCTATGAAGTCGCATAAAACTCCTCATTCTGGCTGAAAACATTGCCTTCATGATTGGCCCTATTTGAATGTCTCATAACTGATTAGGACCATTTATTATGATTTGGATGAAGTTTAAGGAAATTATACATGCCTCTCCATGCATTATTTACAATATTGGTCATCTATAATCATATGGAAAGGATCTATCATCATCGGTAGTCCAAAAAACTCCTCTTTCATGCATCCTACACACTTAGCCTCAAAATTGGCATCAATTTATCATGAAAATATATGAGAGGGAGTGGATGAAAATTTTAAATACCATCCATGTAATTATAATCATTATACATACCTTAAAAACATCCCACTTGAATTTTTCCACCCTTCTCACTAGCTCATCCAATATGCTAGTTTTAATTAGGTGAGATGAGAGCTATGGTTTAGACACTTAAGATTTTTTTTATTGAAATTAAATTACCATAAGGAGTTATAAAAAAGTCTAAATACTCCCCCAAAACTTTATTTCACCTCTTGAAATAAATTGTAGCTTATAAAACACATAAAATGGTCAAAAATACCCTATCTTACAACTTGTCCTTACAAGTCCATATAGATAAAAAGCATTAGAAGTAGATATATGGAGTAATTTCCAAGTTCAAATATCTTTCATGCTCAAAATATTCCATTGGATTAGATATCCAACTCCATTTTCTCAAACTAGTCTCTACAAGGGTTTATTAAGGGTTTTAGGCCTATTTGACCTCTTAAAGTTCATTCATAAAGCTTTGACGTCCAACTTGAAAAAAAATCCAAAAAATCATAGTTAAATACCTATGTTAACATCCTTTAACTCCTCCGATTTCCATGCAATGTATCAATAAAGATGTGAGTATTCAAACTTCTATCAAGTTCCTTCATCTACTCCAACAAGCCTAAATTATCTTTAAATCCCAAAAGGGCTTACTATGTGGTTTATTTTCATCCCAATGCTTCACACACTTATTTAGTGAATCTATGAACATTTTTAAATTAATTTATATTCTTACTTCATGTTATAACTAAAGATGGCTATTTGTTTGGGCACTAGGCTTAATCCTTGATTAATAGGCTTGTTTACATAATAGAGAATATCATGAGTTTTTGATAGTTCCTCTGAATATAAAAATATCAAAAAAATCCATTATTATCCCAAAAACATTACTTATCATATTATAAACCATTACCAAAGTTGGAGATTTCATTGGTCTATCAAATTGGCTCTAGGTCAAACCTTGCCTAATTAGCTTGACTGCAACCTTGGGATTTTTATCACCCTATTTGGTTTCCTTCCTCTCTGATTGATTTCCATGATTTTTCTATGTTTTATTCAACTCCCAACACCTCATTCCAATTTTTTCCTAACTCCTATTTTATCTCTTTCTCTCTACTTGATAAGACTGCAGTGATTATGCATAAGGAAAGTGCCCTATGTTTGAGACAAAACATAGGGTGCTTCCCCTAATTTTCAAAGAAAATTTGATATTGGATAGGATTCATTAAGTGGTATTTATTCCTTAAAAAAAATTATCCTTTGATTCTAATCATATACCCTCCAAAATTATGAAAGTTTGAGACCAAACTTGTCAAGGAAATTGTGTGCAGGATTTGCTCTCCATGGATTATGTTTTGCACGATTAAATCCATTTATCTCTTTTCAAAATACATCATGATATTATCATTATTTTATCTGATTGTGTTCAAGTTTATATCATATTCAAATCATTAATCATCCTTCTATATACCATTCCTACACCTTGTGTTACATCTTTTCTCATTGTCCTTCTCAGTCAACATAGTTGACTATAGGTGCATACAAATGGTCTAAGAGGTTTGTGTAGGCCTTCTATAATTAAGGATTTATAGAGGTGATAATGATATTTATGTAAGTTTTCCAACTTCACTTCATCAATCCAACTTGCTTTTACTCTTCATACACACTTGGGACTCACCCAACTGGGCTCTCTCTTTGTCATGATCATGAAAACCTTACCTATGGAACCCTACCTATAGGTGATCACTTCAAAATTAAGCCTTGAAAGCATGAATTTTGACCTCTTTATATCTTCCAAAATCATTTTACAGGTATTTTGACATTTTCATCTATATTTTGGTTGAGTTCATGTTAATAAAATTAACCCTTTTGTTCTCTGCCCTCAATGGCATTGCAGTTGGTTGTAGGTGTTCATGTCCAAATAAAGGATATTTGAAGTTGATTCTCTAATAAATACTTGAAACTCCAACCTCTCCATTATATTTTACATGTTAAACAATGTTCAAACCATGCTTTATATCTAATCAAACATACATCCTTTCAAATTTTCATCTATGGCTGGTTGTAGGTGCTCACCAGGCCATTTCTACAAACTAAAATGTTCATGAGAAGCAAAAAATAACATATCCTCCTCTCTCAAATATATTAGTATCATGAATGTTCATATGAATCATTTTTAATCATCCTCATATGATTCATAGTGTAATTTTCAACTTAAATGGAGAAAAGTCCTTATTCGGCATAGGCTTATATATGATACTAAAGAAAATTAGTGGTTTGCTAGCAACTTTGAGACCCCAAATGGCCATCTTCCACTTGTCATCTTCATCCCAAACTTGTCATAGTCCTTCTCCCATGTATGGGCTGAAATATTTAAATATTTATATTCCTTATATCTCTTTATAGACATGTTGTATGACATCCACAAAAACATTTGGAACTCTATTTTATCATTTTAGGGAAAGAGTCCTTATATCAATCCTTTGGTGTTTGAGAGTAATTATTCACTTGTTTATCAATATATTATTTCAAATAAGGTCTTCCATGGTCTCAAAATCATAATAATACCACAAATAAGTATTCACCACTTGTTTCAACACCTCAAAATGTATTCTCATGTTTTGTTAGCACCACTTGTAGGTGTGTTTTGGGCTGAGTAGGTAGTGTTTCAAGCATGAAAAATGTCTATTGATTTGAACCTCAATGAAATCCAAGTTAATCCAATATTTCCATATGCATTTCAAAAAATTCAAAGACTTTATTTAGCTCAACACTCACTTTTTCAATGTGACTAGTTCTATAAGGGAACCTATAGGTTACCATCCCAAGGGTAGATTATATGGAAGTGTTATAAATGACTGTGATAGACCACTAAAAACTCTTTGAATATTCATCCTTATTTTTTATTACTAATAAGGAATTTTTAGAATTAGGAGATCGTTAATAAAATTTTATGAGCACTTTGGATGGGTTTCTCAAATGTGATTCAACATGTAAACAACTAAAAATGGGCAAGGTTTATCATGAGGACAACAAGGCTGCAAGTTTGATCAAAGTATGGTGCTCCAAAACTAAATATAAAGATAGGTTCTCAATATGACATGGATACATGAAAAACACATATCTTATTCACATGAAAGCCCCTATAGGGAGTTTAACCTTTTTCAAGTGGAAAACTTGACTAAGACCTCATGTAATGACATCTTCCTCCAACATGGGATAATTTTATCATCCAAACACCATCAATGAACTAATAAAAATTATGGTCCAAAGGACTGAAATGATCATGAAAGACTCATCAAATTACTAAAAAGTGATGGAAACAAACTTCCCACTCAAACCCTAACTGTAAGGCCCTTAAATTTGATATAAATAAAATCCCTAAAAACCTAATTACATATTACCTTTCACACCCTTACACTCACTGAATATGAATGCCCTTCATATCTAGAGGTTTACATCCCTAAACACAACTATCCAATAGAGGGTTTTTGTGCTCTATGGCTAAATTGAAAGAGGGTTTCTATCCTCAATCAATTTTCATCTGAAGCACTGCTCCAAATTAAAAAAATCTATTTTTGAGAAAATGACATAATAATCTCTATGAAATGAAAGAGAAAAATATATAGATTCTAACCAACCAAACTTAGACTCCAAATTCCTCTTAAATCTCATTTTATGAAATTTTAGGTCTCTAATATGGGTCACCCCACTTTAGGAAATAAAATCTTTTATTTCACTTTAATTTAATAAAGTCACTTAGACTTTATTAAGTCAATTTAATATTATAAAGGCACTTAAATTTTATAAAGTTACTTTATTAGAATAAAAATATATTCTAATGTCTAAAAATAACTCCATAATGGAAAAATATAATAATAGACACTTTTAAGTTACTTTTCCCATTGAATATTACCATTTTTCTAGCCATTTATTCCCTCAACACCTCCATTAGCCTAGGAGAATACTAAATAGGCTAATCTGCATAACTGAGAGATCTCCTTAGGAAAGAGGGGACATTACAATCCTCCCTTCACAGGATTTCTTGTCCCCAATTAACTATAAATTTGGATGCTAAAGTATCATCTCACCTTCCCATGTAGCATCCTCAAAGGGAAAATCCCTCCATCAAACCAAATACACTTAGATCACTCTACTCCTTAGCTATCTTTCCCTCATATCCAATACTTTCTTTAGAATCAAATCAAATATACCTTCCTCATCAAAGGGTGGAAAATCATGATATAAAACTACATGCTACCCCAAAGCCTTATTCAGGCAAGACACATGAAAAACATTATTTATCTTACTTTTTGAAGTTAGCTTCATCTCATACGCTACCTCTCCAACTCACCTCATCACTCTATACAAACCATAAAAATGAGGCTTAAGATTTTCTACCCCCACTCTTCTTGAGATTACTTTGTCTATTGGTTTTAGTCATAAGAATACCATGTCTCCTACCTCGAATACCCTCTCAATCTTGACCCTATCTGCATACATCTTTTTATGGTTTTGGGCATGTTAAATATTATCCTTAAGTGTCTTAAGGATATCTTAGCTATCTTGTAAACACTCCTAAGCCTTTGGAACTCTACTATCATTAAATTCCAAGTTAATAAAATATGACACATCATGCCCATATAGTGCTCAAAATGGATTCATACCAATAGACATGTGGTAGGTAGTATTATTGCAATACTCACCCAAATATAACCACCTAACCCATGCCTTCTGCTACCTTGAAACATAGTTATGAATATATCCCTCAACCCACTTGTTCACAATCTTTATCTATTCATCTATCTAACGGTTATAACTAGTACTCAGGTTCAACTTGGTACCAACCAATCAAAAAATCTCCTATTAAAATGTACTCATAAATCTATTATCCCAATCACTAACAATGGTCTTCACATGCCCATGTAGTCTGAATATCTCTATAAAGAACAAATCTACCGCCTAGAATGTTGTACTAATGGTTGAGATAGAAAAGAAGTGTGCATACTTCATCAATATATCAACCACTACAAAAATGCAATCTCTCCCTTGACCCTTTAGAAGACTCATGATAAAATCCATCAAGATACTTTCCCATTTCTAATCTAGAATAGGTAAGGGCTAAAATAAACCTACTAGAAAAGTATGCTTAGACTTGTTTTACTAATAAGTCAAACATTCACAAACATGGTGTAATACATCCTCCTTGAGACCTTTCCATGAGAATCTCTCCCTCACATGTCTATATGTTTTTAAGTATCTTGGATGTCTCACAAGTGGTGTATCATGAATGGTATGTAGAATATTATCCTTGAGTTTAGATTCAGGGACTAAAAATTTTCTATTTTTATAAAAAATTAGATTAGAAATCACCTTATATCTTGAATCTTGAATCTTACCATCTTTCACCTTACATGAAAAAATATTCTTGGAGTACTCAACCAAAAGTTGAGATTTCTAACCAGCTGAAATCTCACTCATAGAACATAAGGCAACAATCATTGGCTTTTGAGAAAGTGCATCAACCATTACATTTTAGTTTCCTTTGACATATTCAATTTAAAAATCATATGCTTGGATATTTTTGACCCACTTTTTCTACATTTCATTAAGTTTTTCTTTACTCCAAAAAATAATTCAAACTATTATGGTCGGTTCTTACCAAAAACTTCCCACCTACCAAGTACTACCTAAACTTCACTAATGCATGCATAATGGTGAGCATCTTCTTATCATAGGTGGAGTAAAAACTCTCATTGTCTCTCAACTTCCTACTCTCATAGGCAATAAGATGATGATCCTGCATAAGAACCACACTAATACACACACTAGATGCACCACACTCTACTACAAAGGACTGAGAGAAATCTAGAAGAGCCAAAACTGGGCAAGTGCTCATGACTCCCTTGAGTCTATCAAAAATAACTTGTGCCTCATCTATCCATATAAATTCCTCCTTTCCTCTAAGATCTATCAATGAAGATTCAATCTATGAATATCCCCTAATTAACCTCCTATAATATCCACAAAGTCTTAGGAATCCCCTCAAATCTAAAATATTCCTTAGTTGTGGCCAATCAAGCATAACCTCAGTTTTCTCTTGATGAAATTTGACCTTATTGGCCCCAATGCCATGCCCAAGATAAAAGATCTCTATAAGTCCAAACTCACATTTAAACATCTTAACAAATAGAGACTATGTCTCTATAATGCCAAGTACCACCTCTAGTTGCTCCAAATGTTCTTCTCATGTCCTACTATATATCAATATGTCATTGAAGAACACTAGCACAAAATTCTATAATTACTTATTAAAAATATGGTTCATACATGATTGGAATGTAGTAAGTGTATTAGTGAGGCTAAATAACATCACTAAAAACTCATAGTGCCCATAATGACATCTGAATGTTATCTTATGGATGTCCTCATCTTGAACATGCATTTGATGGTATTTAGATTGAAGGTCAATCTTTAAAAAGTATATATCTCCATGCAACACATCTAGTATCTCATATATGCATGGAATAGGATACCAGTTCTTGATAATTTTATTATTTAGTGCATGATAGTCAATGCACATCTGTATAGTGTCATCCTTTTCTTAACCAATTCAATCAAAGAAGCAAAGGGGTTGGAGCTAGGATTAATGTGTCCCGTATTAAGAAGATCTTTGATGGATTTTTATATCTCATCCTTGAATTTCTTAGGATGATGATAAGGCATAGTGATCATAAGTTTTACACCCTCCTTTGACTCAATGATGTGCTCAAATCCTCTATTTGGTGGTCTACCTAGAGGAATATCACCAAACACAGGGCCATGCTTATCCAAAATTTCTTGGATATCCACATGATAAGGTTTCTCACTACTTGAATAAGATTTGGATGAAATAAAACATTGGGTTTCCCAAGAAACATCTCCATGTCTAAAATTAGACTCCATCTTATGTGTTGAAACAACTCTATACCCACCATTTTAAAGAACCCTAAGCACATTTTTTCCCATATGCCATAAACTCTAAATCCATCCATTTAAAAGCTTAAACATATCTACCAAGGGACTATAGCCATTGAATGCTCAATAATACATCTATCTCACCAAGACCCACTACATAAAAATCATCAGTCAATGTGTAGTCCCCCATCTAGATGCTAAGATGAGGAATCATCCTAGTGAAACTCATAGAGAAACCGTCTCCCACTCTCATACTAAACCCCTCAAAGTACTCAACATGTAATCCATGCTTCACATCTAACCCCTCATCAATGAAGTTGTGTGTAGCACCACTCTCAATCAAGTAAATAACCCACTACCCCTTAAATACTCCTTTCAACTAAAAATGATGGTACTTAGGGAATCCTAAAAGTGAGGCAATAGTGACATTAGTTAAATCCAATTCCCTATCCTCTCCAAGATTAACATATGGCTACTCCTCATGCATAACATATCCACTATCACTATCCTCTAAACTTGTATCCTCAATATGCTCATTGTCCACATATAAAATAACCTCTATAAGATGTACCTTGCCTTTACCAAGGTATCAATGTCTAGGATCTTAAGGTTCCTTACAAGAGAATAAAAGCTTTTTCCTCAACTCATTGCATGTATTTAGATCCATCCTAGGAGGAAGGGCACTCTTAGGCTAAGTAGAAGAGCGTTGAAATTATTTGGAGCTCTTGGAGAACTTCTTATTGGATAATAAGAAGGGGGTGATGCATCTAAATCTAATGCCATATAAATGGCATCATGTAGTGTCTTAGACTTAATATCCTTGACCAATCCTCTCATCTTATCATCTAATCACTTTATTAAAAACATCACCACATGCTTCTCAAGTATTTTGAGGACCATCATTGCTATACATTGAAACTCATTAATGTAAGAATCATCATGTCCACTCTGGTGAAGCTGAACCAAATCTTCATAATACAACTCCACATCCTTATAGTCAAATCTAGCAATAAACCTCTCACTAAACTTCTTGTATGATCATAGAAGATCATGGTTCTATGTGACCAACCCATGATGCCACCAATCATATGTTACTCACTCAAGATGTAAGGTATAAAACTAAATAGCCTCCTACATAGGCTTGAGGATAAGATATGTGTTAAGATTATGAATTTAGGCTATTGCACTAATCTTCCCACTACCATCAAAGGTGGAAAGAGTCACCTTATTGGTAGATTTCTTTAGTTCCCTATTGTATTATGGCCTAGGTCTTGTGTCTTATCTATCCCTCATGTTAACTCACTACTATGTACAATACTATGGAAGGGGGAATGCATCTATCACCTGCTAAGTTAAATTCTTCCACTCCTCACTAGCTTCCATAATAGTATCCTAGAATTCCACTTCCTCAAGTGGATCAACAACTACTGATGGGTCATCTTGAGGCAAGAAACTAAGATACATAGGTCTATTAGTTGTCTATGTAGACCTCCTCTCTTGATGAGGAAACCCCAATACACTTCCAAACACTAAATGCCCATTATGGCCTCCATGGCTAGATGCAATAGAGACTAACCTGTCTCTCATGTCACAACTATCCACATTATCATGAATATATCTACTATCATTACACCCTCTTGGTCTACCCAAGGTCATCCTATCAAAGGCAGTGCCCATTTGATCCATGGACTAAATCAACCACTACTAAGTGGTTACCAAATTCCTTAGAAGCTCTTTATTAGGATCCACCTGTTCATCCTAGGGTGGACTATGACCACCCTATAATCTATCTCTCATGGCTCTAATCTCTATCTCTAGACCAACCTCAAGTTGTGTTCATCTATGTGTATAATACCTATGTGGACCCATCCCTCATGATTATATCAAATCAAAACCCTGTAGGCTGGAAATAACATAGCTCTAATACTACTAAAATATCCCTTCCCAAATCTGATCCAAATTTTTTAGTTTAAGTGGTTTAACATTTCATAAAACACTTAGCATGCAACTATTGAGATCTGATCTATGATTATTTACTTACAATTTTATACTTTTTTCAATGCATGTAATATATAATAGATGCAAATATAGGAACTACAATACTTATCATAATGTAAGACCAATGGAAATATTAATTTCATTGTGCCATAGGCTTTTTAAATAAACTTCAAATTTGATCCAAAATTGATCAAAACATAATAACCCTTAGATTTCCCTACCATAATATTATTTCTAACCAAAAAAAACTACATTAACTGGATACCCAGAAAGGGATAAATATTCATCAATGCACTATTGAAAATAATGGTCTAAAGGATAGAAATGATCATGAAAGACCATTAGTATTACTACAAATTGATGGCATCAAACTCCCTACTCAAACCCTAGCTTTAAGGCCCTTAAATCTGATATAAAATCCTTGAAAACCTAATTATAGAATACCTTTCTCACCCTTTCCCTCATTGAATATGAATTCCCTTTGTATCTAAAGTTTTTCATCCCCAAACACAAGTATCCAATTGAGAGTTTTCATCCCCTATGGCTGAACTAAAATAGGTTTTCTATCCTCAATCAATTTTCATCTAAAGTGTTGCTCCAAATTGCAAAAAACTATTTTTGAGAAAATGACATAATAATCTCTATGAAATGAAAGAGAAAAATATATAGATTCCAACCAACCAACCCTAGACTCCAAATTCCTCTTAAATCTCATTTTATGAACATTTAGGTCTCCAATATGGGTCACCCCCCCCCCCCACTTTGGGAAATAAAATCTTTTATTTCACTTTAATTTAATAAAGTCACTTAGACTTTATTAAGTCACTTTAATATTATAAAGTCACTTAAATTTTATAAATTTACTTTATTAGAATACAAATATATTCTAATGTCAAAAAGTAACTCCATAATGGAAAAATATAATAATAGACACTATTAAGTTACTTTTCCCACTAAATATTACCATTTTGCCCACCATTTATTCCTTCAACACCTCCATTAGCCTATGGGAATACTAAATAAGCTAAGCTACATAACTGAGTTATCTCCTTAGGAAAGAGGGGATATTATAGATGTATGTGGGGAAGATGAAAGGACATTCCATGAGCTTTTCCCATGTGCAAAACTTCAAAATGAGTTGTACAACTACCATTTTATTCTTCTTTCTCAAGAAAACTATCTTTTCTTCTAATTAACCTAGCACTTTTTAGTTGCATAAGACCTCTAAGGACACATGGGACATGACATCAAGTTTTGTAACCTTCACACTTCCCAATAAATCTATACAAGTCATTAAATGCACCCTTTTTAACCTTAAAATGACCCAAAAATGATTATAAGGACTAAAATGGCTAAGAAACAAGGCTAGTATAACATTGAATGACATCAATTAGCCTATAAAACACCTTGAGACATAATGTTACACCACTTAAAACACCTAAATACCAATTTTTTACCTAGGGGTACCCTAATTTGACCTAAAAGTTAAATTTGGTCAACAAATTAGTTACTCATAGGGGTAGTATGCCTGCTATACTAACTAGACTAGTATCCTTATCATTCCATTGGGTTAAGGAAGTCATCTAAAGTATTAGACACAATAAGAGGACTTTGACCATAGACATTGATCAAGACAAGACCACTAATTACCTCAACCACACAAAGTAAAGGACACACACAAAATAAGGCAATAAACTAATAACACAGACACACACACACACACTTGTGCAAAATAATATGCACAACTAGAAACTAAACATTCCTCCTTTCCGGGATCAAAAGGAAATCTTCTTGAATCATCTTCATGTTGAGATGAAACATAGTGTCAAGCATATTTCTCCTTAGATTAATTGATTTATGGCTTAGACCTATTCCTTTACACTTTACTTGATCTTCCCTCAAGTAGATCATCCTCAAATAGGTCTCCAATGTAGATATATTCATATTGAACATGTTCACATACTTCATACTACTACCCACTCTTCATTTCATGGTCAATTTGTATCTTCTTGGTATGCATGCCTTCAAAAGGTGTGATTTCTTGTTCCTTAGAAGATTGAGGCTAATAGGATTTTGTTCCATCCTTCAAGAGCTGATGTGTTTCGCCCAACTAGCTAAGAGGATGATAGTCCATCTTGATGTCTTTAAACATGTCATCATCAAATGCATTTATTTATTAAAAGGATAGATTTGAAAGATTGTTTTTCCTTTGCATACTTACTTGATTGCCAAAGTTGCCTTCTCCATCTTTGATCAGATCATATCCTCCTTGAAGAGTATTTTATCTTGATAAAAAAACTTCAATCAAATCAACTAAAGGCTTCTTAAGAACTTGTTTTTGCTCATCATCCCTTGTAGTCAGCCATAAAGAAGTAGTAGACCCATTAAGAGACTCAAACTCATTGTAAATGTTTTAAAACTTATACCAAAAGTCCTCATCTTCTTCTTGATCAAAATAATGAAGGGAAAAAACAAGATAATCTCCTTCATTTTCTTCTTATAATCTATAAGGACTTCATCCAAGATTTCCTCTTCAACACAAGAAAAACATTCTTCACTATCAACCAAATAAGAAGACTCAACACCACTAACCTCTTCTTCCAAACTTAGGACCTATTGAGGGATCTCAAATTATGTATCAATTGTGACATCATGACTTTGATTCTCAATGGCTGTAAGATCTTCTATTTCCTACTTTGTGACTCTAAGATTAGGCATCTTGAAGTCTTGTGACTTAGTCCAATGAGGCTGTCAAGGAGTTAGACTTTATTCAAACAAGATTTCTAAGTTTTTATCAACCAAATATTCCAATTTAGGTTCTCATACCATAGTTACATTAAGCCAAAGGGTGATGGCATGTGGACAAGATGAACTAGTTAGTGGGGGTGGCACATAGAACTCAAAATTGGATTGGGAATGAGATGTAGGGGGTTATTTTTGAAGTTCTTGAATGAGGGGAGGTAGACCTTGGGCTAAAACCACTTTATTTTATTCCTTCAACTTTACAAACACTACATTCAAATTTTATTTATATTTAGGGATCTCTTGATAAAAGGTAGTTGCGATGTGTTTAGGCATGGAATCTTCTCTCAGGTCTAAACCTTCCATCTGACCTTGACTTAGAAATTTCATCTTTGCCTCTAAATATTCAATTTGATTGGCTAAATTCTCTTAGAAAAGTCTCTATTGAAGTTCATAGGAAACATCATGAGGGAAAGAAAATAATGATGGATGACATGGAACACAAGAAGTTTCTTGGGGAATAGTGGGGGGAATTCGCAAAGGATCAACTTCATTCATAACTATCACACTCCTTATCAACCAAACTTCTATCCTTTTTCTTACCCCATGATTCCACTATCTTACTCTAGCTTAGGATGTTAAGATTAGAAGTCTTTTGTTGAGGAAGGTTGGGAGGGGTTTCTATAAGATCAAGCTCCTTCTCAACTTCACACCTTTTGTCAAAACTTTTTTCCTCTTTCTTTCCCCATGACTCCACTATCTTGTTCCATATTAGGGTTTTGGGATTATGAGTTTATTTTAGAGGTGGTGGGGATGAAATGTGAGAGGTAAATAAGGGATCTAACTCCACTTCCTTTGATGCTAATATGGACTGGTTCATAAGCATATTTTCAAACCTAATCTACCTATTAATATTAGATTCAAACATAAGGTTTCTCTTCTCAAATTTCTCTTCCAACTAATTATGAAAAGGATGAACTTGATATCCTTGATTGGGATCATGAGTAGGGATCAAATATGGCTAATAAAAATCTTGGGGAAGTGAATATCAAGGCTAATAGGTTTGGTTAGGTTACCTTTCATGAACACCTAGCCTATCCTCTAAGGAAGAAACTAGGCCACTCACATCAACCATCTCACTTGTGAGCCTTTGCCAATTGGATCTCTCAATGGGTGCCCACTCTCTTTTGAAAAAAATATAATTCATCTCTCACCTTATTAATAATATGCCTAGGAACCTCTTGACCACATCCTCTTAGAGTATCAAGCTCCAACATGTATCTTTCATAACCCAAAAGAGTCTTCTTGAAGGTGGAAATGGATTGACTTGAGAAGTGGCTAGGTTAACTAGGAGAAAGATGTGAAGGGTGATTGTAATATTGGTACATTTCATTTCAAATTTGGTACACTTCATGACAATTCTTATTAAGAACTTATTCATACTGATGAGGAATGGCACAAGCTTGAAAAGTCTCACTAACATCTATAAAACAGTGCTCAACACTAAAATTAGCCATGGAACCTCATTGAAAGCAAGAACACAAAGGAAATTTTTACCAAAAATATTAAAATTATAACCTATGTTACATGACTATATGATATATCTTTGGAGTCACCATTGATGCTTTGATAGATGCCTCTAAATGCTGATTATTGAGAGATAACACCAATAATCACTCAACTTCTTAGATAAAGAGTCCCACCAAGCATGAAAAAAAATATTGTCACTTTGATTTTCACCCTTTTATGAGATTTAAAATCTCTCCTCATCCAAGTAGCACAATGGAAACTCCTCTAGGCTTGTGGGCACCCTAAAGATGAGGTGAATCTCTATATAGGGCTAGCTTCCTTGATGTACCACTTTGGATCACAACTACACTTAAATTTTGGGGGGTGAAAAGGGAGAGAGATAATTGAAATAAAATTAACCTAAGGGAGGTGATACACAAAAATAGATGATGACTTCCAACTAGCAGCATGTTACACATGAAATCAAGAGATAAATTGAACATACACTTCTCCAATCTTCATCTTCTCACATCAATGTTACATTGTGAGGTTGTGGATGAATGTGCAATTCTAAAAGGACTAAACAAGAAGCATATAAGGTAACTAATGAATATAATAATTCACTAAAATTTTTACATATTCTATAACACTTCACATTCCATACTAGAAGAAGTTTTCCAATTGTAAATAGGATTTAAGAATGAGACAACATGCTAAGGAGTCCATAGTATTCACTAAGCAAGATCCAAAATTGAAGTAAAAAACACTAATAAAATTCATGAAGAGGTAAAAAATAAGTATTATTATTGATCAAATGGTATGAATTTGAGTAATACTTCACCATACTTAGGTGGAGCATCCCTTATAATGGCCAAAATGTCTAGTTCTTATTAAACTTGAGAGAGATAGAAGAATAGAGAAGTCTATGGGTCACAAGGACACTTTTAAAAATGATAAAATTAGTTATTTATGAATGAAAATAGGATGTGGGATGAACCATTAAATGTTAGGAAGTAAAAATGTTAATCCAAGTCATCAAACTCTTATAAAATGGCATAAAACTCCTCATTCTGGCTCAAAAAATTGCCCTCATGATTGGCTCTTTTTGAATGCCTCATAATTGATTAGTACCAGGTATTATTATTTGGATTAAGTTTAATGACATCATACATACCTATATATTCATTATTTTCAGTCTTAGTCATTTGGAATCATTTATAATAAAGCTATCATCATCTGCAGTCTAGAAAACTCCTCTTTCATGCACCCTACACACTTGGCCTCAAAATTGGCATAAGTTAGTCATGAAAATATTTGGGAGGGAGTGGATGAAAATTTTAATGAACCTCCATGTAATTATAATAATCAAACACATCTTAAAAACACCCTACTTAAATTTTTCCACCATTCTCACTAGCTCATCTAATATGCTAGTTTTGACTGGCTGAGATGAGAGCTCTAGTTTAGACACTTAGGGTTTTTTTATTGAAATTAAATTACCATATGTATTTATAAAATGTATAAATCTTCCCCTATAACTTTATTTCACCTATTGAAACCTCTTTTGGCTTAGAAAACACACAAAATGGTCAAAAATAACATATTTTCACCTTGTCCATACAAGTCTATATAAATAAAAAGAATTTAGAGTATATTTAGGGAGTCCTTTCCAATTTCAATTAGTTTTAATCATTAAAATATTACATTATATTATCTATCCAACCCCATTTTCCTAAAGTAGTATTTACAAGGGTTTAATAAGGGTTTTAGGCCTACTTGACCTCTTAAGGTTCGTTCATAAAGCTCTGACATCCAAATTGAAAAAAAATTTCAAAAATTCATAGTTAAATACCTCTAATAACATCCTTAAACTCATTTTTTCCCCTTTTAAAGCATCAATAAATATGTGAGAATTCAAACTTCTCCTATCAAGTTCCTTCCTCTACTTCAACAAGCCTAAATTATCTTAAAGTCCCAAAAGGGCTTCCTCTATGGTTTCTTTGCTTCCCAATGGTTCACACACTTATTGACTCCATGAACATTATATAGTTATTTTATATTCTTAATTCATGTTAGAACTGAAGATGACTCTTTGTTTGAGCACTAGGCCTAATCCTTACTTAATAGGCATGTTTACATCTCAAAGCCCAACATGGGTTTTTGATAGCTCCTCTGCATATAAAAAGATAAAAACCCTCCACTATTATCCCAAAAAAATTCTTTGTCATATTATAAAACATTACCAAATTTGGATATGTAATTGGTCTATCAAACTGGCTTTAAGTCGAACCTTACCTAATGGGCTTAACTATAACCTTAAAAAAATTTAGCACCCTATTTGGTTTCCTTCCTCTATTATTTGTTTCCATTATTTTTATAGGTGTTATTAAACTCTAAAAACCTCATTCCAATGTTATCCTAACTCCTAGTCTATCTCTAGCTCTCCACTTGATAAGACTACATGGTTTATGCATGGGAAAAGTAACCTCTATCTGAGATAAAATAGAGTGTACTTCCCCTATTTTTCCAAGAAAAATTGATATTGGAGAGGATTATTAAAGTTGTCATTATTAATTCCACAAAATTTTATACTTTTATTCTAATCATAGACCCTCCAAAAGTATGAAAGTCTGAGACAGACTTGTCAAGGAAACTATGTTCAAGGTTTGCACTCCATGAACTATGTTTTACATGATTAGATCCCTTTATATATTTTCAAAATCCATCATGATGTTCTAATGAGATTATCTAATTTTTTTTATTTTTTATTTATCTCATCTTCAAATAATCAATCATCCTTTTATATACCCTTCTTACACCTTGCATTACATCTCTACTCACTATCCTTATTACTTAACAAAGTTGATTGTAAGTGCATATAGAGGGTCTAAGAGGTCCATTTAGGCCTTATACCATCACCAAGGTTTTATAGAGCTGATAAGGATCTTTATGTAAGTGTTCTAGGTACAATTCATTACTCCAACTTTCTTTTACTCTTTATACACACTTGGGAGTCACCCAACTGGGCTCTCTCTGTCTTGATCATGAAAACATTGCCTATGGAACCCTACTTATAGGTGAACATTTGGGAATTAGGCCTTAAAAGCATTAATTATGACCTCTTTATATATTTAAAAATAATTTATAGGTTTTTGAACATTTTCATCTATATTTGGGTTGATTTCATTTCAAGAAACTTAACCCTTTTTTTCTTTGCCCCTCACTGCCACTATAGTTGGTTATAGGTGTTCATTCCAAATGAGGGATATTTGAAGGTGATTATATTATAAAAACTTAAAAATAAAACATATCATTTTTTTTTCCATGTTCAAAAATGTTTAAAATATGCTTTAGGTCTCATGAAACAAACATCCTTTCAAATTTTCATCTATGACTAGTTGTAGGTGCTCACCTGGACATTTTTACAGACTAAAATGTTCATGAGAAGAAAATAAAACATATCCTCCTCCATCAAATATATTGGTGTCATGAATATTAATTTTAATAACTTGGAATCATCCTAATATGAGTCATATTCTAATTTTTAACTTAAATGGATAAAAATTTTTATTTAACTTAGGCTTGTAGATGATACTAAAGAAAATGAGTGTTTTGCTAACAGCTTTGAGACCCCAAATGACCATCTTCCACTTGTCATCTTCCTCCTAAACCTGGTATAGTCCTTATACCATGTATGGGATGTCATATTTACATATTTATATGCCTTATAACTATTTATATACATGTTTCAAGACATATACAAAAACTTTTGGACCTTTGTGTTATCATTTTAGGAAAAGAGTCCATATATCAGTCTTTTTGTGTTTGAGAGTAATTCTTCCCTTTTTTAGTAATATATGATTTAAAATAAGGTATTACATGGTCTAAAAATCATAATAAGACCCAAAATAAATACTCACCACTTGTTTCAATACCTCAAAAGGTATTTTCATGCTCTGTTAGCACCATTTGTAGGTGTGTTTTGGGCTAAATAAGCAGTGTTTCAAGAATGAACAATGTGTATTGCTTTAACCCTCAATGAACTCCAAGTTCATCCAATATTTAAAAATGAATTATACAAAATTTAAACGCTTTATTCAGCTCAATACTCACTTTTTCAATGTGATTGGTTCTATAAGGACACCTATAGGTGACCATCCCAAGGGTAGATTGTATGCAAGTGTTATATATGACTGTGATAGCCCTCTAAAAAATATTTGAAGATTCCTCATTGTTTTTTCTTGATCCTAAGGAATTTTTACCATTTATATATACTTAGTACAATTTCATGAGCAAATTTTAGAATTTTCTCACACGTGATTCAACATGTAAACAAGTGAAAATGGGCAAGGTTGATCATGAGGATTACAAGGCTGCAAGTTTAATCAAAGCATGGTTTTACAAAACTAAATATGAAGATATGTTCTAATTGTGACATGGATACATGAGAACACCATATCCTATTCACATGAAAGCCCTTATAGAGAGTTCAACATTCTTTAAGTGGAAAACTTAACTGAGACCTCATGTAATGACACCTTCTCACAAAATGGGATAATTTGCTCATCCAAACACCATGAAACATGAAACCAAGTATGGGTATAAATGGGAAAGTAAGTCAAAATCCTATGGAATCTACATCACCAACTTGTTCATATGTACTTTCCAAAAAAGGAGCATGGTGTTTTAAGTTTAAACTTCATAGTGTTTAGTTTTTGTATTATATCTTTTGATCTATGCAGAATTTGACCATGGTGTAAAAATTAAAGATGTAGAGGAATCCAAGGTGCATATATAAATATATATTTAAATATCTTTAATAATGTATAATAAAATTTATGAAGATATAAATTTGATTGTGTGTTCAACTATGTTCTGAAAGTCACTCGAGAAGGGAAATTTATGAAGGTCCAAATCGATTGTGTGTTCAACTATGTTCTTCATCGAGAAGGGTAATTGAGCTTGTTCTGATGTTGTTTTGATGTATTATGATGAATTAGCTATTTATTAGTAAAAAAAGCCATCATGGGGATCATTTGAGGATGTAAAAGGGGTCATGTGTAATGGTTTCATGCATTTGAAATTGGTTATTATTTTACTTTTATAAGTTTCAAAGAGGTTCTTTGGTCTCCATAGGACCTAAAGGGTTACTTAGTCATATTTGAACGAAAGTTGTGCTTAAGTGTAACCCATGTAAGATGACTTAAGTGTGAAGGCATGTGTTATGTCTGATAATAAAGGTTGTGATATTGATAATTCATAAATTCTCTATAAATAATGAAACCAAATGTGATGGTTTATAGGTGTGTGGAAGACTTGAGTTAGTGAGGAAAAGGCTTATGTGTGATGAATAAGCATTGGAGTGAAGGACAAAGGAGTAGGTGTGCCTAGTGGATGGTTTAATAAGTAAATTAGATTTAGGAATATTTTTATAACCTATAGGTTTTATTTTTTATGACTAAATAGTGCTCTTATAGTTTGAGGATATGTAAAGAGGTCTGATTGTGCATATGAGGATAGTTTGACTGAAGAAGGATAGAGATTATGACATGCCTATGTGAGAGCCCTATATGAGATAGAGAGGAAGTTTATGCAAAGATTAAAAATTAGAGATCCACCATCAAGTGTTGAAGACATCAGTTTTAGGGTGGAGGTGTTTAATTCATAAGAGGGTCTAAAGTATTTGATCTTCCTTAGGGATAGTTACTTCTTGTGAAATAGGTGTTTCACTAAAGACCTTTGGTCAAGAGGATTTGATCAAGGTTTTTTGGTCTAAAGGATTTGAATAGTCTCTTATTTTTAATTTATTATAGGATAAGTAGTCCATGTGTTATAGGCTTGAGAGTGGGTTTTATTCCCCATGAGGGTTTCTCATAGGAACTATGTGTTATGTGTTTGATCTTGTGTATGCATTGAATAAATGAGCTCTCTTATTAATGTTGTTTGAAAAAGTTGATAAATGATGATTGATTAAATAGTTTGAAAGGATAGGAATTGAGATTGAAATATCTGGGCTCACTGATTCATCCCCCTCTCAATGATTATACCTCTAACTGAGAATAGGTCAAGAATGGGTAGAGTTTATTTGTAACGATTCCACATGGGGTGAATTGGTTATACAGGTATATTCCCAGGTTATAATTGGTTGTAATAGGTTGGGAATGGTAAAGGGATGAAGGTAAAAACTATTTACTAGGATAGTAAATGGTAAATAATGTAAACTTTAGGATAGGGTTTATTTAGGGATTTAAATATATAAGACCTAAAACACCTATATAATCATCCCTAAGGGTATGAAATTATAGTGTCTACATTTGCCCCTTTTTATGGAGCGATAAGAAATGCATGCCATGAGATAAAAAATATGAAGTGTCCACTACCCTAAGTTTATGTGAGGAGGTATCCCCCTCAAAAAAAGAGTAGGTACAGGATAAGGTGTGGGTGATGGGTTTAAAAAATGGATGGGATGGATAAATAATAGATAAACTCTAATAAACATGGATGCATAAAATGAAGAATATGTTTTTCACTAGTAGGATAAAAGATAATATAGGCAAATATACCCCAAGGTAACTCCTATAACCAAATGCCACAACTATAAATAGGTAGGCTTAACAAAGTTAGAATAAGAGAACAAATGGTAGGGTTGGATAACCAAAGCATCTGGTGTGCTAAATGATGTGTGTTCTAACTTTAGATACTTTAGATAGTTTTTCTCAAGGGATAATGTATTCTCAAGGCATACTAAGGGGAGATACCCAAAAGAGTACATGCCTTATTTAGGTTATAAGGCCATCAAGGGGTCAAAATCCACAAAACTAAAATCGTATAGGTCGAATAATAGGGTAAATATGGCAAGGAACTAGGGATAGATAATGAGAAAATGTACATAAAGGTATAATTAGTGTAAAAATAGGTCAATCAACTCTCATCTAAAATGAATTGGTGATGATCCAACCAAATGGCACCGATCCAACATAGATTAACATCGATCTAAAATCAAGTATATAAGTAAGTTTGATCTATAAAAGGGATCATTTACAATCTAAGAGACCCAAAATGATGCTTGAGATTTTAAATGATGAGAGAGCTACAAGGTGATATGGAAACTAGTGACATTAGTTCACAATGACAATGATGCTCCCAAGATGAGGTTAGTCATTTATTTTCTTAATTTTTTTATTTTTTTTATTTTTTGAGTTTTTAAGGATTTTTAAGCTCTAAATATAGGGTATATTATAAAGGAATGACATTTTAAATTTGGCACTAATTCCCTAGTCAATTGGTGATGATTCATAGGGAATTGTTAGTATTCTATCAAAATGGTGCCAATCTCAAAGAACAGTGCTAATTTGTAGGGAATAAACACCAATTCTCACCAAATGGGAAGGGATTAATAAACTTTCTAGGGTTTAGGCTAAGTTAGAGGGTTTTAGAAAATTTTAGGCTTATAAGGGATATTGGTAATAAGCACAAGGACTACTACGACTATGAGATCAAGTGTTGCCATTAATAAAGGATCTATGAGTGTGACTGAGTGATGATGATTGGACCCACCTAGAGGACATAGGCTTAGGATGGGTTTGTAATTATCAATGTATACATTAGGACATAGGATTATTGGTGGTGTTAATAAAGTGATGGGATGTCACTACCAAGACCTTTTAGTCATTGACTAGTGAGATGACCATCACTGACAAAGACATTTATTAGATAATATGACTTATGATGTACGGAGCATAGATAGTACCTATGTATGACTAGGTATATGGAGTAGATTTGAGGTGCCTTTATGGTGATGTTGTAGAGGGGATTAGATTCATTACCTAGGGATTCACTTTTGGGCACTTACCATCTAGACATAATATGGAGAAGCATGATGATGATGATGATGATGATGATGATGATGATGATGATGATGATGGCAATCTCCTATTATACACTCCTAGATTTAAGAAGAGGGATATTTCCATGGGGCTTGACTAGAGTTGTTTTTGATATGTTGGAGTATTATACTATTTTTGTGTGGGAATCAACTCTGCTAGCATATATATAGAGGGAGCTCTAAGGATAGAGGACCCAAAGATCCTATGGTCTAGATGTGATAGTAATACTATAGTGCTAGGGTTATAGATGCATTTAAATAGTATAACCCATAAGTACCCCATATATACAGTGGTATGATATCATTTATAACATGGCCTTCCTATGGTGGAAGGCTAATCTAGCATACAATTTTATAGATGGCATTATGAGAGATCTAGATTATTATAGGGGTGTTTTATATGGGTTAATGATGATGGATATCATCTAGAGTCCCTGTCCATAATTTCTTGAGTGTTTTGGGATGGAGGTGAAGCTCACATGGATATGGAAGGAATAGTGGGATATAGGGAGGAGGAGATATCAATGGGATTATCTCTATTTTGGCCAAGTGCAGTGATAGTTTAACTTAGTAGAAGACATCTCATGGGCCCCACATGTATATAGGTGGGATGAGATGGAGCAAGAGCTATTAATACTAGTGATAGGAGATGTAATGATAGAGAAGGACCAGTTTCCATTAAGGGAGGATAAAGAGGATGTAGGATTCACTCCTACATATATAGCTTGGTGGGCAAAGTAGTGGGTGTCATGGTAGGATAGGGTAGTTTGGCCATGCTATGGAGGAAAATAAGAGGAGATGGAGGATGCAAAGGAGGAGGAGGGGATTCTAATTTTTACAAGATAGGGGAGGAGATTGGGGATGATATAGGAGATGAGGCAGTTGGGGAAGATGAGAAGGAGGTGATATATGTTATAGAGCTAATTGTAGAGAGGGGCATATTATGGGAGTAGTGTGTATATCTAGATGGATAACTAACTTCAACATAGGGGGCATTGATGGTAGTGCAGGTGGAGTAGGATATAGTGTATATGCAAATAGACAATTTAAAGGTATGATTTAATTATTTATAATTGATTCATGACATGGTTGTTGAGTAATGGGATAGGTATCAGGCATATTTGGAGACTCATAGGATGAGGGAGGAGGAGAGGGATTCCTTAGTGTAGATGATTAGGTACATAATGAGGCCTACCATGAGGCTAGTAGGGATAGTGAGCATGAACTAATATAGGGAGGTAGCAACAGATCTAAGATATTGTGAGAAGATTATTTTAGAGTAGCTTCTAGAGACTCCCCATTATGTGACTTATATGGTTAGATAGGGCAAGTCAACTAGGCACATGCATATAAACTACGTCAGTATGGGGAGTGTTACATGGAGGAGAGACAGGGATGGAGATGGGGGTGGAGATCTATCAAGTATCCACCTAAGAATATTGTTGGAGTTTACATATTAGTTTTTGTGTGTGTGTGTGTGTGTGTGTGTGTGTGTGTGTGTGTGTGTGTGTGTGTGTGTGTGTGTGTGTGTGTGTGTGTGTGTGTGTGTGTGTGTGTGTATTTATATTGGCTAGATAGCCATCAACATATATACATACATCTTGATGTACATTGAGTTTTGACATATGTATGTATGTATATGTATGTATCTATATATATATATATATATATATATCATGTTTTATGGATGTTATGGATTTAACTATTTATGGATTATTTTATAGATGCTTACATTGTTTTCATTATGGCTATAGATTGTTAGGGATTATAGATTATTATGTTTATGGATGGATTTAGTTGTTTATGGATTATGGGTTATTACATGTGATGGTTTTAATGTTAATGGATTAGATTAAATTAATATTATTATGAATTTTTATGTGATGTAATTAAATGATTTAAATTATGAAATTAATGGATTATGATTTTGATATATAGATTTAACGTTTTATTATTAAAATGGATATAATATTTATGGATTATGGATTATGGATACATGGATGTAATGGATTTAAAGTTTAAAAAAAAATGGATATGATTATGATTATGCGATTATGAGTTAATGGATTTATATATGGGTAATTTATTCCTTGATTAGTGATTTATTATATTTTATGCAATGTGATTATGGATTATGGATTTAAAATTTACAATTTGGATTAATGACTTTGGATTACGATTTTAATAGTTTATGGATTATAATTGTACTAATTGTTTTAGATTTGGATTTGGAAATTTGTTTAATATGGATGGAATTTTGGTAATTAATTTAATTTAAAAAATACTTAATGCTCATTTTTGGCTCATATCATGACCTAAGAAAATCCATTTAAAAATAATGCACACAAGTCCTTAACTCAGTGCTCATAAAAGTTTCTACAACTTTAGGTAAACTAAGTTTAGGATATAATTGATTTGATTTTTAGGATGTGATAAAAAAAATGGACCCTAAGAATAATATGTTTCCATCTTACATAGCCCAAACTAAGGGTTAACCTAGAATCCTCATGTGACAGTCCATGTAGACTGATCAATATAGGAAGTCTACTAAAAGAAAGTTAATCAATGTGGAAAATTTTCCATGTATTCCTTTATGAATGATAGCCATCCTTAGAGGGAGTGGTTTATATATTAAGATATGAATTTTTTGAAATAGTTGTCCTTTAATTAAACATTTTGTGCTTTTGATCATTTATATAGTTTTGTAGATTTTGTGGATTTAATATAATTGTCCTTTAAGGGAATAGTTTATTCATTTTGATTAGTTTTTATTTTTATAGAGGATTCACTTTTGATTTTTTATCCCAAATCTATTTTTTTTATGGATTGTCCTTAAGTATCCTAGGATAATTTCCCAAAGCTTGATATATAAGATAAAACACATATATTCTTGAAAGGGATTTTAGTAATAAGGAGGGATTTTAGGGGATAATGATTTGGAGATCCTTCCCATAGTGGGTGAAACTTATCCAATTAGATCATGATATGAATATATCCAAGGTATTCATATTTAAGTTTAATAATAGGCAAAGATGTTAGATAACCACATGTCTCTAGATATCATTATTGGTTATAAGAGTAAGAGGGATATGAAACCTAGAAAATAAACTAGGTTGACCAAAGTGATTAAGATTGATTATCAGTAGAAAGGATGTAGATTCAAGGAATTAAGAGGTTATTTCTATAATTTTCTATCAAGAGACACCAAGTGATATTCCCCAAATCCATATGTATGGGTGATGATATATGATCTAAGCCAATTTGGAGAAAATTTTCCCTTTTGCTTTTTCCCATATTAGTTACATGCTAATTTTATTTTAAAACTAGATCACCAATGTTAAATTAAAATTATTTTAAATATTTATTATAAGTGTGCTTAATTCATTCATAATATACATGTAGATGGTCAAGGGTAACCAAGAAATACTCATCTAAGAGTTCAAGCTAGGCTAGTCTCTATTAATGAAAATCATCCTCAAAAATGATATCCTTTAGGGAGATGTGAAGGGATGGGATCTAAATTTTGAGAATAAGTATAAATTCAATACCATATATGGGAGAGAAAGGTGTAGTACCTTTAGATGTTTGAATACTAGTTTGATAAGCCCATAAGGCATAGAGAACATGCAAGTGCTAATTTTTGCCTGCTTCATTGACTACTTTGGTTAGGATTTTGATTAGGTCTTTGTTATATACCTTAGCCTAACCATTAGTTTGGGGATATTAAGGAGAGGAAAATTTAATCTTTATACTGAAGAATCATATAACTCTTGAACCTTTTAATTCTTAAAATATTTTCCATTATTTATGATGATTTTATGAGGGATTCCAAAGTGATAAATGATATGTTGGGTAATGAATTCAATAATTTTATTTGCTTTGGTTAATATAAGGGGGATATCCTCCACCCACTTAGAAAAATACTCAATGGTGGTAATGATAAAATTGTGATGCTAGGATGACATAGGATTGATTTGTCCAATAAGATCAAGCCCCCACTATAAGAAAGGCTAAAAGTCTTAAGTGACTTGTAAAGCTTGGCTAGGGATATGGGATAATTTGGCATGCTAATAACATTTGATACACTTTTTAACATAATTATATAAATATTTATTTAAATTGGGCCAATAATATCCCAATCGTAGGATTCTTTTAGTGATGGTACGACCATTAAAGTGTCCTCTACATGATCCATCATGATCTTCCCTAACAGTGAGTGTAACTTTATGATTTTAGAGGCAATGAAGAAGAATGCCATCAAAACCACATTTATATAAGATACCCCCTAGTATGGAAAAATGGGTGGCATGCTTATAAAAGTATCACTTAGTGTTTCTAAATAGATGCAAAGGAGTAATCCCCCTAGATAAATAATCAAACATCTAGGAATACTAGAGATCTAATGGATCCTCCTCCATACTATGGATGGATGGGAGATAAATTTTGGTTAAATAATGTTGATTAATTTGATGAATGAGGACAAATAACTTTGACTCTTGAGATGAGGATGGGATAAAAGAGGCCAGGGAAGCCATAGTATCCACAAATGTTTTGGTTGATCGAGGGGTGGTTTGGATCACAAAATGATCAAATTTAGTTAATAACTAATCAACTAAGATTTTATACTTTTGAAGAGTATCATTATTACACTAGTAGATGATTCTAATTTGGTTAACCATGATTTGGGAATCACCTTAAATATTGAGCATTTTAATACCCAAGGCTAAGGCAATTTGGAGACCTATTATTAAAGCCTCATACTCTACCATATTGTTAGTGAACTTTAAATCCATTTTAAAGGATAGAGGGATAAGTGTACCCTTAGTTGTAGTTAAGATAATTTTAGCTCCCCCACCACATTCACATTTGGATCCATCAAAGAAGAGATTCATTTGATATTATGTATTGAGTTGAGACATGGAGGCTATAGATTCATTTGGAAATTTACAGTTAATAGGTTGACTATCAAGAAGAGGTTCCTCAACAAGATAATAATCAATAATTTGACCTTTAACTTGGTTTTTATGGATAAACTTTAGATAAAATTCTACCAAAAGCATAAGCCATTTGGTCATTCACTGATTCTGATAAGGCTTGGAGTGCATGAATTTTATGGGATCAATGTTTGTAACAGTGCAAGTTTTATGATGGAGGAGATAATGCCTTATTTTAGTAGTAACATAAATAAAAGCTAGGTATAACTTATCAATATGAGAATATTATGTCTCATATTAAACAAGCATATGACTGATATAGTATATAACTTTTTCTTTGTGTTGTTCATCATGATGAGCATGCAAAGCTCTAATATCATGGTTAGTAGTAGAGATGTATAAGAAGAATGGTTGTCTTTATTTTTGAGAAGTCAAAATTTGTGGTGAGAGAGGTAGCTATTAAGAGCTTTAAAAGCCTCTTGAAAACCAAAATCCCAGAAGTAGATATCCTTCCTTAAAAGGTGATGAAAAGGTTAACAATGATCAGATAATTAGGAGATAAAATGATGGATATATTACAATTTACCTTACAAACTACAAAGTTTCTTTAGATTAGATGGGGTGGAATTTCTATGATGGCTTTGATTTTCATAGTGTCAACTTCTATCCCATAGATGGAGATAATAAATCCTAAGATTTTACCCATCAATACTTCAAAAATACACTTCTTGGAATTTAGATAGATGTGAAATTGGATTAGGTGATAAAAAATAACCTTTAAAATGGAAAGGTGAACTTTTCGTAAACTCAATTTACCAAGGAGGTCATTGATATAATCATTCATATTTTTTTGGATAATATCATGAAAAATATAGGTCATTACTCTCAAATAGGTAGTTCTGACATTTTTAGGCCAAAAGGCATAATTTGGTAGTAGAAAGTCCCCCAGTGAGTGATAAATGATGTCTTATGTTGGTATTTTGGTGAGATAAGGATCTGATTGTATCTATAAAACCCATCCATTAATGATAACATTTCATGGCTAGTAATTAAATCAACTAACTGATCAATATTAGGGAGAAGGAATTCATCTTTTGGATAAGTGAGATTGAGGTCTCAAAAGGTAGTACAAAGGTATATTCCCCTTATAGGCTTTAGTATAGGGATGATGTTAGATACCCACTAAGGGTAATTGATAGGTTGGATGAAATTAATGAATAAGAGGCATTGTATCTCTTCTTTGTCTAATAGTGCAACACAAGGATGTATTTTTTATAGTTTTTATTTGATAGGATTGGCATCAAGAAATGTAATGATATTATGGATGATGATGGTATGATCAATACAAGGCATATCACTATAATACCAAGTGAATGCCTCACTATGATTAGCTATAAATGTAATAAAGTCTTGATATTCCTGAAGATATAAGGATTTACTAACTTTAACAATATGTAGAGTCTCTAGGGATGCCATGTTAATGTCAATGGTATCCTCATTTAGAAGACTATAGGTTTTTGATGGGAGGTCTTTACATAAATGAGATTTCTCAGTGCCTAAATGAGTTAAGATAGACTCATCATCCTAGCATAAAACAATAGGGATGGTGGGGGAATCTTACCCTATCAAAACAAGGTAAGATAGATGAATGGTGTTGACCTCACCATTGTAATAATAGATAAGAGGTTCTATATGAATGGTGTCAACTAAAAAAAATTTAGGTTGAATGGATATGATGTTGTCAGTCGATGAAGGGGTGTCAGATAGTGAGGATGGTGGGAATAGTAACCTTTGGGGAAGATTTGGGGATTTTCTTGAAGCTAAGGCCATATTTTTCATGGGGTTTTCTAAACTCCCATAATATAACCTCATATGGGCCCTATTTGTAATATCCCATACTAAAACATTTCAAGGCACATTAGTGCATGTATGTTTTAGTAAAACAAGGTTTATCAAGAAATGAAAAATTAGATGTGAATGGTTTAGCTTGAATTTGTTTAGAAGTTCCCATATAAGGCTAGTTAACTCCTCTATAAATTAGATGGGTGGTAAGGAATGGTGGTCCAAAAGGAATAGTTGCCTCCATATTTAGATAATAAGCTATTTGTTTATTGAGATATCCATATTCTTGTCATGTAGGGAGGGTATTAAGCATCATTAATTGGTACTCATTGATTTAAATTTATTGGAAGGTAGAATCGATGGTTTCCTTACCTAGTATTGATGCAGGGATGGTTGTGTTAGTGGATGCTTCATTATATGTGGATGGGGTAACACTTTGTAACAAAATTAGGACATCATTAGGTCAAAATTTAAGGTTGCAAGTTTTGAAGGGATGGGGGTAAGTTGAGACATTATGGATTTTTACCTCATGTTCAAATTTAATGCATTAATGTAATGTTGAGGGGATGAAGTTCTTACTGCATATCCATGGATGTCCTAGGAGAATATTGTAGTAGACTTCAACTTCAATAAAATAGAATAATTCTAAGAGAACTCAAGCACCTACCTAAATCTGAATTACTATAATTTTAAACATAGAGGAAATGGTATCATTAAAGGCTCATATAATGGTAGGTGATTAGGCTACCAATGTCTTAGGCAATTATAGTTATTTAAAACCATGGGAAGAGAAAATGTTTATACTAGAAATGTTATCTATCATGACTCTTAATTTTAGTTTGATCTATCTTGGTAGTGATAAACAAGGTAAGGTCTTGGTCATCTAGCTATAAAGGTGGTATATCTGAATAGTGAAATGTTCTAGATAAGGATTTTTAAATGATGTAATGAAGGCCAAAAATGGTTGAGGCTCATACATATGTATTTATATAGCCTGTAAGGCTTCTATCATGGATTCATAGTGTTTTGGAGAGTTTTAAACAAGTTTGTATAAGGACATCTTGACTGATAGTTGGTGTAGTTATTTTTGGACTAATATTTGTATGAGCTCTGAAGAATTATTATTTTTTTATTTTCCTAAAATAGAGACCTTAGGTTTGGAGGTAAGTGTTGTTAGAATATTTACAGAAGGAGTTGGTACTTTAGCAATAGTTACTTTAGCTTTCTCATGATTATGGGTCTTATGACCCTATGGTTGGGATTATGTGGCTATATGAACCACATCTATCTAGAATAAAGGGGGATTCATTATGTTCTCAGAGTCATCCTCATCTAAGGTGAGAGAGTCGTATTGAACCTAATTAGTGGTTCTATCCTCCTTTACTTCTTACTTTGACATATGATTTTATATGATGGATAGAATTATAAGGGGATGTGAATGATATCATTGTTTTGTTAAGACATCATCTTCATCTAATAGATTTTAGACTATGACCTTTAATGCATTATAAATTTCTATGTTATGCCATACTAATTGATGGTATGTACATGACATTTTTTATCTACCATGATGGCTTTTGAATATGTGGGTTAATAGGTTTTATAAGTGGTAGTGTGATTGAGGAGGTTTGGATAAGTTGATTAAGGATCTTAGAATAAGATCCCTTCAATGGGTCTTAACTCAGCTTTTCCATCCTTTGGGGTGATAGTGGAGGAGAGATAAATGGCCTTGAACCTTTGCCTCTTGAGCCAACCATTTGGATAGTCCTTATAGAAAGAACTTTTTTTTGATGGTAAGTATTTTCTCCCAAACTAGGTGGGTAATAGGGGTTTAATGAATTATGTATTGGCATGACCATATTGGGGATATTTCATTATGATGGTACATGTGTTTTAGTGGTAGATTCTATAATAGTATCTTTTATTTTAGCTTAAGGATGGGGCTCTAATATAGATGCTCTTGTCCTAATAGGTCACAATGGTGATTTTCTTTTTTGTATCTACTCAGGGGTTATGGGGATGTCCTCTTTAGGTAATTCAATCCTAACAAGAATATGTTACAGATATTTTCCCCTTGGAGATCATAGATTTTTGTTTCTAGTATATATAGCTTTCCTCTTATTTTTTATATGATTTAATGTCTCCTTAACTATGGGGGAAACTGATCCAGAGGTAATTTGAGGTATAATAGTTTCCTTGAGGAGTAATAAGATAGTGGAAACATGCATACTAGATGCAGGTATCAAAATTTTGTGAGGAGTGGAATCTTGTGAAATGTTAACACAAACCTTTTCTTTAATAATTTTTTCCTCCTTTTCTTCTTGAGTGTGCTTAGATATGTAAACTTCTAGTGGGTCCCAAATAATGAGATCTAAAAAATTAAAGGAGATTCTTGGGATGTTTTCACTTGGTTTGGATGGTTCAAAAGTGTTTTCTATGAGGAGATCAAGGATAGGGGCATCAACAACTTATTTAGGTAGAATATGGTCGTGGATGGTGCTAATTACATGAGTCTCATGCTCTGATGTGGATCTTAATTTGGTTTGTATATAATTTGATGTAGAGGCATGATTTGAAAAAGGTTGCCTAAATATATTGATAGATTTGTTTGTAGGGGAATTAGGATTGTCTAATTATAATTCTCCCTGATCTATAAGATTTTGTACTAAGCCTTTAAAATAACCACATCTACTAACATCATGTCCTATCATGTGGTGAAAATCACAAAAGTCATTTTCCCTAAACCAACTAGGTTTAAGACAAGACTCATCAAGAGGTCTAACAAGAGGGAGTTTAAAAAGATAAGACATTAGGAGTTTATCTAATATAGATGCACAATTTAGACATTGGAAATTTACACATGATGGTTTTGAATGTTGTAATTCCCCTAAACCACCTCAGGACCCCCTTGGGCCTAACCTAGACCATTCAACCCCAAACAAGACCTGACACTAGTTAGCTTGACCTACTAACTTAACCCACCTCTTTAACTCAACTTAATCATGAACCTCAACTATTGATGTTCACCTTAACCATTGATAATCACCCTAATCATCGATAGTCAAGTTACACCATTTAAACCAGCTCAATTAGCTCTTCACTCTAACTTGTTTTTTTATAATTAGCCTATCTAATTCATGTGCAAGCCAATGAATGTGTGAGTTATATTTATATAGTAAGTTAGACCCATTTTCATGTCTTGTTGCACCTCTCCTTCCTTTCCTATAAGAAGAGAGGAGAAAGAGGTGAAAAAGGATCTATGACTTCAAGAGATTTTTGCATCCAAATTTTCTTTACAAGTCACTTCTTCTAGTGATCTAATGATCCATCCATCACATCAGAGAGCCAACTTGATGCCAACCCTCAGTCGATAGCCAAGTACTGTTACTCTACCAAAATCATGTTAAGCTCCATAAATGATCCAACTACCTCAACCATTCATCTAATCAACTTTTGATAAGCTAAGTATTTGTTCTCAATCTATCAATTACTTTATTTCCACTTCACAATCAACCTAGCACAAACTAACCTCCTAGAATTACCTTCTATGATCCCATCAAACTAATTTTTATCAACCAAACCCAACATTTAGTAACCTCTAATGGTCATCCTAATCATTGATGGTCTATCCAACTACTGATGGTCACCTCAACTGCCGACAATCACCTTAACCATTGACAGTCACACTAACCATCAATGCTCATTATGGCAGGAAATAATAACAAAATATTTTCATCTACCTACCCTCAACCAAATCTATCTTTATTTTCATCTACCTATTCATATACCCCTAACATGTTGTCTAAACCACACCTAAACTATTTAACACTAGTATAAACATGCTTATTTCTATATTAGTCATTTTAGTCTATTTCTTTATCAAGAATTTATTATATTCAATTTTAGTACATTTTGATTATTGATGTAATTAATGTATCTTATATTTTATAAATTTAATTGTTTAAAATGTGTGGATTGATATCCATCAAAGAAGCTCTTTCTTCTAAGATCTAGCTAGCTCTAAGAACTCCACCCATCTATCTATCTAACCAATCATTTACTTTAGTATTATCTTATTTATAGGTCATCCTCCTAAGCCAAAGAGGAGATATCCACAATCATATTATTCAATGTGTGTACAACCAAATAGGTTTCTCAACCATACCCATATCTAGTTTTTTTCTTCTTCCTCTCTCAGAATATAAGCTAAAGTAAATTGATCATAGCATCACTTGTATCACACATAAACCAAACCACCTACATCAATCAAACATATAAACAAATTGGCATAAGGCCTGACTAGGATTTCATCACCTATCAGTCACCTTACCCTTTCTCAACAATCTTACTTGGAGGTCATTACCAAGGGGATAACCAACTCAGCTCTCTGGTTGAGTATAAACTTTAGAAATCAGTATATATTTGATAGGAACCCAACACCCTTATCACTATGGTGTGTGAAGTGAGGGGGTAGGACCCAATACTAAGACATGTATTAATTCCTAATACAAATCCTTTTGATATCCTGAATAACTTGAAACCATCCATATACTCATTTTTCAGTACTTGATCTACAATCCCATTTTAGTTACACAACTTCTTAAAATCTTAAGGCATAAGCCGAAAGAGAGACTAAAAATAAATTTAAGATTTAACCTAATTTTTAGTGTGTGTTTAATTTCCTTTCTCATTTCTTGTCTTATCTCTATTTAAGTGGTGAGATTGTTTTTGCATTCTCTCTCCCTTATATTTCATGGTTATAACTCATTGGTAGTTAAAAAATCTAAAAAAACACAACCCATCACTAAGCCAATCAACCTCTTCTATCTCCTTATCCATGGAGTATGTATCTAAACCAAAAAAATATCTTAAACTTTATGGAAATTCTTTCCCTTAGGTAGTTCTCCAAGGATATAAAAAAAATTCCACCTTCTTAGATAAAAATCATGTGGCCCTTTAGCATTATCTCAGCACCATGCCTCATCATACCCTTACTTCAATTCCACCTATGGACACACCTTATAGCATGCCTTCCCACCTTATGGGAAAACCTTTTATTACCATATTCACCACCCAATCATTAACTACCCAAGATTTTTCATCTACCAATAATCCCTTTGATACTACTAAGGAAAACTAACCTACACAATTATGAACACCTTTACACCTTCCACCCCCACAAACAACTCCTCTAACAATAGGATAAACCTAACCATTAACCACCTATACTCCCCTAACCATGGGAGCACCTTATACTATCATTGTCAACCTTCCTTCAACTATCCCTAATCCATTAGTTACTATTCTAGTTTAAAATCTTGTGGTGTCTCTAACTTCTACTTTACCCTCGATAAACACAAATGTCACCACCTTTCCTTTAGTTACAAAACCAATTATAGCTCCTACACAACCCACCTTAACCTCTCAATAAGTATCCATTGAACACAACTTGGGTTGCATCCCTAACCCACAAGGTCATGTACCTCTACCCACTACCCAACCACCTATATATACCTACCCCTACATGGCATCTACCCAACCACCTATGTCCACATATCAATATGTGGAAACTCCTTAACCTCTTACCAATTATCAATAAATCACCCAACCACAACAATAATATGTAATTTATAACCTTTTAGGTATGCAATAAATCTAATAAAAATGATCATGGATAAAATGGATACTTTAGAATCATCCATCTCTAGTGCTCACATCTAATCATATGACCAAATATGTAACAAACCCATTCAACCATCCATCCCTATCAGACCATATCCTACTCAATGGGAAATTCCCATGTTTTCTAAATTTAAAAGGAATATCCCCAACAACACCTAAAGATATTTAGGCATGTATGTTATATGATTTATTATGATGATTCACTCTTTTTTAATACCTTCCCCATGTCCCTATATGATCAAACATTATAATGGTATATTTCTATAACTAAACACTCTCCCTTCTCCTTCTTGTATCAATTTTCAATAAAAAAGTCCAAGAAAGTTTCCATCACTGACCTTTACTCTATCTAGAAATTTGATGATGAATATATTATTAATTTTGTATCCCATTGAAGGATCCTAAATAATTAGATTTCCTTATCTTTACCCCAACTTGAATTTATATAAATTTTTGCTCAGGCATGTGCCAAGCACATCTCTTTTACATTGCATGTTCAGAGCTGCAAAATATTTGATGAAGCTTTTACCATGGTGTATAAGCTAGAAAATAGAGCCATCAATAAAGGGAAGCTAAAATTAAAAAACACAAAATATACCTACAAAACCAATAAGGAATCTTCCTATAAACCAAGCAACCAAACCAATACCAATACCAAAATCAAGGGAACTGCGAACATAGTTGTCCTTAAGATTTCTCCTCTAGAATTTGTCAATCAACCAAACTCATCTAATTCCTAAAAATAAAATGTGAGAAATAAAAACCAAAACAATCATAATTAATTTACTCTGATTAGATAATCCTATGCTTCAATCTTAGATAAGTTGATGAAGGATAATATCATACAACTTACTCCTGTAAAAGCCCCTCAATAATCCAATTCTTCTCATCTTGCACCTAGCTAGTATAATGAGAATGACCTATGTGATTTCAATCAAGTAGTGGGGCATGAATTTAGTAAGTGTAATAACTTAAAAAACATTTTCCAAACCCTCATTGACAAGGGGTATCTTGTGCTGGAAAACCTCAATGCACCTTTCAACCAAGCCCTTGACATTTTAGATAACCTTTTCCCAATCATTCACTTACCAAAAACAAGAGCAACAAATCTAAGTGTTCTCATGATGCCCATATAATAAATATGGTTTTTAACACATTTATTGTTAAATAATCTACCTATTTTCACTTGGTTTTGCACCCTTTGAGGATATGTCTCAGCTCTCTTCATCCAAGTGGCATAATTGAAACACCTCTAGGCTTGTGGGTAGCTTAAGGATGAGGTGAATCTCTAGATATGGCTAGCTCCCTTGATGTACCACTTTGGATCACAACTACACCTAAACTTTAGGTGGGAATGGAGATAGAAAAATAAAATAAAACTATCCTAAGAAAGGTGATATACCAAATTTATTGATGACTACTAACCATCTGCACGTTACACATGAAACCAAGAGATTAACCAAACATACCCTTCTCCAATCTACATCTTCTCACATCAATGTTGCATTATGAGGTTCTATATGAATGTTTAGGCTAGGAGGACTATAAAAGTGTCCTTGAATGGAACTAGTGAATATACTAGCTAAGTCAACATTAACGCTTCTTAGAACACTTCATATGCCGTGCAAGAAGAAGTTGTCCAATTGTAAATAAGATGAAATAATGAGAGAACATGCAAAGGAATCCATAGTACTCACTAAGTAAGATCCAAAATTAAAGTAGAACACATTATGAATATTAATTAATAGGTATTAATCAGTAACATTATTCATAAAATGGTATGTAAATGATCAAGGATTCACCATACTCATATGGAGCATAAGTTATAATGGCCAAAATGGATAGTTCTTATAGAACTTGAGAGAGAGGAGAAGAGAGAATTCTAAGTGTAACAAAGAAACTTTTAAAGCTATTATAATAAGTTAATTGTGAAATATAATGGGATTTGGTATGAACCATGTAATTTTAAGAAGTAAAAGGGTCCATACAAGGCATAAAACTATTGCAAAGTGGCATAAAAGTTCTCATTTTGGCATAGAAAATTGCCTTTATGTTTTGAACCTATTTGAATGGATCAAAATGAATTAGGGATAGGTATTATTATTTAAAATTCATTTTAAATATTCTATACATTCCTCTCCATGTATTGGTTGTATACTTGGTCATCTAGAATCATCTAAGAATGAGCCATCATCATCTCCAATCCAAAAAACTCTTCCTTCATGTACCCTGCATACTTGGCCTCCAAAAAATCATTATTTTTATATTAAAATACATGGGATGGAGTGTATGACACCTATAAATACCATATATGGACTTATAGGCATCAAGCACACCTTAAAATCAGCTCACTTGAAGTTTTCTACCCTTCTCACTAGCTTGGTCACTATGTCAGTTTTGACTAGCTAAGATTAGAGATATGTTTTACAAACTTATAAGTTTTTTAAAGGAATTAAATTTACATATTGAGTTATTAAAAGTATTAAAATTCCCCCAAACTTTATTTCGTCTCTTGAAACCTCTTTTAGCCTATAAAACATAGAAAATAGTTAAAAATACCCTATTTTGTACCCTATTTGTACAATTTTGTACAAACCAAAATGGTGGGGAGAATCCTAAGAGAGTGATATAAAATTTCCAATTTTAAACCTAGTCAAACTGGTCCATTATATTATCTTTCCAACTCCATTTATCCAAATTGGTCATTGTAAGGGTTTAGCAAGGGTTTTAGGTAGTTTTCCTTCTTAATCTTTGTTCATAAAGCTCTGACATTGGAATTAAAAAAAATAACTAATTTTATTTTCAAGGACCCTATTAACATATATAAATTCATTTAATCTCCATTAAAATCACCAAGGGAGGTATGAGCATTTGAAGTTACCAATTTGATCTTGATTCCTCATTCCCACAAGCCTGATTTTGTCCTTGAGTCAGAAATGGCCTTCCTTATGTTTTCTCTACATAATAAGTGTTTTAACACGTCTTATATGATAATAAAATCATTCCCAAATGTATTTTAAATAATATCCAAATCTATAAATGTGGATGACTCCCCATTTGGTTGTAGGCCTAAGCATGCTCAATAGGCCTAAATTATCTTAAAGCCAAAATATGACCTCCTTGTGATTCATATATATTAAGATTAATAACATAAAAATTCACCCTATAAACATGTTACAACTTATTATAGATCTTACCTCACACTAAAAATAGTTTTCAACTCTCATTTGGGCACTAAGCCAAAACTTGCCTATTAGGCTTGCTTACAACTCTAGCCACCTAGACCACTTTGTTACATTTCATAATTTTTTTATTGGATTATAATGTTTGTCTATATTTTATCCAACTTTTAAAATCCTCATTAAATTTCTAAACATCATTTGTTTCATCCATTCCACCATTCTTCCCAAGATTGCAGGTTTCATGCACAAAGGGAGTACCCTATATCTAAGATAAAATAGAGGGCACTCACCTATTTCACCAAACAAATGTGAATATTATAGGGGCCTCTATAGGTTTTAAGGATTTTCTCCACCAAAATTTTACCCTTTAATAGGTAATTATCCTTCTAAACACCTCAAGTTCTAAGACAAACTAAAAAAGACATAGATTACATGTATGATAGTCATAGACTGACTATGTTTTTCATTTGGAGAGGGGTATTTATGCTATTATAATTTGATTTGATATACTTATGATGTGTCAGTTAAATTTTCAACTTATTCCAAGCATTTTATCCTTGTAACCCTTGCTAAAACCCCTCTAATTTACACCCTGTCTGACTATGTGAAAGTGTTTAACTGTGTTCTACCTTGGAAGGGCACCTATAAGTTTATGATTATGTGTTTTGGGCCTAATAACAGGTATAAAAATTCTAAATGGTTCTTTAGAGTCATTTTTTACTTGTGTGAAGTTAGTTTTTCACCTTGTATAGACTAAACCTCAGTAAAGCATACTCTTTCTACTCTTTGCCTCTTACAATCAACTACAGTTGATTATGAGAGGTCCTATAGGTAATATTACCTATAATTAGTACATGAAACCTAGATAAAGTTTCTAAATATTTCCTTATATCCATTTAAGATAATTTTACATTGATTTGGATTCATTTTCCTCATTCTTATGCTAGATCAACACTCATACTTCACATCCCAGTCCACTACTACCTACAGTCAACAATGGTTGACTTCCTTGAAGCAAAACTTGTAGTTTGGCATTATTCCTTTGAAATTTATGCTACAAATTGTTTGGGAGTCCACTTAACAAATTATAAAAATTATTTTTAGACCATTGTTGATTTTCTCATACACAAACTTCCATCCTATACTATATATTCCTACAGTCAGTTATAGGTGTGTATCTCCTTGTGAAGGGCACCTATAGGTGTGTATGGGGGTCCAAACCATAACCTATCAACATTTTCTTAATTATATTAATGTTTATGGTTTGTTTTTCACTTCACAAAGACACTCAAATAATGATAACATGTCTTACTATCTCCTTGAATTGTTAGGATCACTTATACCTTCAAAACATGTAGATAAAATTGTTTGGATTTAGTGGTTCTAGGGGCATCTTTAGACCTTATAATATTTGACCTACACTAATCTTGTTGACCCAAAACTTTTCCAATTCATTGTACTTGATAGATAATACAATATGAGCATAATAGGATGCATCAAACCTTTGATGACTATATTATATGATCTTGACAAAAAGGGGTTAGACCTCTATTTTCATAGTTTAAGGAAAGTGGGCTTAAACCTATATTATCATGTTTTGAAGGTTTATCCACTTCAAATAACCAACTTTAGACCTCAAATGAGTCTACTCTGATCAATACAACATACTATAACTCCAAAAAAGATTAACCATGCTCCCATTTTTCACTACAAATACCTTTACATCTTTGGCAAACCACCTCTAGGTGGACAATATCATGCATACAAGAAGTGAAGGAAACTTAGATAGTATGACTGACATAGGTGCTTATAATCCATTATAGGTCCTCATAAAGTTATAAAATGGATGTTTTTAAACTTCAAAGACCTCAACCTAGATATAAACCTTCTCCCATGTGCTTACTCATAAATGATGCCTACAGGTGCACTTGTAATGTTGCAAACCTAGTAGTGAAGGGAATACCTAGGATGCTTGACCAACTGACGTAACATTGGAGTCACCATTAATGATTGGATATATGCCTCCAAAGGCTGATTATTGAAAGATAACACTAAAAATCTTTCAAATTATTGGACCAAGAGTCCTACCAAGTGTGCTAACAACTATTATCTTTTGGAATTTTCACCCATTGAGGATATGTCTCAAATCTCCTTATTCAAGTGGCATTATTGAAACACCTCTAGGATTGTGGGTAGCCTATAGATGAGGTGAATCTCTAGATAGGGCTATCTCCCTTGATGTACCACTATGGATCAAAACTATAGATAAACTTTAATGGGGGAAAGGGTGAGTAAAAAATGAAAGAAAACTATCCTAATAGAGGTGATACGCCAAATTTATTGATGACTACTAACCACCTACATGTTACACATGAAACCAAGAGACTAACCAAACATACATTTCTCCAATTTGAATCTTCTCACATCAATGTTGAATTATGAGGTTATGGATGAATTTTTAGGCTAGGAGGACTAGACAAGAGGCCTTGAATATAAATAATGAATAGACTAACTCACTCAACCTTAAAATTTCCTAGAACACTTCACATGCCCTATAATAAAAAGCTTGCCAACTGCAAATAAGATGAAATAATGAGACAATATGCTAAGGAACCCATAGTATTCAATAAGTAAGATTCAATGTTCAAGTATAACACACTATAAATAGTAATGAAAAGGTAAAAATAAGTAGTATTATTGATCAAATGGTATGAAAATGAGCAAGTATTTTCCATACTCAAGTGGAACATAAGTTACAATGGCCAAAATGGCTAGTTCTTATTGAACTTGAGAGAGAGGAGAAGAGAGAATTATAAGTGTCACAAGGACACTTGTAAAGCTAAGAGAATCAGTTAATTATTCATGAAAATATGATGTGGGTTAAACCATAGTATTTTAATAATCAAAAGTGTCCATGAAAGGCATGAAACTCTTGCAAAGTGGCATAAAAGTTCTTATTCTAACTTAGAAAACTACCTTCATGATTTGGACCTATTTGAACATCCAAAAATTTATTAGGGATAGGTATAATTATTATAATTAATTATAAGGATTATATTCATGCCTCTTCATTCATTAGTTTTAGACCTGATCATTTGAAATCATTTGGGAATAAGCCATCATCATCTGTACACCAAAAAACTCTTTCTTTTATATACCCTTCACACTTAGCCAATAAAAAGGCATTATATTTATATTAAAATATATGATATTTAGTGTATGAAACCTTTAAATACCCTCCATATCCTTATATTCATCATTCACACCTTAAAATCAGCCCACTTGAAGTTTTCCACCCTTCTCACTAGCTTGGTCACTATGCCAGTTTTGACTTGTTGAGATGAGAGTTATTATTTTCACACTTAAAAGTTTTTCCAAGTCATTAAATGGAAATATTTAGTTATTAAAATTCATAATATTCCCCCCAAACTTTATTTCATCTCTTGAAACCTCCTCTATCCTATAAAACACACAAAATAGTCAAAAATACCATGTTTTATACCCTGTTTGTACAATTTTATATAGTATAAAATGGTGGGGAGGAGATCTAGAGATTAATTTTCAAGTTCCAATATCATCCTAGTCAAAATTTTCCATTATAGTATCTTTCCAACTCAATTGCTCCAAACTGATCATTGTAAGGGTTTAACAAGGGTTTCAGGGATTTATCCTTCTTAATCTTTGTTAATAAAGCTTTGACATTGGAATTGAAAAACAAATCACTAATTTTATTTTCAAGTACCCTATTATCATCTCAAAATTCCTTTATTCTCCATAAAAATCAACAAGGGAGGTATGAGCATTTGAGGTTACCAATTCGAGCTTGATTCCTTATTCCCAAATGCCTGAGTTTGTCCTTGAGTCAAAAATGGACTTCATTTTATTTTTTATTCATAATAATGGTTTTAAAACATCTAATATTATCCCATAATCATTACCAAATTTATTTTAAATCATATCCAAAGCTATAAATGTGGATGACTCCCCATTTGGCTTTAGGCCTAAGCATGCTCAATAGGCCTAAGTTGTCTTAAAGCCAAAATATTGCCTCCTTATGCTTCCTTTATATTCCATAATATTAGGAACATAAAAATTTTCCTTATAATATTTTTACAATTTATTAAATATCTTACTTCATGAAAAAAATGGTTTTGACCTCTCATTTGGGCACTAGGCCAAAACCTGCCTAGTAGGCTTGCCTACAACTCTAGCCACCTAGACCACTTTTGAATTTCCCTCCTTTTGTGCTTGTTTTATAATGTTTTTATATATTTTATCCAAATTTAAAAATATTATTTAAATTTCTAAACATTTTTTATTTCATACATTCCATCATTCTTCCCAAGATTGTAGGTTTCATGCACAAAGGGAGTGCCCTCTATCTGAGACAAAACAAAGTGTACTCCCCTAATTCCCTAGACAAATATGAATATTTCATTATAATATATATGTGGTAATTATTTTATCCACAAAAATTAAACCCATTGACCTTGACTAGGTCATTTGACCTTCTAAAAACCTCAAGTTCTAAGATAGACTAAAAAGAAGGCAAACTACATGTATGGCAGTCATAAACTGACTATGTTTTTCCTTTGGAGAGGGTTTTATATGATATGATCATTTAATTTTAGTTATTTATGATGTTTCAATGAAATTTCCAACCTATTCCAAGCATTTTCTCCTTTTAACCCTAGTTAAAACCCCTCCAATATGTACTTTATTTAACTGTGTGAAAGTATTTGACTATATTCTACCTTGAAAGGACACTTGTAAGTGAATGATTATGTGTTTTGGGCCTAATAATAGGGTATAAAAACTCTTAAGGGTTCCCTAGAGTCATTTGGTACTTTTGTGATGTCATTTTTTCACCTTGTATAGGCTAGACCTCAGTAAAACATACTATGTCTACTCTCTACCTCTTACAGTTGACTGTGAGAGGTCCTATAGGTACTCTTGCCTATTATAGTACATGAAACCTAGATAAAGTGTATAAATATTTCCTTAGATCCATTTAATATAATTTTAAATTTAATTATATTCATTTTCCTCATTCTTATTCTAGATCAACACTCATTCTTCACTTCCTAATCCACTACTACCTACAGTCAATAGTGGTTGACCACCTTGAAACAAAACTTGTAGTTTGGCATTATCCTTTTAAAATTTATGTTAAATTTTGGTTTTTAGTCCACTAAAAAAATCATAAACATTATTTTTAGACCATTTTTTATGTTCTCATACACAAACTTCCATCCTATACTATATATTCCTATAGTCAACTGTAGGTGTGTATCTCCTTGTGAAGGGCACCTAGAGGTGTATATGCGGGTCCAAAACATAGCCTATAAAAATTGTATTAATTATATTTATGTTCATGGTGTGTTTTTAACTTCACAAATCCACTCAAATAATGATAACATGTCTTACTATCTCCTTGAATTATTAAGATCACTTATACCTTCAAAACCTATAGGTACAACTATTTGGATTTAGCTATTTTAGGGGCATCTTTAGACCTTATATAAATTGACTTCCAATAATCCTCCTAACCCAAAAATTTTCCAATTAATTTTCCTTTCCATATACTAAAATATTAGTATAATAATATTCATCAAACCTTTGATGATTGTATTATATAAACTTGACAAAAAGGGGTTAGACCTTAGTTCTCATAGTTTAGCAAAAGTGGATTTAAACCTATCTTCTCATGTTTTGAATGTTTATCTACTTAAAATTTCAAAATTTACACCTAAATTTAGTATACCATAATAAATAAAACATACTATAACTCCAAACAATATTCACCATGCTCTTATTTTTCACTCCAAGTACCTTTACATCTCTATCAAGCCACCTATAGGTGGACACTATCATGCATACCGGAAGTGAAGGAAACCTAGATATTATGATTAAAATATGTGATTTTGATATATTATATGTCCTCAAAAATTTATAAAATGGATGTTTCAAAACTTAAAATACCTTAACTAAGATCTAAACCTTCTTCCCATGTGCTTACTCATAAATGGTGCCTATTGGTGCACTTGTATTGTTGCAGACCTGGTAGTGAAGGGAAAACCATGGGTATATGCATGTTTTATAGGTTTTAATGATTTTTTTATCATTTTAATTATTATTATATTAAAATAAAGTTATTTTAATTCCTAATATAAGTTTTAAAAACTCATTTTCAATGTTAAACCCTTTGTAGGCACCTAACTAACTGGTATGATAGTCATATGGCAAATTGATTATATGGTGTTCTATGACTGCACTCTCATGGATATTACTTATGAAAAAATATTTAAAATGAAATGGAACCAATAATAAATCATAAACATGATTATGAAACTTTAAAAACTCGGTGAAGTTACCCTTAAAGCCTGAAGCTCTTGAAAATGATAGAAACTTATCTATTGTACAGAAAAGTGCTTCCTCTTGCAACTTGAGATACTTGGATCATAAAAACACCATGAAAAATGAAATTAAAAATGGATGTAATTTTATAATATATCCCACATCCTTTTATTCAACATCACAAACTTTTTTGTATGGACTTGCCTAAAATGGAGCAAAACCTATAAGATACATAAATTAACAAGTAGAAAAACATAGCCAACTTCATGAGGATGGTTCATAAAGCACAAGCCACTATTTTTGAAAATATTTTTATGTAAATTAATCTCTCTAAGTTTAATTTCACCTCCATAATTTTTTTGATATGAAACCTCCCTTGTTGGTCATACCAAGTATAAATCTGAAGACTCGTTCTGTGTGCCTAAAAAGGTGAAACATAATTAGAATGGTTTTAGCTCAAAAATGGCACTTACAAAGAATTTAAAATGTTTAATTGAGATTTAAAAATATGAAGATACATTGTATGATCTTATCCCATGTGTCACACTTCTCCATGGGCTATACAAGTGCCAAACTCTTCTCCTTTCCCAAGAAAACTACCCTTTCTTCTAAAGAAGCAACCACTTTCAGTTACCAATAGTTGATTAAGACATATGAGGACACATGGGGTGTGAAATAACATTTTAGAACCTTCACACTTCCCAATAAATATGTTTAAGTCATTAAATGACCCTTTTTTGACCTCAAAATGATTCCAAGGACTAAAAGGATTAAAAAAACTAAGGACTAGGGCTAGTATAACATTAAATGGAATCAATTAAACTATAATACATCTTCAAACATAATATATTAGACCCCCAAACACTTAAAAATAAATTTTTTACCTATAGGCATCCCAATTTAACTTGTAGGGTCAAATTTGGTCAACATTACCACCCAACCTACCTATTCTTTTCCCTCTCTACTTATTGAAGTAGTGGAGATACCTTATCCTCTTTTAAAGACCCAAATCGAGGAAGTGACCTTTTCCTCTCCATTTATTGAGGTAGTGGGGTTACATTCTCCACTTTTGGAGACCTAAACTAAGGAAGTAACCTTTTCCTCTCCTTTTCTTATTGAGTTAGTGGAGTGATCAACCTCTCCTTCAACTGATATACCCGATCAAGCAACCATCACCACTTTACCTTCTCCCTCAACTATTGAGAAATTTACTTCCCCTTTGGAGAGAATTCCCAAAGAAGAAACCACCCTATCTACATATCCCATAGAGAAACCACCCATCTACACCTTGTATATTTTGATTGAGGAAAATGACAAGGTCACCATTCCCCTTTCTCAACCTATGGGTTTATCTTTTGAGTCTACCACCTAGGGAACAAGACCAATCTATAAACCATTCTCTAAATTAGTTCAAACATTATAATTTGTCTCAAACCTTGACATGGATTAAGCCACCTTTTGGCATCAATTAGGGATCCCTTACATCACCAAATAGGAATATTTAACCACCTTATTGATGTACCAACCCACCACTTCTATTATCCAAACCCCTATCTTATCATCCAAACCAATAAAAACCTCTACCAACCTAACCATTTACCAACTATCCCATGAAACCAAATCCCAAACAACCAAATCATCCTCTCTAACCAAACCAACTAAAAACCTTGGCATATTCCCTACATAGAGCCTTAATCACCCATCCTTAAAACTGGAGCTCACCTTACCAGACCCATCAACCAAGCACCAAACTAAATCAACCAAGGAAGTAAAACCAACAAAAGGTCATAGGGCCAAACTTATACCTCCCATAACCTTGCCTTATATCTTGGGGCCTCAGCCCTCCACTTTGATTAGGAAGCTAACTATCTCAACCAAAACTCGACCACCATTATTGGTTATACTGGCACACTTTCTTTCTGACACACCCATCTTCACCAAGCTATTAATAACCAAAATACATACCCTAAAACCTTTTACCCCCAATTTGTCAACTTACACCTTACTAAAACCAAAACCATCAACTAAGAACACCACTTCACCCAAACCTTCTACCACCAAACCCATTTCCAAAGAGACTTCCATCTCACCAACCAAGGCCAAAACCTCTAGGCCCTCTCCACCTTTAGTTGAATCTTAATTGACTATTTTCCAAAGGTTATTGCAAGATTATTTATTGGCCTTACCTCTTATCAATCCATTTAAACCTCTTGGTCTAAAACCAATCTAGTATAATGACCAATAAGTATGCTCCTATCATAGAACAACAAGGTATAACACAAATAACTACAAAGCTCTCCAAATCATAATCCATCAAATCTATGATGAGTATGACATATTAACAGATGAACCTCCCATGAGCCCACTACCAATCCAACAAACAACAACCACTACACAAAACTAACCCACTCCCCCAATATCACCTAAAAGTGATGATGAACTAAACCAATCTCCTACCCTAACTCTTCCCTCCATTCATATTATCCATGTGGTCACATGATCACATGCTCAACAAAAAGATATTAGGAAGGGTAAAGTGTCCATCCCATGGATATACCCTTCTTCCACCTCCCAACAAAGTCAAAATTAAGGACCTTCACTTTCAAAAAAACCCAAAGTATCTATCATGGGTACCTCTTGATCTAACCCCTCCAAATTAATTAGAGGAGTAGTTCTCAAATAACTTCACCAAAACTAGTAAAGATGAGCCTATATGAGTTTATTTCTATCTCACCTCATCATTTCCAAGTGATGATAGAGGCATTTCAATTAATAAAGGTCCAACTTGAAGACCTTCAACCTCTAGTGGCCTTTATTGTCACTCTCCAAATTTCCAGCCTTATCACCTTTACAGATTTATCAATACCTTTTATCCATCTTGATGACCTAGATCTCCCTCTTTTCATGACATCTTACATCAACTAAACCTACATCAAATGGGTCATAATTGATGGGCATGATAGTATTAATATTATCTCCTCCTATGCCTATGATTAACTCAATCTAACAAACAATGTCATGTCTAAAACCATGGTCATATTTTAATCTTTTAATGACACCATCTTTTGATACTTTACACACTCCCAAATCTCTTTTATGTAGTGAAAGGAAAATTTTAGTATAATGTTTTGTTGGGATGACCTTCGATCCACTCCATGGGTTATGTACCCTCCACCCTTAATCATTACATAAACTTTGAGCATTAATGTCAAGTTTTCATTATACAATCTGACCCAAGTCCCTTCTCATCATGCAATATGATTCATCAACCCAATGATGTCCTCCTACCTCCATCTCACACACCCTCATCGACCAAAAATAGGCCCACAACCATGAAGGATGAATCCATATCTTCTTATACCAATGAGCTATCTACTGGCTCATCCATCCCCTCAAACCAAATCCCCACCATAGACCACTTGAAATCAATAATGTCCTTCACTAGGGGAATATCACCTTTTGACCCTTGATGCTTTACCTACTCCTTAATAATATGGGAAACTTGACCACCAACCTAGTTGTGAACCCAATATCAGAGCCATTTTTCCCTTTGAACATTAAAACTATCAAACCCATTTAATCTATGGGGGACTTGACAAACCATTCACCTCTAGCTTTTCTTATTTGAACAACCTAGAATTTTCCAAGACATACCTCCATAGGTGTGCTAGGAAAGAATTTGGTCTTGGATGATATGAGAATGGCCTACACAAATTGATTTCAACTAAGAGAAAAAAACTTCATGAAAAACATGACCTCAATTCCATTTTTCCCAACCAAAAGAATGCCAAATCACCTACCACCACCATTATTGATAAATACCTCCTTCCCTCACTAACCTTTTCTCCACCTGAGTGTGAGGATGATGACATCATCCCACATAACTTTTTTTTTCATCAACATGATCAGCCTTAAACCCTTGACTTATCAAAAGGATGGGGTAACTATAACCATCCCTATGACCCATCTTGAGATGTTAAGAGATGAGTCTCTTATCATTAACACCGTTCAGTGATAGGATGATGATTCCATTCTCACATATCTTGGTGCTCTAGATTATTCCATCCAAAAATCTCTTCCTCCTAAGAATTTGACCATGTCGAATAAATACACCATATATATCAACTTGGGCACTTTAAACAACCCATACATTGTCAAAACTGTCAATTCATTAAATTTTGAAGAGCTTTAAGACTTCCCCTCTTTCCTCCAAGATTGTAACATATAATTTGCTTGGTCTTATAGTGACATGTCAGGAATTGACCCTACCATTTCCACCCCTAACATAGTCACCAACCATGATTCCAAGCCCAACAAGAAGAAAATTTAATGAATGCACCCTAGTATAGCCCTTATCATCAAACAAGAGCTTTATCATCTCCTATCTATGAATTTCATTCAACCCATTGACTATCCCTAATGGGTCTTAAACATCGTGCCTATCACCAAAGCCATAGGGGGATTATAAATTTATGTGTACTTTCATGATCTCAAGCTTTCTTTCCCCAAAGATGACTTCCCTCTACTAAGCATTAACCAACTAGTTGATCTTATAACTAACCATGAGATGTTACCTCTCATGGATGGATTTTGAAGTTAAAATTAGATCTAAATTGCCTTGAAGATCAGCACAAAACCACCTTTATCACACCATGGGGGATCTTATCCTATAGGTCCATGCCTTTCATATTATAGAATGTTGGTGTAATCGATTAATGTGTCATGACTTACATCTTCCATGACCTTATCCATAAAATCATTAAGGATTATGTGGATTACATTCTTGAGAAATCTAAATATCATAAGGATCATTTAGCCATTCTCAAAATTATCTTTGAGCACCTCATCCATTACCACATTTTACTTCACCTTAAGAAGTGCATTTTTTGGGTCTTGTCATGAAAACTCCTTGGCTTTATTATCTTCTTTTATGGGATTGAAGTTGATCCTACCAAAATTAAATTAATATTCGACATGCTTCCTCCAATCAACCTCAAACAACTGTATAGTTTGTAGGGGAAGCTCCAATCCATTTGTCACTTTATCTCCTAGCTCTCAAACCAATGCCAACCCTTCCATAATCTTTTGAATAAGGATGTATATTTTAAAAGGAGTTATGATTATTAAAAGGACTTTGATTCACTCAAAAAGTACCTTTTATCTCCACCTATCCTCACCCCTCCTAAGGATGACCAACCTTTCTACCTTTATATTTTTGCCACTGACCACTCCCTAGGAGAAATGCTTGATCATCAAGATTAAAAACACAAAGAGAAAGCAATTCACTACATCAGTCACACATTTATAGATTATGATACTTGGTACACCCATACTAAGAAACTTTTCCTAGCCTTGGTCTTCATAGCCACCAAACTTCACCACTACCTTCTTAACCATAAAACTTATGTCATAACCAATACTAACCCACTCAATTATATGCACTCCAAGCCATACCAAAACCAATATATGGCCAAGTGGATCATGATTTTAGATGATTTTGACCTTGATTTTATTCAACATAAGTCAATTGAAGGGAAATTCATTGTTGACCAATTGGTTGAAGCACCACTAGTAGAAAATCAACCTCTTCCTCTTTAGTTTCTTGATGAATCCATCATGACCCTCTCTCAAGAAGACTTCACCTATCAAGTGATCATGTTCTTTGATGGATCAAAGTGTCAACATGGTGGAAGATCTAGCATCATCCTTAATCCCCTTGATGGTGAACCTCTTTCGTTGTCTTTCAAGCTTGATTTTGAATGTACCAACAATATGGATAAGTAAAAAGCCCTAGTCATAAGTTATAGAATTGTGTTAGCCTTGGGAGTCAAAATAATCAATATCTTTGGTGACTCCTAACTTGTGGTCAATCAAATCAATAGCTCTTACCAGTGTAAGAATGATGTTTTTTAATAGTAAAAATAACTAGTTGATGAACTTTTAACATCATTTGAACACTACCAGATCTAATCAAGCCTATGATATACCAGTGAGTTTACCAATACCATGGCTTCCCTTACCTCTCAAATTCCATTTTCCCCCTCTGAGTCTAAGTTGTCTATAATTATCCATTGATTTACCTAACCTTCTTATGTCAAAATAGACTCCCCCACCATCTTCAATGTGGAAGAGACCCAACCTAATCTTTGGTATCAGTAGACCTTCAACTATCTTAACTTTTCCATCATTCCTTCTAGTATTTCCAAGAATGATCAAAGAGAGTTTATCGAGAGTACCTGAAAATATACCATTATGGGGGAATTCTTTATAAACTTAGTTTTGATGGTCTCCTCTTATGTTGCCTATGTAGTCTTGAAGCCTCGCATGCTATCAAGGAAATGCATGATGCAATTTGTGGGGGACACTTTAGTGTCCTCCTTGTGGTTAAACGCATCCTTCACCTTGGATATTACTAGCCTACCCTTAACCAAGACTATTGTGACTATGTGAAAAAGTGTGTTAAGTGTCGTCAACACATTAATTTGCATCACACACCTAACCATAGTCTTCACATATCCACTAATTTTTGGCCCTTATCATAATGGGTTCTAGACCTTATTAGTGAGATTAACACCTATTCTTTGTAGTGACACCATTATATCATCATTGTGACTAAATATTTTACCAAATGGGTAGAGGTTATTCCTTTAGTCTCAACCAAAGCAAAAAAGATTATCAACTTTATCAACCATCACATCATCTACCACTTTGGTGTTCCTCACAAAATTATCACTGACAATGGTAAATATTTTAAAAATAAATAAGTCTAACATATTTATTATGTATTCAATGTCAAATTAAGTTTCTCATCCCCTTTCACCCTTAAGTGAATGAATAAGTAGAAGACTATAACAACACTCTTAATAATATGTTCATTAAAATGGTCAACGCATCTAATTAAGATTGGTATTTTCTCATCTCATTCACCTTATGGGCATATTGTACTAGAATTTTCACTCCCATAGGTGTTACCCCATTCTCTCTTGTGTTTGGAGTAGAGGCTATCTTACCTCTCAAGGTCCAAACTCCTTCTCTTCACATATCTTTGCAATATCTCATTTCTAAAGATGATTATCAACACCATTTATCATAGCTTGAGATACTTGACAAGCATTTTTTAACTTCCCTCACCCATCTTCATGTCTATCAAGAGCACATCAAACATGCCTATAACAAGCACCTTAAAGTAAAATAATTCAATATTGAATACCTTGTCTTAAAATAAAACCAACATGTCACCAATATGGAGAAAATAAAGTGGGGCAAGTTTGCTTTCAATTAGCTTATACCTTATATCATAACCCACAAGTATGGATTAGGATCTTATCAATTATCTTATCTCAAAGGAAACCCAAAACTTGATCCCCTCAATGCTTCAAACCTGCATCCTTTCTTTTGCTAACAAGGATCATGCTCACCTTTTGTTTAACTTAAGATCATCCCTTGATTTTAACTACATTCATCTCCCTATTTTATGGGAAACTGATTAAAATTGAATCATGTGATTATCCATCACAATCATGGCCTAATATTGAATAATGGGTACCATGTCTCTAAACATCACATGATTCTCATGGTACTTTCTACCCTTTTTAAGGGATGAATTCTCATGATCATTATCACCTAATACTATTTACACCCAATCAACCTTCTTGTAATTTTAATTTTGCCTTCATAAATGTGAACACTTAAGCCTATATAAGCAAATCTATGTCAAGTAAAATTAAACAAAGAAAAAAGAAAAATCAAAGCCAAATATAATCACGGGTCATTCCTAGCATTCATAGAATAATCCCCTGAAGGATGGATATTTAAAACATATTTAAAATTTCTCAAAATAAAGTAGACTACTTGCTTGAAATAATAATATCAAAAGCATTACACAAAGCATACAAGCTTAGACCACTCCCTTGAAGGATGGTAGAGTAAAGCATTTGTCAAAGCAAGCAATTTCATGGAATCTTATCACATCATTTAGCTTCCCCAACCCTCCCAATAAATAACATAATAATCAAATGACCCATTATCAATAAAAAAAAAAAAAAAGAATTTTAAAATTTGTAATCGTCTCTAATAGGTAAATCAATTTTGAAAACTGCATTTGGCTGTCATGAGTGCACTGCTTGCATCAATCAGTCTACACTTTATATGGCATAAACTTATTTATACTAAATCTTTGGTAACCTCTAGAGGAGGTATTATAGTCTCACAACAAGGTTCTATTTTCATTCCTCTCCCCTTTATGCACTATAAACAAGGGATTTCAAACTCCCTTGATAATATATGATTTAGACACCTTTTAAACCAAATAATGAATGATAATTCAAAACATTAAAAGGGCTTGTGTTCCCTAAGACAATACACCTTTGGTCTTATTTTATTCCTTACCAAAGAAGGAGAATCATGTCCTCTTCTTATCCTCTCATGACTAGTTGATATATTCACTACAATGTTTGTCTCTTGATTATACTCTTTTTCTCACATCTAGGGTTGTTATTCAATTTAATTTATGTGTTTTACCTTAAGGAAACATAACCATAATCATAACCACATAACATCATATCAACATGTATCATAAGAAAAATCATCATCATTAGTATATCCATCATCATATCACAATCATAACATCCATGAATAATAATCAAACCACCATTTTTATCACATGTCTAAATCTAAATAAGGAAGCATATACCCATTAAATTTTAGCATGAAAATCATTATCACATCAAATAAAATAAAATGCATCTCATCACATGCCTATCTAAGTGAGTCTACATCAATACCCATATCCATAACATAATCATAACCAATAAAACATCATCAATGATCAATATGAGAATCACATCATAAGCATTAAAGTAAACCATGAATGATAAGCAATAACTAAGGATCATATCTTTAAATCATGAGTTAATAAAATCATGATGTATAAATCAATATGCATATCTCTCTCACCAAATCATAATATAGGCCAGTATCAAAATGATGTATAAAAAAATACAATATATTCTAAAATATATCATAAACTATGACCTTGGGGCACCATTGTCTCTTGGAGCACCACTACCTCCTAGTGCCTATCTTCTTGAGGTCCTTCCCTATCCACCCACATAATTAGCCCACTAACTTAGTGTTTCCACACTAGTACTACCTACCAAACTAGATTTATACTCACTCCATTAGGGCTCATCAAGATAATGCCTCATGACTATGGCCTCATAGTATCATAACTCCTCTATTTTGGCTAGATATGATGCCATGGGAATAATGTTTGATATTTTTAAAGGTGTCATGTCTCCTCTTTCAATCTATCTAAGGGAGTCTCTCTCCTAGATGCCCAAGGCTATTGAAGCTCCATCCTAGTCCCTCTCACTCATAATTATAGCCACATGACCCTATGTTACTATTATCTAACCCTATGAAGGTACCACCTAATCCTATGCTATGGCTAATATCACTCCTACTTGTGCACCTCAAGTAACCCCATGTACTTGTACCTACCAAACTCTACCAATTGGGTCAGCATCCATACACTATCTACCACCATCATCACCACCAAAATATACTATTGTGTATAGTGCTTGGTACCATGTAGGGTAACCATCTACAAAACCTGCATCATCTATCTCAACCCTAGTTCAAAGCTCCTCATGATCAAGCAAAGTCCATACTGGTTGTGGCTCAGGTAGTAGAATATATACATCTTCTCACCTATATATAGGAAATAGACTTAGAATCCCTTATACTAAGCCAAACTATCTTTATACCCTATCAAATGGGATGAGATCTACCTCCCCATCCTACCTACCATGGATCCATTTGTAACTCTATAAGGATAATGTGTGTCTCTTATATCCATCCCACTCTATAACCTGACATACAACCTCTATAACACATCACCAATAAGCAATGCCTCCAGTACACCTTTAAAATAATCAATGTCATGAACCCCTCCATAGAGACCTAATAGAGAAAAATCATCTCTCCACCTCATGAATCCAACTATGGGGTCCATCTGGGCATAACCCTCCCATAAAAACCCCATCGGTCATAAAAATTGAATGTGCTCATATGCCTAGTAGTGTAGCATGAACTTGACACTGATGTCATATCTCCTACGAGATATAAAACCCCACATCTCCTTATATATTTGCACTAAAAATATATGCACCCATCTGAATAATGTATGGCCTAATAACATCTCAACTAGTACCCCTAGTAGTAGATAGGGAAACCCCTCGCTACTCAAATTAGGAATAATAAAGCAAAATACTATGATCATCATCATTGTCAATAGTTTCCTATCATCCGTTACCCTTTAATATAATAAAGTGTATTTAAACCCTCCAACATGTCATCTAATGAAATCATGGTCATACCCATATAATAGCTCCAAGATCTCATCTCTCTCCTCCTAATTTATATGATAAAGTGGATCCCCCTAAATAGGTAATCAAGTGATCCTATGAATGTCCTCTAGTAAGATAGTCATCTCACCAGTCAGTAGAAGGAAGATGTTCATGGTTGGATCCCATCTTTCAATGAGGGCCATGATCATCACCACATCCCATGGCACATGATGATAATGCAACATCACTCCAAGACCAACCTCCTCCATATGCACCCAATCATTGATAATAATCCCTTGATAAATCTTAGTGAAGATCTAAGGAATCCAATCTTGTATCTAAATCTACTCTCATACCTACAACATGTGTTAGTAAATAAACTTAGTTCAATATCTCATTTTTACCTATATGAACTATGTCACCTCATTTTAAGCCTACCCTATTTTACCCATCCATCAAAACCTACAACTTGGCACTATTACCTATCAAAACCTTGACATTTCATTTCAAACATTATTTTCACCTTTTAACCAACTAATTAACATATCTAGTATGCCTTGAAAACTTAACTCTTTCTACCCTCTAAGTGACTATTGATGGTCACTAAGACTGTTGATGGTTAAAACTCCATTTCATTAATAGGATTTCAACATCAACAGTCGGTATGACTACTAATGTGTGATCATCGATGGAACACAACTCTAACCTACCCACCTAAAAACATTAAATCTACCTAAATCCTTAAAAAAATTACCTATACCCATCCTATAACCTACCCTAACTAACATACCCCTCCCAATTTGGAAACCAACCCACCAATTTCAACTAAAACCAAGAAAACCCTAACCCTAGGGTAGAACCAACCAAACCCAAGTTTATACCCAAACATAAATCAACTACACTACTAATTTACGTGAAAAACCAAAGCACACCTACACTATCAATTTGAATGCATCCCTTACCTCGTTCCTTAACCATCATTGAGAAGGAATCTGATGACCTGTAACATATCCTCATATACATCCACACCAACCATGTATCTTTGTTAGTCTAATTAGTCCACTCAACAATCAACTAATCACTAGCAATCATCATCAATAAAGATCTTACACAAAATGCCAAAATATCACTATTTATAGTCAAATTAAACAAATGACTTCATTTAACTCATTTCATGATTTTATTAACATAGTTTTAGGGTTTTTACCTGACCATCAATCGTTAGGTTGACCATCAATAGTCAACCTAAGGAATCTTGATCATCGACAATCAAGATCTCAAGAATTATTTTCCCACCAAACTAATAAATTTTTCACCCAAATTTTTGGCACACTAGTCCAAACACCCACCCATGGAGACTACATTATCCACCCACCCCAACCAACCACCTCATCACCTCACCATTGGTCTATTTTGGCCCAACCTAGCACATTTTATATGACATCTTTTGCCTAGTCCTTTTGATCATAATGACAATAATTTCCATGTTGACCTTTTTTAACTTGCACTACCTTGTGTACACCTACCTAATTGGTATCTTCTTGGGAGCACTTCCTACTTCAGATAACTACAACTATACTTGAACCCTTTATGTTTTCCCTAGGATAACTTCCTACCTTGGATACCCATGAAAACATATACCTTATAAAATAAACTTATATTTATGAGTGTTCCAAACAACCATGCCTATATGCAGTCATGCAGTCCACTTATCACCTATCCATCTAGCATTGACCATAATTTTTACCAACTATAAAAACCTAGTCACTATGTGATCTTAGATATTACACTTTTTATCATGATTTGTGCATATGTTTATGATTTAGTTCCCAACCTATCACCCACCTTTATGACATCCACCTTTGTCATCACCTTCACCATTCATCAAACCTGCACTTGATTTTTTTTACCTCATTGACTCCTAGTTTGAGGAAGAACACCTCCTCCCATGCTTGAGGAAACCAAACCTTCAACCCACACTCTATTTTTATTTTTTATCTTGATGATACAAACTACATAATAAAAAGAGGGAAAATGTAGACACTATAAATCCACACACTATTATTTCAAATGTCACAATTCCCCTATACTACCTCAAGACCCCCTTCAACCTAGCCTAGACTATTCAAATCCAAACTAAACCTAATTATAGTCAGCTTGACCTAATGTCTTAACCCACCTCTTTAACTCAACTTATTTGTGACCCTCAATTGCCAATGATCACCTTAATCATTGATGATCAAGTTCCACCATCTAAACCAGCTCAACTAACCCTTCACTCCAACTTGTTTTTTATAATTAGCCTATCTAATTCATATGCAAGCTAATGCATACATGAATTATACTTAGACATCAATTTGAACCCCTAATTAACATATTTTTATACCTATCCTTCTTTTCGTATAAGAAGAGAGGATCAAGAGGCAAAAAAGGATCCATGACTTTAAGAGATTGTTGCATCTAGAATTTCTTTATAGGTCACTTCTTCTAGCAATCTAGTGATCTAGCCATCACATCAAAGAGTTGACCTGCCACTACCCCTCAATCAATATCCAAGTACCATTACTCTATCATAGACATACTAGACTCCATTAATGAGCCAACCACCTCAACCATTCATTTGATCAACTTTTGGCAAACTAAGTATTTATTTTTAATCGATCAATTACTTTATTTCCACTTTATAATCAGCCTAGCACAAACTAACCTCCCAAAATTTCCTTCTATGATCTTATACATTTGACTTGTATCAATCAAACATAACATTTAGTAATAAATAATGGCCATCCCAACCATTGATAGTCATCCTGACCATCGACAGTCTATTTAACTAGCAATGGTCACTTTGACTGTCGATGGTCACCTTAACCACCGATGGTCACATCAACCATCGATGGTCACTATGGTAGGAAATAACAAGCTATTTTCATCCACCTACCCTCAATCAAATCCATATTTTTTTCCCTCATTTTCATAGACCCCCAACCTATTTTCTTAACCACACCTAAATTATTTAGCACTAGTTTTAACCTGCTTATTATTATATTAGTCATTTTAGTCTATTTCTTTATCAAGCATTTTTTGTATTCAATTTCAGTACCTTTTGATTATTTATTCAAGTAACTTATCTTCTATTTTATAAACTTAATTATTTTAAATGTGTGGATTGACATCCCCCAAAGAAGCTCTTACTTATAGATTCTAGCTAGTGTTAAGCAATCCACTCAGCTATCTATCTAGTCAAGCATTTATTTTAGTGTTATCTTATTAAAAGTCATCCTCCTAAGCCAAAGAGGAACTCTCCATAATCATCTAAATTAATGCACATACAACCAAATAGTTTTTTCAACCATACCCATATCTAGTTTCTTTTGTCTTCCTATCTTGGAATATAAGCTAAAATTCTCTAAAACACACAAGATCCTCTTAGAGAGGTATATTTCCTTAAGGGAAAGCATGTTAATGGGTTATAATACTATGAATATGAATTGGAGGGCTTGGATTGGTTTTTGGCTTGAGGTGATGTTGACTTGACAACTATGATATTGGCTGCCCTTTTGGTTTTATTATTGTTTTTACTAGTACTCCCTTTGGAGGGTTCAAATTTAAAGTTCTTGTTTTACATTTGACCTTACCTTCTTTGAGGGCTCTAATTTCAAGATTATGAGACATTGAAAATGCCTCATCTAAAGTTTTGAAGTATTGTACCCATAGTGTTGATGAGATGTGTTTTGAACAAGATCTTGTAAAAAAACTCAATTAACATAGGTTATGGAAGAGATAAAGTGAGTTGGTTAATTAAACTTCTCCATCTATGTACAATGTCATAAATAGACTCATCATTAAATTTTTAAATGGTTTAAAGGTATGTAATGGTAAATTTTCTTACTATATTAATGGAAAAGTGTTTTATGAATATTTGGGAAATCGATTTATACCAGTCTGGGGTAGGTACCACTAGTGACATAAAGAATGTCCTAAGAAAGAACATGTCATCATGCATTATGAGGTATCAAACATGTCTAAACACTCATATATGTTATTGTGGGTCCTCCTTATTCTAAACTTTGGTAAACTTAGGGAGTTCCCATTATGAAGGATAAGGTCTAATAAGAATTATTAGGCTAATGGGTTCATTACAAATATATTCATAGGTGAGATTATTCTTTTACCTAGAGGTAGAAGATTTCAAGTTAACCATCTTTGTTTATAAGGATGCTCATGAGATTGGGTTGGATATTATGTTGAGGGATTCCTCCAAAAAATGTTCTATTATGGGAGTTGGTATGTAGATAATGGTGTGGAAAATACCTAAGATAGGGGATACCCTATTGACGTGGTTATAATGGGTTAAAAAGTCACTGTGTATTATGGAGCTTATAAAAATATGTGCATATACTTAATAGCATGTATAGATGATACATACTAAGTGGTTAAGGGTACATATTATTGAGGTAGTGTATTCATAGGACCCTGTTGCAATGGTTACACTTACATACATAAGGATGTACTAGTTTGATTTAGTAGAAGTATCATTAGGATCAAAATAAATAGGTTTTAGAGTGAGGTAGTAACTATTTGGGTAGCGACAGGATGAGTAGTGGTAACATTCTGAGTTGGATTAATGATTAGTGAAGGAGAACTAGATATCATCAGAGGTAGGTTACTTAAGTTTTGTATCGTAGTGGTATCAAAAGTAGTAGGAGGGAGATTGTTATGGGAAGTTACCATAACAAAATTAAATTCTTCACCTTCCTCAAAGGGCATGCCATATGGATGTTGAGAGAATTTCATATGGGGAGATACTAGGATACGTATGGATCTAGAGGTGAGATAATGCTTAAGAGCTATGAGATTGTTATCTAGTATGGTGGCAAACTCAAGATCACCTTGGGTGTAGTAGTGAGGGATGCCTTCTCCTATAGACTAAGGAGAAGTAGGGGGCTAGGTGTATTCTCTATATATGAAGACATAGATGGGGGTTCAATTTTTTTCATAGCTATTATCATGTCAAAATCATGTAGTGACAAAAACAATAAATAGAGAGCACACAAAATATTCCTTTTTTGATTATCTCATTTTAAGTGAGGATGAAAATATACACACACTAAAGTCATTCCTAAAGATATTTTACTTTTTTAACTTTAAAATGTGGAAAAAAGAGAAAAGAAGGATATCGAGGGTCTTAAGAAATGGTGATCTAAGGATGGTATCAGGTTATGTTTTTGGCACTCAAGGATTTATATATTGGTACTGATACTTTGCTTGGTGTTGGGGCCTAACCCCTTACTTCACACACCGTATCATAAGGGTATTTAGTGCTTAGCTAGAATATACTGATAAATTAGAGTTTTTAGTCAGCCAAAGAACTGAGTTGGTCTTCCCATTAGTGGTGAATCCAAGTGAGATTTCTAGGAAGAATGTTGTTGTGAGGTGATGAAATCCCATTGGTTCCCTTATGTCAGGTGTTTTGATGATTTTATTGTGAGTGTGATTTGGTTTGTGTGTGATAACAGTGATGACTACAATAAATTCACCACCTAGATTATTCTAGGTGAGAAAATGAAATAGGTAAAATAGATGTAGATTGTTTAAACTTTAGAAAGGATAAATGAAAATTTGATTTTATTTGGATGAATTGAAAAAATATAATAAATGGAGAGAGATAAATAAATTAATAAATGAATTTTAACAAAAAGAGTGAGACTTTATGGGTCCCACTAAGTGTGCAAGAATGTTTAAGTAGTTTTTCATTTTCTTTTGAAATAGAATGTTACTTATTAAAAACTTGAAATAATAGAGTTTATGTAGATACCTATGGATTGAAAAACATTATGTACCACTTGAATATAGTGATAGTGAGAACTCCTTTTTAGTTGGGAAGGCTAACACGCACACATGTGAATACTTGACAAAAATAGATTAATAAAAGAGATGGGTGGACTACAGATCAAAGATCAGTTCTAGGATGTTATACACTTCCTTAGATGGATGTCAGTCCACTATTTATATAATTAAGTGAAATAAAATTATAAGAAATTACAATAGATAAATGATGCAATAATAATGCTAATTCAAATTTTCCTCCTTGATTAATTCAATAATGTAAATAAAGTATTATTTTAAGTAAATATAAACAAAATATACATCATCTTGAATAATAGCTAATAATTCTTCATATTATTCATAAGAGGGTGCATAGATGATGGCATAGAGGGATAGATCAAAGACTATGCCACTTTGATCTATAAATAAAGGCTGAAGAACTAAAGGGAGATCAATAATGTTGGTCACACCATGAATTAAACTAGGTAGAGTCATCTACAAGGAGAAGTCCATATTTAAACAATAGTAATTATCAAATGGATTCTAAACATAAAATTTTGATAAGATCTTGAGTCTTATGTATAAAACATAGCAAATCAATGTCGACCCTGATAGGATTGATATTGATCAATAGAATCAATGTTGATTCAGAATGAATCAGTGTTGATTCTTTATGGCTAGATTTAATTAACAAAGAATAAAAACAAGGTAGATTTGATAATAGGAATGGATTAAATAGATAACAAAGGGTGTTAATGATATTTGACTAATTGAATAAATAAATGTAATACTTAATTTAAAGATAATGATAAAATGAAATTATAGTACTTACCTTTGATTTATTGTGAGCAGAATAGACTTCTTCCACAAGCATAGGTAACCATTCTAGTTTCACAAAGGATGTGATTGAATGTGTTAAAAATATAGTAGAGTGCTAGTATGAATGTCATCAAAGTCTTTAGGAATTCAAATATTAATTCAAGGCTCTCAATGTTCTAGTTCTATCCTAAATGCAAAGGTAGGATGCATATTTATGGATCGATGTTGATCTGGATAATCAACATTGATTATAGTGGAATTATCATAGATTTTCCCAAAATAGAGCCTTTGTTTTAATCGTGGATGATAATAGGTTGAGAATGGGTGGATTTTTTTTGTAGTGATTCCACATGGGGTGAATTGGTTATACAAGTATATTCCTAGGTTATAATTGGTTTTAAGAGGTTGGGAATGGTAAAGGGATGAAATTAATAACTATTTATCAAGCTAGTAAATGGTAAATAATTTAAACTTTAGGATAGGGTTTATCTATGTATTTAAATAAACATGAACTATGACACCTAAATAATTATCCCTAGGGGTAAAAAATTATAGTGTCTACACTCCACTCTAAAACTTTATCCCCGTCTCATGAGGATGAATGGATAACAATTCAAGCTTAGTTAAGTACATATTCATTGAATTAACACTTATAGCTATTTTTTAAGAAGTTCATGGAAAGTGTCCAAACTTGACCAAGCAACTAATTTAGGACATAAATAAATTAAATAAAATTCATAGTATAAAAAAATAAATTAAATATAAAATGAATAATATAGTGCCCATATTTGCATCATGCTCAACATTCCCCCCTTTGATGCAAAGAGAAGAGATATCTATCATCTCTTTAAGTCTTCCATGGGTCTTCTTATGCAATCCCTTGATGATAATATCAATAAATTGATATTCACTTCTCACATGATCAATTAAAAAGTTTTTAGCATTAAACAATTCTCTAACAAAGTGATGTTTTAATTCAATATGCTTGGTTATAGCATGGAAAACTAAACTCTTAGATAATTATATTCCCTAATTATTATCACAAAAAATATGTGTTAGCTCAAGTTAAGCATATATAAAATCATCTAAGAGACTTCTAATCCATAATCCTTTTGTAAAAGATAATATAATTTATGTATAAGATGATAATACAACTGTAACTTATTTATTTGAGGACCAAGAAACCAACCCACTATCCAGTGTGCATTAATAACCTAAAATTGACTTCATGTCATCAAGATATCCTCCCCAGTTTGAATATGTATATCCAATTAGACATAATTAAATTTATGGTATTAAATTTATATATTTATTATAATTACCTCTTTCATATCTTAAAATTATCTTCAATTCTTGTAGATGAGTAAGTGACAATTTTTCCATGAATCTAAAAAGTAGTGAAACCCCATAACTGATATCAAGTCTTGGCATAGTGAGATACATCAAACCTCCCACCATAATTTTAAAATTATTTTCACTAGAAAAATTACTTTCATACTCTCTCATAAAAAAAATTCCACTCACAATTGAAGTATCCATGAGCTTAGAGTCTTGAATATTTTACTTCTTTAACATGTCTTGGACATATTTGGATTAAAAAATGAATAATTCCACTTTATTTTGATGAAATTCCATGATAATAAATTAATTAATAATTCCAATATCAGCCATCTCAATTTATAATTTCATATCTTCCTTTAATCTATTAAACATCTCCATATATCTACTTGTAAAAATCAAGTCATCTACATAGAGACAAACATATAACAAATTGGAACCCAATACTTTTATGTAAAGATTTCATACATTTTTAATTATAAAAAATACTTTATCCAATAACCATATATAAATTATTTAGTACAAAGATATTTGATCTTTATTTATCCCATAAATATTATTCTTCAACTTATATACCCAAAAATCATTACCCTTTACCTTAAAACTGTATGGATTCCCCACATATACTTTCTTTTCAATCACTCCATTTAAGAATGCACTTTTAAAAACCATTTGATGTATTTTAAAAACCTTGAGAGAATATACAATAATAATTAGTTTCATATTATATTGACCTATATCATGTGCATAAATTTCCTCATAGTCAACCCCATATCTTTGCGCAAATCCTTTTGCAAATTGTCTAGCTTTTATCTTGTCAATTGTTCCATCACTCTTGAATTTGGTATTGTAAACCCACTTGGTTCCAATGACATATATATTTCATTAAAAATTAATAATATTCCATGTATAATTCATATTAATTTAGTCCCTCTCTAATTTTATATTATCAACCCATCCTTTCTTTTGACTAGCTTATGCACAACTTATAGGTTCACTAGCTACAGATGATAATGAAAACATAGTATTTTCATCATAAAAATCATTAAAAAAATTATTATAATAATTTTTAATCCTTTTGATTATCCTCTCATAATTTTTATCTATAATTTTATTGGTTGGATGTAGATTCAACAAATGTTTGTACTTGGAGTTGATGAAGATGGATGACTAGTCCCATGTGAAGAGATAGTATTATTTCTTGTTGAACTATAAACATGTCTAAAATGTTTTAAGACCTAAAAATAAAAATTAATTTGTTTTTATACTTCACTTATTACCTATTTATATACATTATTATAATCAGCATACATCTCATTTTCAAAAAAAAATACAATCCTTAAAAATAATTGTGGATTTACTAGCTGAATTATAAAACTTCTATGTTTTGCTTTCATCACTATATCCTATGAAATTTTGTTAAATAATCTTAGGATATAGATTTTTATAAAAATAAACATTATTTATTTCAACCTTACCTTTAACTTTTTTTATTTTCATGCTTTATTTTCCTTTAAATTGGATGGATTCTCCATCTTCTAATTGCACTTGGCTTTTATAGGAATCATGTAACTTATTGAAACTTTATTTGTGACTTGTAATGTGATTTGATCAAACTAAATAAAAAGAAAAAAATATTTACATCCTATATTCCCAAAATAAATGTGAGATAATAATCTATGTACTCTTTCTTCTCTCTTTATTTATCTTGTAATTCCATCTATGCATCCTCTTGATTATCTTTTGTTTTAGTTGTTAGTATCTTGTTATCTTTTATAAAGTGTTATAGTATTTTTAAATAATGAAAAGTAAGGTTTCACTTGATTTTATGTATGAACTTAAATTCATATTTCCCCTTTGAATTTTATTTTTTTTAAATTTCTTCATTCTAATTTTTATTTTTCTCTTTGGTCTTTCAAATTCTTTGGTTTCAAGTGCATGTTTTAGATCACATATATTTAGTCCCATTTTATCCTCACGGAACAAGAGAGAACAAACCAACTCATCAACACTTATAGTTTTCATGTCCTTACATTCCTTAATACTGATCATAATATGTAGCCACTTTTGACTTAAAAATATCAAAATTTTCTTACTATTATACTATATTGAATCATTTCTCCATAAACACTCATTCTATGCACCAAGTCATTTATGATTATGTAATATTATCTAACTCCTTCATTAGCTGACATTCTTTAATTTTCAAAATTAATTTAAAGATTTTTTATTTTTATTTATCTTACCTTAATGGATCCTTAATATGAATTTTCCAAGATATTCCACGCTTCATGGGCATCCTTACATCCTGCAATTCTTAGATAAATTCTTGGGTCTATGGCACTTTGAAGATATAAAAAAACTTATGCATCTGCCTTTTCTTAATCTTTTTTATTATCCTATGCTAATATTTTTGAATCTTGAAGTAGTTTTTACCCATGAATAACATTATACAAAACTCCTTTCCATATAATAATTTTATTCAACTGATCTCTCCAATCTTCAAAGTTATCACCTTTGAAAATGGAAATATTCATAGAGGCAAAATTTATAGAAGCCATTATTTTCTTGATAATGGCTTAAACACCTTCTAAACATTTATTAAACAAGTAATTGACACCAAAAAAATATTTTAAATGTATGGATGGAGTGTAAATCAGATTTTATTTAATCTAAAATTGAAGCTATATGTCAACCAATCTATCTCATAATTACTAGTTGTTAATCTAGTATTGTAAGTGTGATTTTTGATAAAATTAACACTGAATAACTTCAAATTAGAATACATATAGTTGTTATATTTATTTTTTGAATACCTAAAATAAATATTAGAGATTAATTCATGCAAAAAAATTTCCCAATAGTAACTATTGTGCCACACTTATTTGTGGACAATTATTTATTAATAAACAAAGCTAAAATAAGCCTAATACAAGATAACTTGCATGGAAAGCTATGTGTATAAAGTGAAAACTAAAATATGTTATTTTCTTAAAAAATAATTATTTTAAAAATATACTTCTAAAAACACACTTTAATAAAAAAAATTATACTCAAGAAAATAAATTAGACTTATATACAAGACAAGATCAACATATAAGAAGCCTTACTCAATAAGCAAGCAACTCATGTAACCTAGTCAAGCTAGGCATCCCAAATCCATAGAAAATAGTAATTGAATTAAAATAGAATTAATTTTAGTTAAATAAACTCTAAAAAATGTTTCCCATATCTTTGATATGAATTGATAATAATTCAATTTTAGTTAAGTACACATTCAGTGAACTACACTCTAACTGACACTTCTAATTATTTTTAGGAAGTTCCCAGAAAGTGTTCAAAATTGATAAAAAATAATAATCTAGGACTTAATTTAATTAAATAGAATTATTAATATAATAAATCACCAAATAAAATAAATATAAAAATAATAATCAAGGGCCCATATTGGCATCATACTCAACAATATCCTCCATTGGACCTGCACATTAATCAAACACATTATGGAAACCAAGAGTTTCCACAAACACTTTTTTCTCTTCATCATGCCTCAAGGATATGTTTTAAAATTATTATTTGTTTTTCATATATTTCAATCTCATTATTCACTTTAAAAGGATCAATATAAACAACCTCCATGGATTTCACATCCTCATTCTTCACTTTATTTTCTTCTTCATATAGATGTCCTTAAACCATTCTCAACTTATGTGCATTAATGTGCACTTTAACCACCTTAATTTTTTCCTTAATGGAAACCTAAAACTCTTATTTGTTTTCATAATCATTTCTTCCCTATAAAAAATAAATAAAAAATTAATTAATTATAACCTCCATGGAAAATTTAATCTCTTCCCACTTATAGGATGTCAAAAACTCTCTCCCATCATCCAACAATGGGTCTCCTTCTTTTGGTAAACAATCTATCACCTTCACATCCTCTTCCATGAGGATACATTTCTCTATGGATTTATCAAATACTTATTTCTCTTTTATAATTTTTAAAATATACTTGAGATTCTCACATGGAAACCTCAATTTCCTATTTCTTCTCAAGGTAATCATCTTCTCCTCACTTGTATCTTTCTCTTTGACAATTCTTGAAAATTCCCTCGTATTTATTTTCATGGAAATATTATTATTATTATCTTCTCTCTCTCTCAAGCTTCAATATATTAATATTATTCAGCCAATATAATTACATTATTTGGTGCAAAACATGACCCATCAACTTGGAAACCATATGTTCCCGACTCCTTACCTTATTATTTCCTTTTTCTTATCTCTTATCTTGGAGTTATCTCTAATAAAGAGTTGTATTTCCAGATATCCTCTTAATTTCAATATTTACCTTAATTAAATCATCTACATTATCCTCTTAAAATGAATTCTCTAACTCAACTACCCATTTCATGAGATTTTTGGGGCTCTCTTTACCATAAAAAATCAACATTGCAAGTGATTTTACCTCTCTATTTCATCTTGACCTCTAATAGTCTATTTTATTTATTTGATTTCCCTCTCTATAAGGTATATAAATTTTATTTTAGGGAGATGGGAATATGAAACATTTCTTATTCATCATCTTAACTCATAAATTCAATAATTTCTCCACTTTATGTAGTCTCCATGGTATCCAATCTTGCTTGGAATTATTTCAACATATCTATCATGTCTTGTACTCCTAATTCTATTCTAATTTTTTGTGCCATATTTTATCCAAAAATATAATTATATTTCACAACTTAAAATATACTCAAAAAATATCCTCTCATGTTTTTCCTATGCTTTCATGACTTCTCTCACACCTACAACAAATTCATCATCTATCATATGCAAGCTTCTCTTTCATAACTTATAAATGACTCAAAATAAATCTCACACTTTTCATATAGATATATTAACTTTAAATACTTTCCCTTAATTTAAAAAAAAATCACTTAGATTTCAATTCATCTTCTTATAAATTTTACCCAATAACTCTTCTCTTTTAAAAGATACCCTTTCTTGTTTTATACCCACAACAATATGGAAAACAATTATCATCAAGATTCTAAACTTGCTTAGATACTAATTTATTTAGTCATGATAATGGATTCCAATTAAATACAACCTTTAATGCCATGTATGTATGATTTAAACTTACTCTTTTATGTTCACACACAAGCACACTCATTATACTTGAAACATAACACATATTCGTTATTAAACTAAACAGATATTACAAGTATTTTATTACACACTCACACTCTAAATTGCCTCTAAAAGATTTTACAATAGTAACATGAAACCAATTTTTGAGTTCATATATGAGCCCTGATACTCTTTCACATCAATTATGTTTTTTCATAAAAATTATGTTATATTATGTAGTAATTTTTTAATGTTTTGTGGCAGTTATGTAGCTTCACTTATAATAACCTAGTTACCTTCTCTTTTACCCCTAATTTATCCTAGTATACCTCCAAAATACTCTTATGTTTCCATTTTATCCTTCTCTCCTCATCTCTTCTCTTATTTTTCATAATTTTTTCTTTAAATAATCCATTAAATTTTTTATTTAGTTGGACTCCATCTACCATCAATTCCTTTGCTAGAATATGAATCGTTTTCCTTTTGAATTGTTTTATGGCTCCTATTTAGAGTAGAATATATATATAAAAATCATAAGGACTGATTTTATTTTTCTATGTAAAAATTTCCTTCATTTAAAATCATTATTTCCCAGTAGTTTTTAAGGCCAATTAATTTTTCCTCAGATTCTAGATCAATTAAGCTTCCTTCTTGACATGCAATAACACTTTGTTATAATTTAATAATAAATTGAGGATTTGCATTCATTTTTGAATCATCCTCTTAACCTATACCATTTTTAGATATGTACACAACTTTTTTTGTATTTTTTCAAGTGGTTAGAGAGGTCACTAAAAATCTTTGTGGCTTAAGAATGATGTGAAAACTTGTTTTTTAGTTATTAATTTAAATTATGAATAATTGTATAAGAAGAATGGAATTTTTAGCTCCATAATATTGTTGAATGTCTATAGAAATAAATTCATTAGAGAAAATAAATCTTTTTGGGTGATGCAAGATTTATTATGGACCTGGATGCTCATGCATTAGCACAGAACCCAATGGTAAGGCATCAAAACATTATAAGGAATAATTCTCAATACTTATATGAAATATATAGTCAATATTATATCATTTTAGAGGTAGAATGAGTGAGTGAATAAGAGTTTTAAATTTTAATGAGAGTTATGAATGGGATAAGGGTGATGGTGATGGTCAGAATTAGGCAATGAATTATTGAATGTTGATACATAGAGGGTGTCATAAATAGGGTCCACACTTTGAGACTTTTGAGGTAAAAAATGATGGTAGAGGCAAAATTTCATGGGGGGATTGTGTCAAAGATCAAAAGGCATTAGGTGAGTATTCAAGGGGGTGGGTTTTAAATATAAATGTTTTAAATGGTAAGTAAGTAATGATGGAACCTAATGTCTTGGATAATGGCCTTCATCTAGACATTTCAGCTTATATGGTAAGTAGATCCCTTTTCCAAATGGATAATTCTCTAATTGGAAAATTTTGGGGAGCTAGGTCAAACATTGATGATGTATATAAATGGGTTGAATGTAAATGGATACCTAAGGGTCATATATATATATATATATATATAGATCTAGAATGTTGAAATATTTTTTTCTCATTAAATTTAACAATGAAGAAGATTGTTCTAAGGTTCTTCTGAGAGGTCCTTGGTTATTTGTAAGTATGGGTATGTTTCTGATATGATGGAGCCCTTATTTTGATCTAGATAAAGAAGATATAAATATATGTCCTATTTGAGTGAGATTACATAGGCTAATAGTGGAGTTCTAGGAGGATGAAATATTTGGACTGATAACTAAATCTTTTGGTTCTTGAATTTCTATAGATGTGGTGACCAAGGCCAAATCTAAGATTATTTATGCACAATTTTGTGTCAATACCCAAGTTGTTAGTTCTTTGCCCAAGTCAATTATGTTACATTCTATTGTGTAGGATTAGAATTAGAAGATTGAGTATGAGGATTCCCCTTTAAAGTGTAACAATCTTCCTAAATTGGGTTATAATTACAAGAGTTATCCTTTGAAACTTAAGGAACAAGTTTCATGAAGTTAGGATATTAAAGTTTGACATAAAAAATTTAACACAATAAATAAATAGTAATAAGATCAGTTTCATATAACCCTTGTTGAAGACACTAAAGAGTTAGGAGAAAATTTTAAAGGGGCATCAATAGTTTGATAAATAGGTGTTATAGTTATGGATCTTGGAGTTTATAATAAGATTGTTGAGTCTAATGGGAATGAAATAAGGTAAAGTAGGACAAACTTGTGGAATAGGTAATTGTTAAAGGTTTAGTAGAATTATCACAAGTGCATAAATTCCTAATGATATTTTTATTTTCTCAAGTTTTAAGGTATTGGATGGAGTTTAATATGGCTTAGTTTTTAAATAAAGTAAAGAGGATGTATAATTAGATAAATTTTAATTTTTCCCTTGTTCATTAGAATTGGTAGTTGAGGTTATTCTAGAACAAGCAAAATATAAGGATTCTTTATATCTATATAATCAGAGGATCACTAGGAGAAGGAAATATACAAATGTGGGTTTGGAAAGGAAGCTAGGAAACCTAATAATAAATAAGCTAAACTTAAATCCACTGAGAAAGATATTGTTGATGGAGTTTAGATGACATTAGTAGTTTTTAAAACCTTTGTTTCTTTTTCTAAATGATGTTTTTATCATGAAACTTAAGGGGTCTCAATAAATATTCTAAGCAAAAAGTTATGATATACATTATTAACAACCATAATCCCAAGATTCTTGCAATTCAGGAAACTAAAATAGATGATAGTTTGATTTTGGAAACTGGTTATAGAATTTGGATAAATGGTCTTAAGTTTGTGGTTAGTGTAGTTGGATCCTCAAGATGTTTATTCACTTTTTGGGACTAAAATTTTTAAAAGGGTGATGTTTTGTTATCTAAAAATCATCATTTAGTTTTTTTACTAGTTATTTGGATAATTATAGTTGGGTGTTTTCTAGTATATATGCCCCTAATAATCTCACTAGTAGAAGGAAACTTTGGGAGGAATTTTCTAATTTTTGAAGATCTTGTCCTAATTTAAGATGAATTATTTCAAGAGATTTTAATACACCTCTTTCTCTTTTGAAAAAAATGGAGGGAGATAGGATTTTAGTATAAGTATGGATTATTTTGTTGATTTATTATCTAATAGTAGTTTGATGGATGTGGAATTGAGGGGTTCCCCTTTTACTTGGTCTAATAAATGGTTAGGAAAATATTTGATCTAGGTTTATTTGGATAGGTTCCTTGTTTCTCCTAGTTATTTTTTGACTCATACTATTTTTTTATCCTCTCCCCTAAGGATTGGGTCAAACCATAATCCTCTAGTGCTTAATATGTATTTGGATTCCAAGAGGTATATTACTCCCTTTTGATTTGAAAATATAGGATGGCTTCATCCTAAGTTGTATGTTAGGATTAACGAATGGTTGGATGTATAGTTTTATGGGTTAGATATGTTTATATTGGCTAATAAACTTTAAAATGTTAAAGTTCAAATTTAAAATGAAATAGTGAGGTTTTTGGTAATATCTTTGAGAAGAAAACGAAAATAAGGGAAGATGTAATCATTATTGAAAAAGTTGATAGCTTTGGTATGAATTAGATTTTGTATTGGAAGGATAAAAATATTATACCAAAATATCATGTTATTGATTCCTAAGATGAGATGTTTTAGAGATATAAATATAGGACATTGTGGTTGGAAGAAAGAGATCATAATATAATTTTTTCCAGTTATTGATCCTTAAGCATAAGTGTTCTAATAAAATTAATGTTATTATTAAAATAATGGGGATGTCACTTATGATTATACTATTGTTAAGAATGAGGACATTAAGTTATTTAAGAATTTATTTACTAAGGAAGAAGTTAACAATGGTTTTGAGGTCAATAATATATTAGAGTTGATTCCTCATATTATCATCTTTGAGGATAATAGTTGTTTTATCAAATATGTTGCATTACATGAATTTGAGTTTGTTGTATCTTCCATGGAAGGGGACAAGGTTTCTAGTCCATACATCATTTTGGAATCCTTTTTAAGAATTTTTACGATATTATCAAATGGGATTTAACAAAACTTGTTGGGGAATTTTTGACTTTAGGAAAGATTCTCATAGAATTCAATAACATATTTATTGTTCTTATTCTTAAAGTTGTCAGTGCCAAGGATTTCAATAACTTTATACCTATAACATATGTAATACTATTTATAAAAATTTTAATAATCTTTTAGATTTGAAACTTAAATATTTTCTTCCTATTTTTATCTCTTCTCAAAAAAGTAGTTTTATGAAGGGTCATCAAATTCAAGATTGGATAATTTTAGTTCATGAAATGATTAATGCTACGGGTAAAGGAAATAAATAAGGTATGATTTTCAAAATTGATATGAAGAAAGGTTACAATAGGGTCTCATGGGACTTCCTTGATATGATTATGGATAATTTTGGTTTCAATGATATCTTTAGAAGACACAATAGGGTATGTATTTCCACTTCTATGTTTTCTATTCATATCAATGGTTGTGTAGTTGGTTTATTTATGAGTGAACTTGGGATTAAATAGGGGGATCCATTATCCCATTTTAATTTTAATTTTTTATAGAATCTCTGAGTAGATCCCTATCTTCTACCATTTCTAAGGGTGGATGAGACCAACAATAATAATTGTTACTATTTCCCATCAATAGTTTGTGGATGGTATAATCATCCTGGGTTAGGCTTCAATTAGAGAGGAAAAAATGCTAAAAATTTGAAAGACTATGAAGTTACTTCTGGCCAAAAAATAAATATTGATAAAAGTTGGATTTCCTTTGTCAATACTCAGCTTCAGTAGTAGAATATTGTTAGTGTTATTGGCTATAAGGTGAAGGATATTCATTCAACCTATCTTAGTATGTCATTGTTTTTAAATAAGATGCCTATGAAGACTTGGAGTTCTATATTAGATATATTTCAAAATAAATTGGTAGGATGGAAAGGTGCATTATTATCTCGAGCTGGTAAATTGTTGTAGATTAAAAGTACTCTTCATAATTTGCCTATCTACCTTATGTCCATATTCAAAGTGTCGATGTTTATAGTAGATAAAATTGAGAGGATTCAGAGGAGATTTTTGTGGTTGGGGTCAGAGGAAAGAAATAGGTTTCCATTGGTTTTGTGGGATAAAGTATTTTGTCCTATTTATCAAGGTGGGTTGGGTATTTTAAAGATTAGAGCTATGAATATTGCTTTAACTTTTAAAATTGGTTGGAGATTCCTTAAAGAGCATAATTTATAGACTAAGGTGATTAAGGCTAAATATCTTACCAATTTGGATGTTTTGGATTGGTTATAAGATGATTTTCTTCCTCAAGGTTTTTATTTTTGGAATTAGTTGATTTAGGGTTATTCTTAGGAAGGGCTCCAGACAGAAAATTGGTAGGAATGATAAGGTGATTTTTTGGGAAGATAAGTTTTTTTTTAGCCATCCCCTATAAGAGGTGGCCCCATGGAGTGTTATTTATGATTTTTTTAAAAGGAAATATGGGGAGAGAGTCCAAGATTATGTTGGCATTAGTAGGGGTGGTAGAAATTGGATGGTGTTAAACCTAAAAAGTGCAAGTGTTGACTATTTTAATATTGTTATGGATCTTAATTATCTTTTGAGGATATTTTTTCTTGTCAACTCTATAGTGGAGGATGAAATCATCTGGGAAGAATCTTTAGATGGTTTTTTATATGAAAATTGGTTATAAAGTGGCTATAAGAGCCCTTTTTGATGGTTACCCTTGTGATAAAATTTGTAAATATATTTTTTGGTTGTCTATCCAAAATAATATTATTACATTTGATAATATTTAGAAAATGGGTTTGTACATTCTAAATTAATGTGTCCTTTGTGAAGATAATGTTGAGTCAACTATTCACATTTTTTGGATTATCATTTTTATTTTATTGTGTTTGGCCTTATTATTTATTAATTTGGCATGGATTAGGTGTTATTTTCCTCCCTTTCTAAATTATGGTATCACTAGAGGAATCCTTTAAAGATAAATATGTTTAATTATCTTTGGATTATGGATTTACCCCACATTGTTTGGGGGATATGGAAGGAAATAAATTATAGAATTTTTAAGGAGATCAAGAATAAATTTGAAGTTGTGGCTCTTGATGTGGATAATTTTTTAGGGAGAACATTTTTAGTATTAAGGTGAAGGAGGAGTACATGATCAATGCTTTTGATTTGGACATTGTTGCTAAGTGGAAGATTATTGTGACACCTAGCCCTTCTAATATGCATATAAAACATTAGAGAAGAATTGTTAAATGTATTTCCTCTTCCCTGGGGTTAGGTTAAATTGAATTTTATTGGTTCTTCTAGATGGAATTCTAGGATGGATAGGGGGATTTATAAGGGATAAAAATGGTTTGATGATTGTAGTTTTTAGCCAAATTTGGCTACCATAGGTGAGTGATTTTAAAAACTTATTATCTACACCATGTTTAACTTTATTTATAGCCCTTTAAGGTGTTAGTCTAGGTCATAACTTGTCTTTCCATGATAAAATGTTATGTTGTCCTAATAGTGTTTAATGTCTCCTAGGGTGTCATAGCCAAACTATGAGCCATGGTCCTAAAAGTGACTAACCAATGTTTATAACTTTACCCTTCATAAGGTGTTTATCAAAGTTTAAGGTTGTTTTAAAAAGGTTAAGGTAATTGTTCATTTTGGTCTAATGTTAGTCTATATATTTCATGTCATGATAAAGTTGGTCCAAAGGTGATAAAGGTTTATAGGGTATTTTTAAGTCATGGATACATGTGAAAGATCATATTTTCAACTCTCTTAATCTATACAACTAATAATATGATGCTCAAATCACTCTTCTAACATTATAATCCATTTTAGGTGTTTTCTTACTCATTTTATAATGTGCAAGTAAATAATAGTGTAAGGGATGAAAATTAAGTAGTTTTAATATAATCTTGGCACATTTTTTCACCTCTACACAGGCAATGAAAGACTCCATCAACACCTATTTCACTATGCCAGTAGGAAAAGAAGGTAGAATGTGGAATTTCTTACTTGAAAAGGGGTCTATAAGAGTCTAATTACATGTTTCCAAGCTGATAATTGATTTTAAGTCATATCCAAGGATCCGTATACCTTCCCTAGACTCAAACTAAGAATTTTGAATAGTTACATGTCCAAAAATGGTAAAAAAATCCATTACTCCATCAAGCTCCTTACAAGCCAATAAATACCATTTTCAAGTGTTCATTTCATGAAGAGTAAATATATTTGGATATATTTTTATTTTAGGTGGATATGAGACCTTATGCCCTTAAAATTATAGGCATAAGTTTGAGGACTGAAGGGTTATGCTTTATGAACAATCATTAACAAGTTAAGCATCTTAAAACCCTTCTAAAACCTCATGGGCAGGGTTTTTCTCATCTCAAAGAGTTATCAAGTTAATGGATACAAATTTATGATTTTTAAAAATCCTAAAGTTTCTAAATATTCCTTTAATATCATCCTCCATCAACACTTGGCATGTGTGAGCAATCAAGGAATAAGAATCTTCATATTCTATCAAATTACAGGCTAGATGTAATGGGGTTTTGATTAGTTCAAGGTTTTAAGAAGATAAGATAATGTTTTTAAAGATATAACATCACCTATATATCCATATAATTATATAAAATTTCACTATATATATCTCTAATGCCTATAAGGCCTAAAACCCTTCATAAGCATTGTACTCTTTCTAGGTTACAGGTGTATAAATGAAGAGAAAGAGAATATTTATGTTTTTGTGGGAAAATTTTGAGCATGATATAAGTGTTAAAATGTTATTAATATTCATAAAGTATCTTTATACCTTATAAAAACACCATTATATATAAAAAGGCAAATAGGCTATATTAGTATGCAAACAAAGTGACTGTGTATAGCCAGCTAACACAAGGAGAGAAAGATCTTAATATGTTACATGTTTTATCATTTTAAATTATATTCATGTGAGATAATGGTTATTAAAATTCCATAAGTACCATAAAAATTCATCTTATTTATATTATCCTTTCTAAAAAGTAGGATTGAAATGAGATTTCAAGCTTAAAGTGTAGACCTCTAGGCCTACACAAGCATCTTAATAACCTAATATAAAGTGAAAAAAGATATTATTGGATGTGATTCATGTTATTATAAATATTTTAACTCATATTATAATATATTTTTCAGTTTCACCAAGTGTCTTAGGCAAAATTATATAATAACCTCATGATGATGCATGTTGAGTATGATTACATCAGTGTATAAGAAGGGTACAATCCAAAATTCTTATTTGAAAACCTTGTAAAATTTTTGGGGAGTTCTTATAGTTTAATTTATTTGTGATAAAATTCACCCAAATATCTTAAAATTATGACAAAAATAAACTTAATGCTCATACAGTCTAAATGTGCACTTACAACCTCTAAGACAAAGGAGATAGTTGCATAAACAAGCATCATAGAGGCATTGAGAAGTATTAAATGTAAAAAGAGAATTTAATTAATTAAAGTTAGAGGTGATAAAATCTCATATATATCCACAAATGTGTAAAACTCTAAAAAAAATCCTTGAGGTGAGCTAACAAGTCACAGACTTAAGGTATATTTGCCTAATGTTTGTAAGCAAAACATTAGGTGTTTAAAGGCATTAGAGAGACTTTAAGAAGGTTCTTGATATTTAAAATTTGTATAAGATCTCAAAGAGAAGAATAATGGGTTTTAATTAACATAAAATAATTTCATTAGTGGATCAAATAAGTGTTAATGTAGACCTACAGGTCTACAAACCTATAGGTCCACATCCTTAAGCAAGAGAAGCATAACTTGCATGAATTATGTGACTTTAAGAAAAAATGAAGGATGAAGGACATAATGTAATGTTATAATTTACATTGAGATTTTAATATTTATAATAATTTATCAAAATATACTTTCTTTAACCCTACAAACATCAAACCTAGAAAAACACCCATAGGCCTGTAAAAAGCTACAAGTTGCTTCCAAGATTGATGTGAGTATGCAAGACTTGTCCTGAGTTAAGGATGGTGATTTAAATGGATGTTAAGGTGTGTGTAAGTTTTATATTACATGAATATTATTTTTATCTTGATTTTACTCATAATTAATAATAAAATATGGAGGTTGATCCTCAATACGTTAAGAGACCTAATGCATACTTACAGCTAAAGGGAGTTTTGGCAAAAACATGAGAAGAAATATGAAGGGTTTGGTGATTGGAATGAATAATTAAGGTATGATGTATCCATTATAATACTTATATGGATTTAATGTAATCATATAATTATGGAAAAGGACAAGGACACCTACGTCTTGTTTCACAGTCCCAAAATGCATGCATAATTGTCAAGATTGGTGGTCATGAAAGTTTTCAAGTTTGTTCAAGGGAAAATAATGGTTGGAGGAGTTGAGAAATGTTACGTCAGAGCTCACATAGGTATTTTTGGATTTAAGTTCCATATAACTCTAGAAAACCATTTTTATTTTCTCTCAAACTCCTCATGCTTGTGTTAAAACCAACTAGGTATAGAAAACTTATTTTTGGTATAACTAAAGTTCTAACCCTTGGAATGGAATGAAACATGGACATATGACCTAATTTGATTTACTCTACATGATTTTGGATATTTTTTATTATTTATGTATGGCCTTGTATGTTATATAGTGTTTTAGTCTTGCATTAAGCCTAATTGGGAAAGATGGATGTTGAGAAAGTGGGACTACATTGGAAGTTGATCCCTAAAAGTTTTGGTGAAGCTAGAAGTTAATAAAGGGTACTCAAATATGATTTAATTTTTCTTAAAATCCATGTATATCTTTAAAAAAATTTATCTTTATGTAAAAATAGGGATATAAGGAATAGGCCTCAAGAAATCAAAACATGAGAACTATGTGAGAGATTGCATAACAAAGGAAGAATGATGATTGGATAGGGATATTCAAAGTATGTCAAATTTAAGTCAAGTAGTTAGAATCTAATAATATGACTTGTGACTTCATAATCACTCCCAATGGGTAGTTTCAAGGAAGATGGATGAGTCATAGAGGATAATGATTATCTCCCATACCACCTTGATGAATAAGAAGATAATTCAAAGATGACACATGTTGAGGATAATTTCATGACTGTCCTTTGGAAGTTTTCTTTTTTTTAATATTCTACTTATTCATGAGACAAAACTTGTCATAGAACTCTCATATGCCCATCTTCTTTCTCCTTCTCATTATCTTATATATGTATGCCAAATTTTGGTATTGGGATAAATCCTTCCACAAGGATTATGGCATATCCCTACTCTTTTATATTCCTATTGATTAATAATATGATTGGTTTTACCTCCTCCTATGGATGTTTATATTGTAAATCTTTGAACAGTTGATCTAGGCAAGTGTATACTTATCTCACTTTGTCTTGTCATATTCTTATTGCCTTATCACAATTTGTTTCTCTATTATAAGTTGTGAAGAGTGTCACTAGGGAGTCTATATGGATTAGAAGTGGAAAATATCTTCCCTTTTATTTTCATGTTGCCTTACCTCTTCATAAAATGTTGATGTGATAGATTCTTCTTATGAGAAATGTATCTATTGTAGCCATATAGGTCTTAGTGCACATGAAAATTAGTGGTAGTGTCCATAACATTTGGTGTCTCACATCCATTTTAGTTTATACTTTTGTATATCCTTTTTTCTTTCAATTTATTAGGTTAGTGATTGATCCCAAGTCATACATCAAGGGAACTAACCTTTATCTAGATGTGCTCTTTAGCTAATAGGTCACCCACAACCTTTGAAGAGTTACCCTGATATCACTTAATTAAAGAGGATTAAACACCCTCCTCAAGGGTGCAACTTTTGTTGATAATAGTAGTCTTTGTTAAGAATTTTGGTGTTAAAACTAGTCATGTTGTTGAAGCCCTGATAGTTTTATGGGGTGTTAGATTGGCCAAAGAGGTGGGTGCAATTAATATTTATATAGAAGGGGATTCCTTGAATATAGTTAATTTATTTATTAGGAATCAAATACCTAGTTGGAATATTATGTATATTCTTCATGATATTTTTGATATTACCAAGCATTTTTAGTAGATTAGAGTCACTCACAAATATAGGGAAGGGAGCAGAGTTATTGATTGTTTGGCTAATAGAGGTGTAAATATTAGTGAGTTTATCTATTGGTATAATGATTTTTATCTACCAGAGGATATGATTCATTTTATTGATGAAGAAAGGGCTATTTTATAATATTGTTTATATGTGTTTTAGTCCTCATACCAACTTATTTATGGTGGGGGGGATTGTTAATTTTAATATTTGGCTTTATTTTGGCAACATTGGTGGTGTTTTAGAAATATATTTCTTGGGATTTAGTATTAAGGATTGCTACTATGGATGAATTAAATTTAACATCATGAATGGTAGTATGTACTTAATGATGTACATGAGAAATGATGGTAGAAGATGTTGAAATGATTTTTGGGTATCTTGTGATTTGGGTGTTGATGTGGTTAGCACAAGTTTACATGAGGTGACAATAATTACCATTATTCATCCCTAAAGTGTATTCTACAAAATTATTTGGGTTAAGATGCATTGTGGTTGGTTACAGTTCACTAGGATGACTATGGAGGGTGATTTATGTAGAATTGAACCTTCTATAGTGGGTTTTGTGATTAAAAATAAGGATGTCTAGCCAATTTTAGAGGAAGGGAGTTTGTCTAATTATATATAGAGTGTTTATATGGAAGTGATACCCACCTTTATATTGATTTTTCTAAAGTTTGGAATGCCAGAATGGTGACTATGATACATGTTACAATTGTTGTAATGGAATACCTTATTGATCATGTCACTAGAATGAGTACCAATGGAAGTATTTTAAGAACAAGATGTAGAAAATATAGGAGATGTAGTAGTTTCTAATAAATGTGAAGATCTAATTCCTTTTTAAGATGGGTATCTTTGGGAGTCATTTCCACATCCCTACCATGAATTTATGAGGTAGATTATAAAATACCTAATACTAAAAAGGAGGTATGGTGTGGTATTCTCCTACCATTTTTCACTCTTGAACCATTTTAGGCACAATGTTCCTATAATTTTACCTTTTTTATTGTTAATGTCTCTTGAGATTTCCATTAATGAATTTTATTTATGGATATCCCCTTTACCCAAGCATCAAGGCCTTATCTTTATTTTATATGGATATGTTGAGTCCCTAGGGGTGGGTCCTTATAAGTTGGTTGATTCATCAAGGAAATGGAAAATAATTTCAAAAGCGAAGGAGAAAGGTTATTCTCATAAGTCCATAATCATTAAGATTCCTTCAAAATCCCCTATCACTACCCTATCTAAAACTCCTAAAAACAAAATAAGGGTTTTTTAATTTTAGATTTTGAGGATGCAGATGTGGAAGAGGTACTGGATGAGTAAAACATGGATTGTGTTATGTTAGAGGACAATTAGGTTGGAGAGGATAAGACTAAGGTTGAGTTTGAGGGTGCTTTATAAAAATATGTAATAGATACTATTATGGGGGAAGATTATAAGAGGAAGGATAGGGAAGAATAATCAAAATTGAAATAATTAAAGAGATTATTAAAACTTTGACTATGGATATTCATCTTTATAAGAGTATGCTTTCATTGATTATTTAGGATATTAATGTTAAGATTTATGTTGGGGGAATATTTAGTGTGCATGGTTTTGATGAAGGTGAGGGTGTAGCTTCTAAATTGATCAAATTGGAAGCTAAGGTGGATAATTTAGAGGCAAACAAGAAAAATATGTAGAGTACCATTCATAATCTAGTATAAATGAGTAAGGTGACTATCAAAAAATTTATTTATAATATTATTATACTGAATGAATTGATCAAGACAATGAAATATTTATAAATTGGTGTCTGTGAAAGTAAGAGAACAATGGGAATGGATAAAAGGAAGTATATGGACTTGGTTGATAATGTGGTGGGGTATATTGAAGGTGTTCTTAATAATATTATTAAATAATGGAATATGGTGTTGAATAAATTGGATATCTAATGAGTGATCTCTAGTTTAATTGTTTTTTGATGTTTTGTGGTTATTTATTGGTTGTGTATAGACAATTTTTCATTATGTATATGTGGTTTATAGTTTTTTAGTCTCTTCTTTTGGTTTAGTGCCTAATTTTTGTAACTAGGATGGGACCTAGTCAAAACCCACCCTTTACCTTTAATTAAAAAATATTATATCATTTTGAAAAATATAAATACATGAAGCATATAAGGCTTTTATATGATGATAATTTTCACCATTTCCATCAAAAAAAATTTAATAATGATTACTATAAAAATGCATTGGAACATGCTTAGGAGTGTATTTGTGCAAAGTAAGTTATAGAATCAGAATGTAGATGATAATATAACAAGTTAGATTATTCCTTCTATTCAAAATTAATGAGTATTTATAAAAATGGAAACTAGAATGTAAAGAACATTAATTATTTATATAATATAGAGTGGATTCAAATGAAATAGATTATATGTATTCATAGAAAAAGTACAAAAACACATTCAAAATAACCATCATCAGATCTCTATATTAATCTCTCATATTAATAACCATTTTATTTTACATTCAAACATTATTTAAAGAGCTTGAAAAAGCTCTATCACTTCACATTCTAGACCTTGCATTTCTTTCCCAAAGGATTCTTTACATATTTTTCAAACTTTTGATATATAACCATGTGTAAAATACATACAAAAAGATATATAATATATAAAATACAAGTCATAGAATTTTTTTCATACATACTTTGTGATTTTTCACTCTTATATCTACTACCAACATTTTCCTAAACATAAATATTTCTCATTTTGAGACAAAGTTGCATGAGGGGTGCCAAATTTAGGATCTAGTGGAGTTGCATGTGTTGAGGGTTTATCCAAAAACATTTATTATAGTAATTTCTTAAAGTGTTGTTTACAAGTTTTCAACTCGTACACGCTACTTAGCCACCCTTTAAGGCTTTCAACTAAGTAGCATACCAATCTACCACCTTTGTGGCTTTTCAATAAATTGTCATAGATATGAGGCTACTTTTAATGGGTTTTAAACCATCTTGTCCACATACCTAATGCTTGTCACCTTCCCTAATTTAAAAATCTTTAAAATTTTAAAAATTGAACCTCATAATACCTAGAGAGAAGGTGGAGGCATGGAGTGCATATCTTGAGTTGAAAGAGGCTGTGAAGATGGTAGTGTGACTGGATTTGTGTCAGAAGATGTTTCTACTTTATAATATGGTGATGTGGAAACTATCACTAAAGATTATGCATATATACATTCATGTGTTAGAGATATTTTTATGCTTTTTTGCCCACTTTCCTAGTTTGGAGTTCTTGGGAAAGCTAGGTTTATGGAATGAATTAAGGGTTGTTAATGATCTAAAAAATAGATTTGTCCAAATGTGATAGATCATATTTTAAGTACCTCCAATACAATAGAATGTCTCAAACCATGTTTATCATTGTACACAGAAGATCTTGACACTACATAATGCTCTAGATGTATTCATATTTTGTGATATTGAGGATGGCCCTATTCTACAAGTCCTTATATTGAATGTCTTGAAATATTCTCTCTAGCCTATGTGTGTAGTGTTGAGTCTACACATCAAAAAACTTGTTTTAGAGAATCTCATTCTTCATGTATTCATCTTGTCCATGACATTGTCTCTTGAGGCAAGAGACTTCTACATCACAATGTCCATTTGATCTGGCATGGATGTATCATCTTCCATGCCTAACTTAAATTTGTATACCTTAGATAAATTTGGATTCACTTCATTCCATTTATCTTAAAAGTCCTACTTATATTTGAGCATGTTGCAAGTAATTTGTGTGGATTACAACAATGTTAAGAACTTGTTTGTATTTGTCAAGGATATCAAATATTATTTCCATTTTGTCCTTCAAATGTTGACCCTCTACATGAATCTTTTATAGTTTCTATGAAACCACCTAATCCTGGATGAGTCAATAAAGTAACATAATGAGTTATTTCTCTTCAAATATAAACTAGTTTCCTAGAACTTATACCATCAACATTGGATAGGTTTTATTTATGATATTGTGGGCCTTGGCTAACCAAGATTACAAATATATATTTTCCTCCTTCAATTGTAGGTTATATTTCTCCATCTCAATTGCCTTTTACACTATAGAATCCTAGATATCCCTCACTTGGCTAAAGTGAGTTGGGTCACATCAAGTGACACCTTTGGACTTATCATGGCCAAAACAAGTGATGTTATAGAGTTTGTGGTCAAAGTTGTTGAATGCCTAATGTGTATTACTATGAATGTAAAATTTATGCATCACAATGGTGGGGCATGGACATTACATAGCCACTAATTGATTATATGTGTTTTTCTTGTGACACCTCCTCTTATGCACCTCCCTGTGTTTATCCTGAACCTTGAGATGTGTTAAAAGGTTGTGGGACTTTAGTAATTGGTTTATCCTTAACCTCCTCTATTGGATTCATAGTCTATTCAAGATGATCATCAATATAAGTGTCAATGTGACTTAATATTTATTATTTAACTCTAAATCCTCCTTCACCTTGGTATCTACTATGCCTATGTTTTTTCCTCTTTTTCTATTTATTTTGATTTCTATGTAGGATCATTGGTAGGTTGTTATTTGGAAATTTTATTATTTAAATCTTCATGTTTATCCAAGGCTTATCTATACTTATCTTCAACTTGCATAGCTATTGCATCAAGCTCTACCTTTTTATTATGTGCATCTTGTGATTCTTTCTATACTTGTTTCATTTTATTCTATGCACCCTATTCTTATTCTTTTCTATTCTTATTTGTTTGATTATTTTCTTTGACTTATCTTATTTTTACTTATTCTTCTCTTCTTATTCTTATCTAGTTTTCTTCAATTTTACCTTTTCCTCTTCTTATCTAGTTGTCTTTAGTTTTACATTTTCCTCTTCTTATTTTTCCCTTGCAACTTCATCTTCAACTTTCACAGTTTCATACTCTTTCTTCTTTATGATGTCTCCATGAGGCTATTATTGTTTCATTTTTTATTTCACTACAATGTGTTATGGAGTGGTTTATTATTACATAGTATCTATCATAGGTTGAGCTACATGAGTGGGGGTAAAGGGGGACAATGATGGAAAAGGGGTTGAATGGGGTGGGTAATATTATGGATAAGGAGAGGGATAAGTGGAAGATATAATGATTTGGTAACTAATTATTGATGACTTCTCATGAGCATATAGGATAAGGGTTTCCTTCTATCACTTAGATTAGAAAGTTTTTATAGCCGATTATTGTTATGTGTCATGTTTCTCTTCATATTGCTCCCATGTCACACCTTGTATCATGGTAAATGTGTCCATTCATTTTGTGATTAAGGATGTCCTTGTAGTCCAGTTCATATGTGATTTTCATAGCAATGGTTATTGAGGACTTCTTTGTTATTTTATGATTTTCTCCATCCCTAATTATTGCTCAACATTTTATAATGGCATCAATATTATAACTAATTCTCCTTTGCCTATTGTGCCTTCTTTAAAAATAGTAGTTCTACATTTTATTTCCTCATCTTCTTCAACCATGTCCATAATGATGGAATTGAGAGGTGATGATATCTCTACCAAAATGACTAATGGAACATTATTATGCCATTAACAAGTGTGCATTGCCTTCTAAAATAATATTTCATTAGCTTCATCTTCCTCATTGACTTCTTTATTTATGTCCTAAAACATTGAATTGTATACTTCTTATGCAGTGACTCCTCATTGACTTCTTTGCCTATATCCTAAAACATTTAATTCTAATTTCTTACACAGTGACTCATAGGCTATTCAAATCATACTTAGTGATAATCTAGGGAATTCACTTATTTGTGAGCCAAGGATTTATGTTACAAGTCCACTTCTTGGGTGAGGAGGATGATCTATGTATTGGGGCCTTTATTTTTCCTATCATTGGTTGTGATGATGATCAAGAAGATTTAGGCTATGCTTCATAATGTGTAGATACTTCTCTTCGTTGTTGTGTAAATGGTTTTTATGTGCTCAAAATAATGGATCATAGAGTTTGAATAATTATTACAACTAGGGATTTTTATCATAGGACTTCCACTTACACATCTAACATGGAGGTGAAATGGCAATGGAATAATGGGTGACTTGAATAGCTCATGGATTTATATCTTAATCCCATCATGAAGCTTCATGACTACTATGGTCAATCCCACATATTATAATATTTATGTAGGTATGTGAGGGTGTGAATTGATGAGGCCTTGGCTTTCTAACCACTATACATTGAAATGGCCTAATTTTTCATAATATTTCATTATTTTGGTTCATGTGATATTTATAAAGGTGTTCATAGGCCAAAAATATATTTCAAGTGTGATGGGGTCATGTGGATACTTCCATTGGGTGAATCACAACAATAATAACAAAAATTGGAATTAGATGTTCTATGAATTACCATTGACAACCTTCTCAATGTTTATTATCAACTTAGTCATAAAGAACCCATGCCAGTTGAAGTCCTCCTCAATTAGATAATTTGATATGTAATATCAATGACCCATTTTATTTCCTACCTTATAATCTTTGTCATTTACCAAAAGTGTATTGTAATGTATTCAAATAGAACTCAAGTTATGTAATCATTTACTGAGTCAATGGGTATCCTATATGTAACAAAATAAGATAGATCTATAATTTACTGACCTAGTAAATCTAGGATTGGATAAGGTAATCAAATAACATCCATTAAAATATATGTTTATATTCAAATCATGACCAAATTAGATCATCTAAACCTAACTAAGGGATCTCTTACCACACAAAAGCAAAGGAGAGGGTTTCAAATCCTCTAGTAAAATGATACTATGAAATAAACCTAGCTAGGTCTAAGTATATAAAATAAAATTAATCTACTGGTCACCAAAGCTTTTGGAATAAAGGGGGATGGTTAAACATAAATAAAAAATCAAGGGATAATGGTATAAAAATGGAGGATTAGATGACCTAAAATGAAACATGGCAAGTAAATAAAACACTATATCTATACTTAGTCTAAGAATAGAGGTAATATAAGCAATGATTTATATATTCAACACATATTACTTACACAATGTCTATATTTCAAATGAAATAGAAAGAATTAATAATACTTACCCTGGGTGAACCTATCGAGTCTCAATGTTTCCCTTGGTCAATGGTGTTTTACAAGAGTTTGGTGTAGATTTGTATGGATTACACTATATAAATTAGTTATAGTCTAAAAGACTCCTACTTTGCATCTAAAACTTCCCACAAGACATGTAATCTTACATCCAAGGCAAAGTCTAAAAAATGGTACCTTTAAATGTAGATTTAGTAAAATTATGAATTATAATGATGTGAAAATGAATGTTCCTCTTTATTGGATTGAAATGAACCTTATATTTATAACAATGGATAATCATTAACCCTTATATAATTTTATCCAACAAGATCACCTAGCTCAATCCACTTAGTTATAAAATTTATTATTAGACCTCAAACTAAATCGGCCATGCAACTTAGTTCCATAACATGTGATTAATCATTTCTAACAAGATTGACCTAGATGACTTAGTATAAAAATGGGGTATTTGATTAGTTAGGGTCTATTGAAATAATAAATGCTTAGGGAAATGTTTGAAAAGGGTTTGGATTGCTTGGGGAGTTGGATAAGTTGGATTTGTAATGGGTTTAGCTAATGATAGAGTTGACCAACAACCTTATGAAGCAAAAATGGTCTACCCACCTCTTTCTTAGTGCACCCTTTAAGGTGTGAACTTAGAGAGATAAAAACTCAACAAGTTCCTTCAAGAGAGAAAGTGTTAGTAAATGATAAATTTTAAAAATATTGTGTGTATACATATGCCTCATTCGAACCTCATCATGTGTCACATAGTTATAATATGGGATCATGCTTTGAGAAATAACATAACAACACTCAATACTGAGCTACCAAAATATAATAAAAAGTGAAAATTAAATGAAAGTAAATAATTTGTAAATATGTACCATCACTTACCTTCTTGTTTTTTAAATAAGAGTTACATGAGAAGTATATGGTAGAGGTGTCCAACATATGGAATAAGAGATGGACCTAAAAAATAAGATAAAATTTGTAGTTTTTGAGAAAATATGTGGTTAGTACTAAAAATTTCTATACATTATTAGGATTTTAGAACTTATTTCATTTTTTCAAAAGGATTTACAAAAATAAATTTATGAGAGAAATATTAAATTTCTTGATAAATAATTAGAGCTTTTGAATTTTTGAAATTTTACTATAAAAGGCAGAAATTATAATTCATTTATGTATTTTAAATTATTGATTATCAAAGTTATGAGTATCCTATTTCATTTGAGAGAGATATGATGGTGTGATCTTGAGGAGGTAGACACGTTGGAGGAAGAACATTTTACACACACAGTCCAAATATGAATTTAAATGGATTTTTAGTATTTTGGGATAAAAATAAACTATTTAGGAAAACATTGGGGCAAATCCATGTAACAAAAATTACCCCATAAATTTTTATAATAGATTAAAAATTATGAGGGGTAGTGGGTAGGAACCAAAATGTGAAAAATTAGGTCTATGGCATTAATTACAATATAATTAAAAATCACCACACAATTTGAATAAGATCGACCTAGTCGATATAATTAGTTTGGGAAATTTTAAATAGTTATTTGATTTTGTAGTAGGGATCGATCTAGTATAATTTCAAAGTCATATACCATGTTTAATGTGGTTTATTTAGTTCAAGGATGTAAGGTGGTTGATGTAATATTCCCTAGCCAATGTAGTTGAATGAAGAGGTGGTTGATCAAGTAGATACGGTGTTTGATGGCATACGCCATAGCCAGTCATGTATAAAAATTAAGTGGTTGAATTAGTAGAATAAGTGATGGATCTATTAATATATGCATAAATAGGTGGCCAAATAAGTATAGAAGTTAGTTAACATAGTTTAGAAAGGTAAAGAAAAGGTAAAAGTGGTTAATGAACTAGATAATTTTGTTAATTTCTTGTATTTTCTGGATTTTATAGAATATATTTATTTATTATTTGGAATGGAGAGATGATTAGTTTTTTATTATTTAATATTTTACAAAGGTGATGGAGAATTTGGAGACACTTAGATGTGGTTAGCTTAGTATATATGTTAGAGAGGTTACCTATGGTGGATTGAGTTTAGTTGATTTCCTTAGGTTTTGATAGGATTATGGAGATGCAATGAATTATACTTAGTTTGGAGTTAGTCTCCATATTTATTAGGAACACTGGAGTGATTAATTAATAATTATATATGGGCGGTGGATAGGGATACCATTTATTTGGGTATCACCCTTGAGGATGTTCATGCTTTATTGGGACTCCTAATTGTAGGTTTTTTGGTGTCATGTGAGACACCAAATATAAATGCAAAGAGATTAGCCTTAGCCTTATGGGATACCAGCTCTAATAGATATATTTAGGATAGTTTATAAGTGCACTTATTGATTTATATTTATTTGGAAGTCCATATATTTAGAAGGTCATTATTGGACTTATTATAGTTCATGTGATCTAGGGACTCCTAATTGTAGGTTTTTTGTACCATGTGATACACCAAATACATATGTATAGAGACAAGCCCTAGCCTTATGAGATACTAGCTTTAATAGATATATGTAAGATAGCTTACAAGTTCACCTATTTGATGTATATTTGTTGGTCACTCCATATATTTAGAAGGATATTATTATAAATATGATAGTTCATGTGATCTATCACAAGTTAGATTGGAAGGTACCGATATATATTTTTATATTGTGTTAATCCATATTGGAGTAGTGCACATTGTATGGTTTAGGATTAGTGCTTTGGGTGGATTTGGTGCATGATTTGTATAGTATTTTTTCATGAGGGAAAATGACTATAAGCCCTTTTATTTTATATGTAGTTGGATTTATGAGTGCTTCCCAATGTATCAACCTATGGAGTTTTTGCATGTAGTTGATGATGCCATGTTGCATGTGTGGTGATGGGTATAATATCATAAATTTTATGTTATACCACATGCCACAACTTTATATATGATCACCTAGGGTTATATTATTTGACATCTATATTTAGGTATCCCAAATATTATTTAACCCTAAAATCTATATGTGGGGAATAAATTACTAAGGGGGAGAAGATAGCTTAGGGCACAATGATGCTATAATATTTTTAAAGTAATCTAATTATTTGTGAAACATAGATAGAACATATACTAAATTTATTATGCTAAGATGCTAAAGATAGAAAGTATAGATATGCTTGATATGTCAATGACAATGAAAATAAGATACTTAGCTAGTTCTGATGTTAATACATATTTAGATCTAGAATAGGAAAGAAGTAGACTAGATCTAGATTTTAGATCAGTGACTTGATTCTATAAATTTTACCTCTATAGTTCTAGACACTTATATCAACCTAAGATGGTTATGTTGATGCTACTATCTATCTTGGACACATTTATCTAGTATTTAATACCTAGTAAAATTGTATGTGACCACTTGTATGCTTATGGGTTCTATGTCACCTTCATTTTGGTGCATTTGAATATGGGTCATGGACTGTCACTCCCTGTCAAATATTAAAACCCTAGTTCTTCATCTTCAAAGTGACTATGGGAAAAATGGCTTAGTGGTAACTAGGTATTTAGATACCTCAAATATCCCTATATTGATAAGTGATACCTGCATATCCAATACTCTGAATAGGGCCTTAGACTTATGTATTTCTCTCTTATATGTTGACTTTTGTGTGAATCATGCAATGTTTGATAAATAATTACATACAGTGATCTAGCTTGTAAATTAGAAAATGTGGCTTATGGAGTGATCCTTTAGTACTTAGGACTTGTATATATGTTTTTCCTATGATTAATATGAAAATAAGATAGAATATGGAATATTTTCTCACTTGAGTGTTTGATTAAATGCCTTTGTTAAGTTATCTTTTATATAATAAGTTGATAGGTTTATGCTAGTATTTTTTAGGTGAGGAATGAATGAGGGTTGATATTTTATTTATGCCAATCCATTTGAATAATATATTACATTAAATCACTTATGTCAACCTTTGGGATAGGTTTCATTTGTAAATTGGATGACTTTAAGGGACTGCATACTTGCGTTAGAATATGACACTTGAGTTAATATAGGCATCTGACATAGATGCAAGTGTTTAGGTAGCTACAAAATAGGTTAAATTATAGAACTTGTAGAGATGGAAGATAACAAGGTTTATAATATTCTAGGAAATATAAACTCTAAGTTATTAGAATAACATTAGTCCAACTAATAGATAAACAATTAGGCATAAAGAGATAGTGTATATGAGCCTTTTGGTAGTGGGAAAGGTCTAAAAGCTAAAAGTACATCCATCATATCTATTTTTCAAGTGTACAATATTGAGGTGACATATAATTTACAAATAGTGTCTATATACCCCTTGTAATCTAATAATTAAATTTTTAGTTTAAAAGAGAAGAAATGCATACCTAGGTGTGTATCACACACCTTGTATTTGCTTGAGTCCAACTTAAGTGATTTTTTGGTGACTAAATTATAACCAATCACTTGTTACATTATATAATTAGTGCATATAATATGAAATTAAAATCATTTAAATGATTTAAATTAAACTAGATTAAGTTTTATGAGTACACCTATGTATTGATATAGCTATCTTGCCTTTTGGAAATTTGATTAGAAAGATGTATCATTATGAATCACTAAAATTGAGATTAGGTTAAATATAAATCTAGAAAGTAAATATATCTAAAGAGATAAAGATATATTATAGGACACATGCCCCTAACCTTGGATAAAATATGAGTTTCTACCCAAAAGTCAAGATTAGCTCAACCATGCAACCTAATCATACTTATAACTTGGTGAGTGTGAGTGAACCAAGTCAACTCACACTATAAAGATGGGAAGTCTAGATTATTTAATAAATTCCAAAATATAAACTTGGAAATATTGAGTCATTGTATCACCTCAACCATACCAAAAATTGAGCCAACTATTTTAGTAGATTAGCTCAATACAGTTCAGAAAAGTCCAATCTAGTGGGTGATGACAGTCCCCAAAAGTGTTTGAAATCTAAAATGTATTTTATTTTGTAATATTAGGTGCACATTTAATAACATATGAACCTTATATATGTCTCACTCTAAAACTATTTATAACATTAATACCAATGTATATAATTATGCCAAAAATGTGTATTTAAATCATAGAATTGTGAATCTTGGCCAATTTGAAATAATGTAAGTGTGAACATGTTTCCAAAACATGCCCCCACTGCAATTTGAATCTAACAACTAGTGTAATAATTAATGTGTATAAATTTTAAAATTGATGTGTCAATGTGTAGAACATTTCCAAAACATGACCCCACTATAATCTAGGTATGTTTCATATTGAATAAGTGTGGAGAACATGTTTCCAAAGCATGCCCCTACTAAATTTAAAACTAAAAATTGGTGTGTGGAGAACATGTTTCCAAAATATGCCCCCATTGCAATATAAGTATAATAAATGGTGTAAATGCCAATTTGGAGGATATTTTTTCCAAACATGCCCCCACTATAATCTAGGTATGTTGTATACTAAATAAATGTGGAGAAAATGTTTCTAAAGCATGTCCCAATAGAATTTGAAATTGTGATAAATGTGGAGAACATATTTCCAAAACATGCCCCCATTACAATCTAAATTTGTGAATTAATTTGGAATGCATGCCTCTATGGAATTCCCCCATTGATATCCCCCCCCAACTTTTTGAGGTGAGGGAAAGTAGAAACTTGTAGTTACCTTACCTCAAAAAGATAAGATAGTTGTATAATGTGTGTATGAACCATGTAGCATATAGAGGGAACATGTCTAGATAGATGTATCATTGAATCACAAATAATGTGATCACACCAAGTCCTAATATTCATGATGTAGATCATATAAACATCTAGATAGTGATATTACAAGATCAAAAAGAAATCAAACACACACACAAAAGCACTCAAAATCAAATCAAAACATAGTGGTCTAAGGAAAGTAAAAATAAGGGGCATGTTTAAATGCCACATTTAATTAAAGGGACATGACTTAGTCAAATGTTCATAAAGCAAGAAATGACACAATCAAATGTGAACATACAATAAACAATGGCATATTCAAATGTCAAAGAGGTAAATAAAGGCAATGGCTACAAATAATGGAGCATATTAAAATGCTAAAACAAGAAAGGATATACATTCAAATAATTACATGAATGAAATAAAATAGCATAAACATATCATATTAATCCATGGATCATATGTGTTATCAAAAAAATTTAAGTACATAGCATATCAAGTATATTGTAAAAGATATAAACATGAATAAAGGCATGTGCAAGGACATCAGTTTAAACATAATAATGTAAAATTATCATATAATGATATAAAATAAATGTAATATGATCAAAGAAGTATATTCCCCTAATTTCCAAATGACATGAGTAGAGGGAAGGATCAACATTCAAAAGTGCATATATCATGTATCTGTGTATGTTTGTATCATACTTAAAAGATGTATGCTAAAAATATTGATATGCCATCTATCAACATGGAACTAACAACATATATGCCAAGGATCTAATAGGATATGTAAATGATGAATATATTTTTTAATTTTTAAATTTGTTTATTTTTTCAAGTATTTGTGAAAGGAAAATACTATCTTATGATCACATCCAAAGGATGCTCATAGATATATCTCCCCATTATGCACCTAGTGTAATCAACTAGTGATGTTTTCAAAGAGTGTGAAAGGGTTTAATATTTGGAATTAAGGGATTTGTTATAATTTGTGTATTTATAATATGACTCTACGGTGATGAATCATAAATATGAGTAGGATTTTTAGAAACCCATCATTTTTTATTTGTAATTTATTTGGACACTACAATAATAGGAACATGTATAGGTGATTTGGATATCTAAATATGGTGTGTAGTAGATAAAGATTCCATGGAACCCACTTTACATCTCTAATGTAATGGTATCTCAAATATTGGTTACCTGATAAAGGGAATTTCCTATTACTTACCCTTTTACATAATATTAACCTTAGGAGGTTTGATAATTGATAACCTAGGTATAAATTTATCTATATTCATATGGAATTCTAGAAACTATAATTACCTAATTGGTATAAATGTATTAAACACACCCATTCACTATAAAAGGTATTACTCAAAGTGTATCCAAAGTCATCTCAATAACATATCAAATACACCTGTCGAAGTTATAACTGAGAAGGTAGTAACCATATGGGTGAGACCCACCTATAAAGGTAAGTCAATCTCACCAAGAACTTATTGTGAAGCCCCATCAAATGTTCTAATTGATATGTTCAAAGCATGTAAATCATGATTTATATAACCTGAATTCATTAAGTAATTTCATGGTATAAATTTTCTCTCTTACACCATTATCAATCATAACATTATGTATAGGCTGGTGATCAAGATATGCTTTAATGAATAAGGAATCAAGTTCCAAGTCATCATAAATAATCTCACTGTCATCAAAACTATTTAAAGGTATATTAACCATAGGCATATGACACATATAGGTACCAATAATCCCATCCAATGGTTGTTCATAATGAGATGGATGAGGATGAGCATTATATGCCATTTACACTTCTTGATCCTTTTTTGAATGATCTTGTAAAGAATTTTTTAATATTTTATGTTTCTAGTGATCATCAGGTTGTGAACCTGATTCCTTTGGAGGATCATTAGATTTAATTTTTTAGCCATCAATGAGGTCTTCTATCTACTGGTTCAAAGTAAAAAAAAATTAGTAAAATTTCTAGGTCCTTAGTGATAGTCACCATAAGCATTCGCATTATACATTTTCACAATTATGCTCATATGAACCTCTATAGGATTAGGTATATATATAAGATGACACTCCACAATTTTTGGGATAAATGAAGTGGGGGACTTAGGTAATCATGAAAATTATCTCTATAGAACATTAGATAACATAATTTGATTAGGTAGTTGTGACACCACATTAGCCATGGTAGTTGTTTCTTTTTTAGGCTCAGGAGGTTTGACCTTATAACTTAGTTTGATATTAAACTTGGTACTATATGTAGATGTAGTTAGTATATTTTATATATACTTAAGTTTGTTTAATGAGATAAGTTTCATTTCATGATTATGAACAATATGCCATAAGTCATCGTAAGATTTTTTTTGAAAATAATGGACTCATGTAAAGGACCAAGAAAACTTTGCTTGAAAAAATCTTGGAGTTCTTTATCTACCATAGAATCAATCATTTTAGCCAACATTATCTTATACCTCAAGACATACTCTTTAATAGGTTCGTTGGTTCCTTATTTGATCTTTTTAATTTGGGCATAAGAAACATTTTTGGTAATGTTAAAAGATAAGTGTGAAAAAAATTGATCCACAATGGGTTTGAATGCATTTACTGATTGAGTTGGTTAATAAAAGAATCACCTTAAATCATAGTCTTTTAAGATCCTTGGAAATAATGTGGTCAAAATTATATCATTAGAGGAATAATCAAGGCATTCCACATATAAATATTGAATATGTTATTCAATATCACCCTTTACATCACAAAATGTGAACTTAGGTGCAACAAAACTAGTTGGTAAGGGGTGCAAAGAAATATCTAGTGTAAGAGGATTATGAAACACCTCTTGTGAATCAATAGCATAAGGAGATTTTTTTTTTTTTTTTTTTTTTAAATCAATATTTTTAATTTTAGTTTGCAAAAGTTTTATATTTTGGATAAGATCTTGCATCTCTTGGTTTTTTAAGTTGGACATTGGAGAAGTCACCAAAGGAGGTGTACCCATAGGTTGGGTAGATATAATTATTGAAATCAATATTTGAGTTGAAGCATTTAAGTTTCCCATGTAAGATGTAGAAATAGTAGTTTCAAGGAAAAAATGTTGAAATACATATCTCATTCCCCATTAGAAGTATGAAGCAATTATTTTCTCAAGGGGAGGGTTGTTGGTTTATCAAAATGATGCATAACCTGAATAACATGATCAATAGATGGACCCGCTTGTTCATCTACACCTTTTTATTTTTTAATTTATAATATGGTTCTTAGGATTTTATGAATATCTTTAGGATTTTGATGAATACACTCACAAACACTACAATTTATTGCATGTGCTCATGATCCATTTTCTTATGTTCATCGATTTCATTAGACACATGGTTTTTATTATCAAAATATTCTTCTATGATAACCTCATCATTATTTATTTCATTCTCAACATCAGTATCATCATGATCTATAGGATTAGGTTCCTCATTGTTTTTATACATCTTAGGTGGTAGGAGGGAAAGTTCATTTTTTTCAATAGGCACACCTCCAAATCTATGGCTATGTTGAGGTTTCATGTAAAATAATATAAGTAGAAAATGAAAAATCTTGGGTGATTAAAAATAATAGTAATTATAAAATTAAATTTATATGAAATGGGTTCACAAAATGTTTAACACTTAAATCTAGATGTGGGAAATATAGGGTTAAATGGGTAGACAATTTTTAGGGAACAAGGATGGTAGACTATCCCTAAAGTAGTCCAATTGTTTTTGAAAATTAAATAGAACATATAATGAATTTATTTTGATAAGATGTTAAGGATAGAAATTATAGATATGATGGATATTGGAATGATAATGAAAATAAGATACTTGGTTATGATTATAATACATATATGGATCTGGAATAGGTAAGAATTAGACTGGATCTAGATTCTATATCACTCACTAAATTCTATAAAGTGTACCTATGTAGCCATGGACACTTACATCGACCTAGGATAGTTGCATCAATGCTATTTTATGACATGGATGTAGGTGTCTAGTATGTAATACCAATTAAAACTAGATGTGACCACCCAGATGCTTATGGGTCACCATCACTCTGGTACATTTATATTTGGGTCATGGATTGTCATTCCTTGTCAAATAGAAAAAACCTAATTCTTCATCTTCATGGTGGCTATGGGAAAAATGGTTTAATGGGCACATGGTGTCAATTTTCCCCAAATACCCCTCTATTAATGATCATTTCCTACATACATAATACTCTAAACAATACCTTAGACTTATTTAATTCTCACCTACATGGTTTCTTGTGTGTGAATCATGTAATGTGTGATAAGAAAGTACATAGATTGACCTAGCTTGTAACTTAGAAAATGTGGTTCATGAGGTGATCCTTCAATAATTAAAACCTTTAGATATTTTTTCCCTTGACTGATATGTAAATAAGATAAAATAGGTAAACTTTGCTCAATTGATTCTTTAAATGAATGCCTTTGGTAAGTTGCCTTGTGAGTAGATAAGAAGTTACTAGGTCTTTGCTAGGTTTTTTCTAGGTGAGGAATGAATGAGGTTTGATATTATATTTATACCAATCCTTTTGGATAATATATCACATTAAATTGTTTAGATCAACCTTTAGGATACATTTCATTTGAAAATTGGATGACTTTAGTTCACTAGACACTTGAATCATTGTAAGCATCTAGCTAAGATGCAAAAGTCTAGGTAGAAAGAAATAAGTGTAGGGCTAGTACTTGTAGAGATGGAAGATAAAAAAATTTATAACATTATGAGAAATATAAATGGTATAAATCATCATAGTAACATTATTTGGACTAAGAGATAAGAAATTAGGCACACAGAGATAGTGTATACAATCCTTTTGGTAGTGGGAAAGGTATAGAAGTTGAAGGTACATCCATGATGTGTATTCACCAAGTGTATAAGAATAAGGTAGTTTATAATTCATAAATATTGTCTACATATACTTGGACCTCATGGCCAATTTATTTTCAGCCCCATGTGTAGGTGAGGATTATTAGGCACTATCCTTGGTGGATGGGGTGTATCACACTTGGTATCACCCATAATAGTGCCAACATGTTAAACATGTAATTTTATGAAGTGTCATGGTGCAAGGTGGATAGGAGTAGTAATATATGTTTATATCATACAACCATGATAATTAAGGCATGGATGATGATAGTGATGATGAAAGAGAGGAGATCCAGTAGAGTTGAAGGAATAAAAGATGTGATTATTATTATATAATATTAGGTACTAGAGTAATGATTGAGATGGAGGTAGGTTTTGTTGCAGCCATACGAACCACCATAGACACCACCATAGGCACCATTACACACACCACCATAGGTAGACTCACAAGGAGACCTATAGGGAGATGTCATATCACAACCTATGCAGATTTGGCATTTTTGATGTAGATTTGTAGTTGACCACATCATGTATGTGTGATTCATCATGGTTTCTATAGAGGCTTCACACCACCAAAGAGCCATGCTTAATAAGATGTACTAGGTAGTTGGTTTAATGGGGTTATTATTAGTAATTAATATGTATTGTGTTGATTTTTTTATATATTGATAGATATATTAGATACATGTAGTTATTTTCGAGATTTATATGTGAGATATGATGTTTATTTGGCTTGAATTTTGAAAATGTTACAAAAGAAGAGGTGAGATGGTCCTCCATGGTTGAGAAAGCACATGATGATATATTAGATGATGTATTACCTAAACATGATATGACTTAAATTATTGATCTAATGGTACCTTTAGCACCAATGTATGCTAGTTAGTTTTGATTGGTTGGTTTGGTATCTCAAGAGTTATTTAGATGACCCGATGTTTCCCAGGTGGTATTACCCCCCAAGTGTAAATTATGGTGACTTAAAAAAATGGTACTAATTATTTGTAGATTGAGTTATGCATTTTTAGATAGCTATACATTTGGCCTAAGTACAGGTCCAAGTTACCCATTTGCAAGGATAGTTTGAGGGGCTATGAACACATACATATTTGCTTCAGTGAATTGTTAATAGAGGATATTCATTGGATTCTATGAGTAGTGTAACTCATCTACCACTAGATAGGTAGGGTGGACCACCATTATAGATTTATTGTTGTATTTTATCATGTGATATTGTATGAGACATTTTATAAATATGTATGTATGTGTATATGTATGTTTTTGTGTGTGTGTGTGTGTGTGTGTGTGTGTGTGTGTGTGTGTGTGTGTGTGTGTGTGTGTGTGTGTGTGTGTGTGTGTGTGTGTGTGTGTGTGCGTGCACGCGCATGTGTGTATTATTTTATATGGATCATATATGTTATGGATGTTTTTATTTTCTCTCTAGCACATGTGTTGATCTAGACATATGTTATGGGAAAATATATGATGCATGTATTTATTCTTTTCTAAAAAATGTGAATAAATGCATGGGTAAAAGTAATGAAACTAAATATGAGAAAGAAAATTAAAAATATAAATGTTAATCCCATGTGAAAACATGAGGAAAGTGAAAATAAATAAGCAAAGATGTAATTGAGAAATGAAATAAAAGAGAAATCCTAATGTAAACAATATCAAGAATATGTAAACAATGAAATATCAATGTAAACAAAATTGAGAATTTGTAAACAATGAAATATCAATCTAAACAAAATTGAGAAAATATAAACAAAGAAATAAAATTATAAATAAGTAATATCAATGTAAAATGAATATGTAAATAAGTGAGATACAAAATGCGTGGGGTTTGTGTTAATCAGTCTTATGGAAAAGTAAAGTTATTATGTGATAATATATAGTACATATTTTATGTAGGGGAAATGGATATTTTTTTAGGAAGGCCTAGTCCTATCTAAGGTCTTACATTACAACTCACAAATGGATAACCAAGTGGTATTTTTTTGTAGGAGAAAGGGAATTTTGTGAGGAAAGCCTCATCCTATCCAAGGTCTTACACCACAACTCAAAAAATATAATACAAAGAGGTATGGTTAGAGTTAAAATCAATATGCATCAAGGGGGGTATAGGAATGATGTTATAAAAATAGGGAATGTGAAGCTTGTACATAGGTTTTATAAAAACCCCTAGTAGAAATGAAACATACTTAGAAAATGTGGAAGTTATTTAAGATTTTTTTTAGATAAAAAATCTTAATATAATCCTATTGGTATACAGAAATTAGTTTGGTAATGTGTCATTCCCAAATTTCATGAATGAAATATGCACACCAAATTCACCAATAATTTTTTTAAAAAAACTACTCATATGCACACAATAATCATGTGTGTTTTGATAAAATGTATGTTAGCTTAGATGAATTCTTAGGAACATGTGTACACACAATAGTTTCAAATATAAAAAATTGATAACCATCTATCTTGGTATATGAGTCACACAAATAACTATGATAGGCTAGTTGTGATGAATTCGCACCAGTTACACCAAAAATTGGTGCTTAAATTAGCACTCAATTTCACTAGTAAAAAATATATCAACTCATATATAATAAATGTGACAAGAAAAATAATGCATTTCCATAAAGAAATAAAATGTGGCCTTTTAATGGTTCATTGAATCAATGTTCCCATAGAACATGACTAAAAAGCATACTAATGACACACAAGCCAAGAGGCCTCAAACTAAGGCTAGACTAGTCAAACCTTTAAACCAACCTCTATACATTATATAAATTAATTGGTAAAGGTAATATAATTACGTGAGGTAAAAACTACCAAACATAGTGTAAATAGACTTTATTAGCTCCCTTATAACTAGTTCACAATTCAATAAATCACATACAAAATGGTGATGGATAAAATACCCCCACTAGGATAAATGTCTAATTGGTATCCTAATATAATTTTATCAGATACAAGGTACCACAATGAACCCAAAGAACTAATCTTAGAGGAATAGAATTCCAAAATAACAAGGCATTCCAAATGGGTTATGATAAAGAAAAGTTATTTTACCCAAAAAAAATTGAACAAAATAGGTTTGACACTGGGTTGATAAAAATTGTAAATTGCTACAACCAGACTAATTCAAATTTCCAATGATAATTTAAATATAAATGGAAACACTATCAACCTCCATTTTTTCAAAATTTTGACTTTGACTCCTTTTAGTAGGTCAATTCTAAATTAAATCTATAAGCAAAAAAGGAATCAATAAGTGTAGAATTTATGTGAATGCCTCTAGAAATAGGTCCACTAAATGATATTTGACCAACATAGGAAGATAATAGTAGTTGTTTTAAACTATTGTATGATGATATATAAGTTTAAAGTATTATTTTTTAGAAAATTACCAATTCAAGTACTTATTTGAGCTAGATTATGAGTGGGTTTAAGCTATAAAATTAAACAGTCCATTACTTCCAACTTGAACTATAAACTAGTTATTCACCTGAATAAATTAATATCTATGGAGGGTTAAATCATCCATATATCTCATGTATATCCTCTTGGGAGGTCTCACATAGAAGCTGTTTACTCCATTATGAAGAATGCATCAAACGAGATAACACTAGAACCATATTTTTAACTTCAATGATCAATTATTCCACACCAAACTAATTTTTCCAAGATTACTTACATTACTTAAGGTTATATTATACTAAAATGTAAAATTAAATCTTATGATATTAATACAATGGTTAAACCAAAGGAATTATATTTTTTCCTATTATGAACCAATATAACTTATATTACAACATGTTGTTCAACCCTTTCAAATTAGCCTATATGAAATGTATTTACCACAACCAATTATTGTAATAATCACCATGTAATATATGAACTTAATTTGTAATCAAGTTTAACATTTACAATCACATGCCATTTCATGGAAAATAAATCATAAAATACAATATTTCTTATTAGAGGATTACATTACACAAGTCTAAATAATTAAAAAAATAGATAATATCTATACTAATACATTTTTAAAATCATACAATACATGTTTATCTGCTAAACACATGACCTCAACTCTTTGTGGTACCTGTGCTAAAATCATAATAACAAGTGTCAACATAAATATGGAAAATATAAATATATCTCATAATCCCTCATGATAATTAGGTAATAAACATGTTAAAATAGATGTAAACAATTAATGAAATATCTTACACTTGTGTATATAATAAATCGTGTGTGTGTGTGTGTGTGTGTGTGTGTGTGTGTGTGTGTGTGTGTGTGTGTGTGTGTGTGTGTGTGTGTGTGTGTGTGTGTATCTATATATATATATATATAGATACACACACACACACACACACACACACACACACACACACACACACACACACACACACACACACACATTCAATTTAATTAAAAGCTTAAGTATAAAACTCATCTTTGTTTATAAAACACTTAAAGATATTAAGTATTCACTTATTCATTTCTTCAATACAATAGACAAAATACTAAACAAAATCTAATCATCTAGATTATACTCAAAATTAGTAATATAACACTACGCATTCACCCAATGTTGTAGTGGATTCCAATCTTTGTACTAGTGAGGGACATTCTCATTCTACCTTAGATACACCCTTTTATATAATAAATCATGTGTGTGTGTGTGTGTGTGTGTGTGTGTGTGTGTGTGTGTGTGTGTGTGTGTGTGTGTGTGTGTATCTATATATATATATATATATATATATATATATATATATATATAGATACACACACACACACACACACACACACACACACACACACATTCAATTTAATTAAAAGCTTAAGTATAAAACTCATCTTTGTTTATAAAACACTTAAAGATATTGAGTATTCACTTATTCATTTCTTCAATACAATAGACAAAATACTAAACAAAATCTAATCATCTAGATTATACTCAAAATTAGTAATATAACACTACGCATTCACCCAATGTTGTAGTGGATTCCAATATTTGTACTAGTGAGGGACATTCTCATTCTACCTTAGATACACCCTTTTATAGAGTCTTTACAATATCCTATGAAGTCTCCATGAAATTATGAAACCCTAAAATATGGCTAAGTCTAAAATCTTGAAACCCTAAAATATGGCTATGTTTGAATTATGATAGGATTCTCCAAAATATAGAATTTGCATTATAACTCTAGGTAGTCCAAAACCACTCTCAACTTATACTTAAACACTCAATTTATATGTATACTAATAATAATTAAGGTGACATATACAATAAAAATGAGTGACTAAAAGCATCAATCAACACCTATTTGGAATGTCATATACCTCAACTAATGTGCACCTAATCAACTAGATTTTCATTTCTTTCTATAAGAAAAAATTAAGGAACAACAAACATTTAGCACATCATTTGTATAGATAGATAAACTAGATTGTATAATTCAAAACTAGTCACTCAGTTGATGTTTCATTATAGTTGTCTCATTTAACCTTCACTCATCTATATGCCCTTATTTGACCTACTATGCAGCCAACCAAAATTTATTTATTTATTTTCATTTTTATATTTAAAAAATATATATCTTTCCACAAATAAGGTAAAAGGGCCAAATTATCAACTGAACAATCATAAAAATATCTTCTTGAATTTCTAAAAGTAAGAGAATGTGACATATATAATAGTGAATACATCCAAGAAGTCAGAAAACATGATCAAGTATTCATATAAATTTTATCATGAGGCCTAAAGGGCCATTATCAACTTATTTGGAGCATTTTACATCTATACAAATGGAAAATAAAACACCATATCTCTTTTTATACACCTAAATAGGAAAGCATCACATAAAAATTTATCTTTATTCAATCCTCGACACAAAAATGAGGATGTCATACACCTCCAAAGGTCCATATCTATAAATTTTTTCTCATTTTAACACATAATACAAGATATATCTACCACTATTTTATACAACCTAGCCATAAATATAGCCCATTAAAATGTTAAGGAAGAAAAGGAATATGTCTTTCAATGTTTTACAAGATAGTCAATGTTTAAATTACTTCATAATATCTAACCAATTTATATAATTTTTTTCATATAAGATCAAGATGCCAAGCAAAGTAGACCTATTTTTAAAAAATACTAGCAAACAACCTTTCTTATCAAAGACTACTCTCTACTACCAAATAATTACGTTTATAGAGAAACACATAATAGGTAGAGTTTTGATTGGCATCAGCAAGTAATGGACTTTAAATGGAAGCCAATATCATAAATCAACATCCTTTCAACACTTTGATTATCTTTAAAATAATGGAAGATTAAAAAATAGATTTTACTTTCCTATTAAAACTCCTTTACTGCTCTGAAAGCTTCTTCTTAATGGTTGGTTTATTCTTCACTACTACTCAATAATATCTAACTAGATTCATCCTCCTTATTCATTGAGATTAATCTCAATGAAAGTATCTCATGTTATATCCATTCTCACTAAAGGATAAATTTGTTTAATACTCAAAAAATCAATTACCATATTAAGTTTTAAAAGATACAACATTCAATACTTGGGCATAATAGGTGAAAGAAGTAAATGCTCAACAAAGTTATAATTAATTTATCTCTCATCTATAATCATTTAACTCAATATTTGACATCTTTCCCTCTAAGATGGCATAAACCAAGAATCAAAGCCACAAAATTCAATAAATTTTAATTAAAGTATTGAATGCAAGGTATGGTGCACCTTTAAGCCTATGTGCCTCAAAAATAAACTTAAAATCCTAGATCATCTCATGAAGGTTTTTTATAGAAAAATTAAAATGATCCTACCTTCCCATGATGTGTTCCCCATTACTCAGTACCCCTTATAGAGTCAACTTTATGCTATGAATATTAGGTACTTGTGTGAGAAACTAGGTGGCATGAGATATAATAATGAGACCTCTTATCCCAATCTACTAGTGTATCACACCTCAATGGACCTCAACTCTATTATGAGACTAATTGTGAAGTTTCATATTTAACTAGAATAGGATATGTGCCAAAGACATATCACATCTTTTGGTGTGATTTTTAACTTTTTAATATTTTATATTTTCCTTTTTATCATTAACTTTTGTTTTAATGATTTGTATTTTAAATTTTATGGATTTTATTTATTCTTCCTCTATACGGTTTTATAAAACCAAACACAAGTGATATAGGTAACTAACACAAAGAATCTTATACTTTGGTTACAAGAGATAAGTACTTAAATCCTATATCGACATCAAAAATGCTTTAAACTTTCCCATAAATAAATATGAAATCTCAAGACTAGCCTTATTTGTGATTAATATGGGTGATATATAAGGGTAAAGGGGGGATAATGGGATATCCATGTAAATGATGGTACAATGATGAACATCCTTTGTAGTTTATCATAGGGACAATAGGATAATTTAGGATATGGTCTAAGTGCCATGTCACATAAATTACTATATTATTCAACAAATTATATAATAAAAACATTTATGCAAGTAAAAATCATCCCTAGTAAGTGTGTACAATATATATATATATATAAAGAGCTGAAATTAATACATTCAAGTTAAATTTAGAAAAAAATCAAGAATGGTAAAGAAAGAATCAAGAATGTAAAGGTAATTATGTATATATAGAGAATTGATATAATATAAAAAATGATGAGGAATACATCACAAATGTTATAATTAAGTATTAATATAAAAAAAATCATGTATAAATATGAGGCATAAGATGACATGACAAAAAAAATGTGTTCAAAAATGTTAATAGATCTCATGGCATATATCAACAATAACATATGATAAGTCTTGTTGTAATTGTAATCTAACTTTGATCATAATTTCATATATCTTCATTGAGAGACATGTGAGGACTTCATGTTGCCTATCTCAATGGAGAATGTAGTGAGGATAGAAGAAGAGGGTTTTGTATGTGGAATCTCATGTGAAGGGTAAAAAATGTGAGGAACTGATGCCATAGTGTGAGTGAAATATTATGATCTCTATGATGATGAAGATGGTTATGAAATGGGATCCTTTCCCTATGAATGACCCTATGTATATTACTGAGTAACTAATGGTTTAAGCCATGTAAAATCATGAAAGTGTTATTACAAATCTTTTCACCTATATGTATGATGTGTATAATATTTATTCCAAAGTAAATAAACTTCCCCATGTTTAAGGATGTAATCTAGAAGGATCTTAGGAGGAGGTAAAGTCTTATCAGTAGACTATGGCTTATATGGATGAAGTGTATTAATATATTATCATATCTATCAATAGTGTGTAGAAGTATGTGTGATTGTATCTTGGAAATAATGAGTACATAAAATAATAGATAACTATGAGGTATAATGTCTATAGTATGAGTGGAACCTAAATCTTGTTGTGCTAAGAATATTTGATGTGCTCAAAAAAATATATCCCAATGAAAAAAAACCTTATGAAACTCATAATATGGCTCATCTTCCCATTATGTAGGTAGAGGATTAAGCTTGGGTGAAGGTAGGATGACATCATCATCAATAATACAAAGAAGAATATAATCTAGGCTAGGATCAATAACTATGTTAGATACACATAATGCAGGTTGTAATTTGGTCAATATCTTAGAGGGATCAAACTTGAGGTATCATAAAATTTGGTGAACTAATATGGTGTTATCATGGTGTGATCAATAACCATGCTCCAAAGAGGCTCATCAGTGACTAGGTTAGAATTAGTGTGTGTGCGCTCCATTTCTAACCTATGAACATCAATTAAATAAGAGATAATGTCAAGTGAAAGAGAATAATAAAAAACTAAATAAATAGAACTAATACTATGAAAGGAATGTTGTAAATAAGAATAACATCTAATTATTTCTACATTTTTAGCTTGATTTTATCCATCTAAGAATGGATCATCTAATGAATAGCCATCATCATAATCAGGAGTATGGATATCTATAGTGCAATCATTAATGATCTTATCCATTGAAAAAACATGTGGAATGTATTGTTTAGTCTTGGTTAGAGTAATGGGAATCTTATTGATGGTTTTTTTATCAAGACTAAGGTTGTAAAAAAGGGAGTAATTGAGTAATTATGTGTGAAGGGAGATTGTAAGTCTTGATTTTCAAATTGATCTCATTTGGTTCATCATCATCAGAATCTAAAAGGTTAGGTAAGATATTTCCCACAAGTTCAGGATGACCATTGTAACCTCTAATAGAGTTTATGGGGTAATCATATCATTGATATTATTGAAAAGGAATGTTAAGTAAAGGTTAAAGGGTGGTAATTTTAAAAACCACCACATTATGGTAATTGTTCAAAATTATAAGGATTTGTATTTCCTTAAATATTGTAAATAACATTGTTATGATAAAATTTAACACATTGGCATGTCAATGAGGTGTTATCTCTCATGTGATGTGTCCAAGGTTGACTGAGTAAGATGTTACATGATAACAAAAAATTAAAGATCATAAATTTAATTCAAATAGTGACAAGAAGAACTATGATAATAAGACAAACACATCTTAGAAGAGGCATTTGTCTTTAATCATAGCCTTGATAGGTACTTTGGGTAGATTTTATATTGCATTCAGAGTACCCAATTGTTTTAATAAAATTAAGGGAAGCAACACATGTGTTATAACCTTTATCAATCAAAGCGTGTTTGACTTGTATATAACCAATTTGTACACTAATAAATAATAGAGGATCATATGCTCAAAGTAAAATTTCATTGAGAATCATTGAAGTAATAAGAAATTTGAGTGAAAGTGAAGCATCTACATTTTCATCAATGTGTATAGACATTTATTCACATTGTTGAATGATACTAGCTTCAGAACTAGACAAAGTGGCTTCATGTCACACAAGTGGAGGTTGAGGGTAAAAGTTGTAATAAAAATTTATGATGATGAGGATAAGTCCCCATGAGTTGAAGAAAAGTAATTTGATATGGGAGATAAAAAATTTCTATTATAGGATCCCATTCATCATATCTAGAAAGAGTTATGTTAGATAATGATGTATAGTGTTGAAGTAAATCTATCGAGGGAAGTGTGGAAGTACATTTAAATTGATGTTGATAAGAGGTATTTAATTATGTCTTAGCTAATGTGGTTGTGTTAGGTGTATCTTATTGGCTCAAAGTAGGTGATGTTTTTTGGATTATATATAGAATATTTGTAGGTTATGAATAAGTTTTAGTTCTATATACATTGGAGTGAGAGTAATTTGATGATAAATGAGAATTATAAATTGTATCAATGAAGATTGAATGAGTATCTAACTATAGTTTTTCAATAAAAGTGACTAGGATAGTAGATGGATTAGGTTGTGTTGTTGGAATTTTAGAGATCATTATCATATGTCCATGTCCTATAAAGTGAGATGGGTAAGAATCTTAGACATTATGGAAAGTCAGGAAGTTAATATAGATATAATTTGTGTAAGAGTCAATATAAAAAACTACTCTCCTCATGTTATTCATTTTGAAATATTCTCATCATTAATTTCAAGAATGTTGGTGGTGGGATGTTGATAAGTACTTAGTTGATGATTAGGAAGAGGATCCTTGTAAATTAGAAGATGGTTATTAGCTTGATTAAGGGAATTATGTTTATTTTTGGCTATTGAGCCTTGTTTTTCACTTCATAAGCTTATTGAGGCTCATGAATTAGGGTATCAAAATTAGGAATGAGAAGATATTCAAGAGTGAATTTTCATAATTGGTAGAAGGTATCATGAGATTGACCATAACTTACATGAAACCAAAAAAATTGTGTGGATCATACCAACATTTGGTATGGTAAGTAGGGTCAAGATCTTGTGGTGAAGGTCTATGAAGATGCTTTTGAATTTCTACCATGGAAAGAGGTTTGTGAGAATCTATATTGTTTATGTGGGAAAATGTAGCACTAGGTTGTGTTAAAGGGTTGGTTGAATATCATTAGAACCATTTGGAGTAATAGTGTGAATAGTATGAATAGAATCATATTTATCTATAACACCATCATTGGTAACATGTCAGTTTTTATATTTTATAAATAGTCAAGTTCCAGCAGGAGGATGGGAAGGGTCAAATTGTCTTATGAGAAAATATTATTATTTGTATTAGTCAAGGGATTTTTTCAAATATTTGGGAGAAATGGCCCTAATGTGATATTTTTATTTTAGGTGAAGATAATTGGTGAATAAATGGAAGATATTTTCCTTCAACATGTTATGTTCAGCTTTATTCAACAAACTTTTCTATTGTTTAATGAACACTTTTGTAGTTTTGTACTTTGATTGCTTCCAATTGATGAAGTGAGCTAAGTTATTTTTACAGAGGTAGTTATTTTTGAATTATTTTTAAAATGCATTAAATAAATATTTTAAACTAGATATAGTATGATATTTGAGTTGATTATACTAATTTAAAGTGTCACCTATGAAGATTTTAGTTAGGAGTTTGGTGTCAGCTAATGTATTGAGCTTAATCCAATATTTATATAAGTTTTTGAAACCATTTAAGTTCAAATGAGGATTAGTGTACCCATTATAAGTGATAATAAAAAAATACCACCTATGTCAATATTTTTGATTTGAGTGGCTAAGGGTTCATTTTGTAGATGTTTGAAAAACTTGTTGAGAAGTGGGGATCAAGGTATAAGTTTACCTTATGAATTTATAAGGGGTGGGAGAATTTGGATTTTTATCTCCCCATTGAGTAGTTTAAGGATGATTTTATAATTTAAAAAGTTAGTTTTTCATTTGTATCATTTGATTTATAATATTAGTTTGAAAATCGGCCATCTGATTCATGGCTTGTAATAAATTTTGATTAGTGTTGATAGTAGATTGACTAGTAAAAGTGGATTGAGATGAACAGAGGTAACATTGAATTAAGTATGAATATGAGCACTTTGAGTGGGCCCATTAAAGGAAATACTATTCATAATAGTTGAGATACTAGACAAGGTGGAAGAAGAAGTGGTAAGAAAATTGAAGGCGTGGAAAAAGAAGTGGGTATTGAAGAGGAAAAAGTCATGGAAAAAGTCATTGGATGGCTTGCCCCAAATCTTGTAGATATATTATATGTAGGTAAATTTTGAGCATCAAGGTAAGGTCCCATCATGAAATCATAGATGATTATGGGATATTTTCCTTTATGTCATGGGTTTTGGTTGATAAATAGAATAATTTTAGTAGTGTATTTGAGATCACTCTCATCCTCAATAATAGGAATGTAGGGAGGATAATTAAGTAGATCCAAGGTTTTGAGAGGAGGTGATTCATATTTTTTGGTTTTAGTAACCACATGGATATTACTGGCATCTATATTTTCTATGTAAGTATAGGGGAGGTGAGAATGTGGATACTTCAAAGGGATAGTTAAAGTCATCATATCATTGTGAGTTTACACTTCAATTTCATAAAAAATATATTGCATGGTGATAAATGAAGATAGGATTAGAAATTGATAAACCTACTAAGTCAATCTAGTTGAGTTAGTTTTAAAATTAGGAATAGAAAAAATTCAAACTAAGAACTAAGTCAAGTTAGTTAACTTAGTTGTATAGGTGGAAAATTTTAGAATTTTTTGAAAGCCTAATAATTTTAGTTGGTTGACTTTATTTGATAGGCATAGAAATACATAGTTTTATAAAATCATACTAATTTGATCTTGTCAACTTAGTTTGATAGGCAAAAAATAATATATTTTATTAAAAACGTACTAAGTCAAGTTGGTCAGCTTAATTTGATAGACAGGAAAAACATAGTGGTCTAAAAACCTATTAAGTCAATTTGGTCAGCTTAGATTGATAGGAAAGAAAAATAGATGGTTTGAAATCCTACTAAGTCTATCTAGTCAACTTAGTTTGATAGGTAGTAAAATAGAATGATCTAAAAGCCTACTAAGTCAAGTTGGTTGACTTAGTTTGATAGTCAAGAAAAATAAAATTATACTAAGTCATGTTGGCTGATTTAGTTGAAGTTAGAAAAAAATAATAAAATATTTGAACTACTTAGTTTTTAAGGTAGCATTAAAATATACATAATATTAGACTATCTACCACACAACACAAAATTGTAGTAACTCTAATCAATACCGTCTATAATACAAAAGAGAATATAAAGCAATACATATAAAATATAATTCTATAACTATTGATTCTAATTAATTTATCTAAAAAGAAGATCGAAATGTTGTATTAAAAGATTTTGATTGATTTTTAGGCTTTCAAAGATACTTTTTTATCTGTTAGATAGTGATGACCCAATGTTTTAGAGTGTTAATTATGGAGGAAGTACTATTCCCATAGCCCATTAAACCCAATTTCAAGAGTAAGTTATAAGTAACTTCTAAGTGCTAACTATTAGCTGATGCACCATAGAATCAAATGAATGGTTTGATTCATAAGGTTTAATTTAAAGGAGAATTATGATAATTTCAAAAATATTGTGAAGTACATGGAAACTTAAGACCTTGTTTAGCTTTGTACTATGAATATGAGTATTCGTAAAAGCCCATCATGCTATGATATATATATATATATATATATATGATAGACAAAAACCATAAAAAAGTATCACATAGCCCTTCATGATAGTATATAAGTAGTTTTAAAACTACCAGTACATGGTTTCTAAAGAAATCAAGATAAAGTGAAAATAAAACTGAAAACTAATTTATCATTTTAGAAATTAAATGAATAGGCCAAAAACTCTTTTAAAATTAAATGTGAGATTAATTACTAAGAAATGAAATTGAATTATCTTAATTATGCTAAAAATAAATAACACAGAATAAGACTAGCTAGGTTGATCAAGTTTTCAAATAGAACATAACAAAGTCAGGAAAGTCAATCTAGGATGTTTAGAAAATAGGTTATAAAAAAAACACAAATGACTAAGTTGATATAGTTTGTTTGGTAAAGTCAACAAACACATAATTAAGTTGACCAAGTTAACTTAGTTGATTGTGTGGTATAGTTTGGCAGAACTAAAAATTGGTAAAGATAAACTAAAAATTGAAATGCTGAATAATTTAACTAAAATATAAAAAGGATAAATTAAATTAGTTGACAAAATTTTGAAATATGAAGCTTGTTTAGAGCAAACTTAGAAAATATGACTAGATTTATTAGGTCAATTTTTTTGGTTGACTAAAAGTGCTAAAAATTTTATGGTTAGTTGTATTGTCCAGATTGTTAGAACATTTAATGTCTAAGTGGTGATATTATAGACCCTTAGTATATTTTATATAATTAAATAATAATGACTTATTATTTATTAACATGGGTTAGAAAACCTCATGTAAATAAAAAATAAAATATATTTGTTTATTATTTATCATTTGTTTAAAATGTTTAAAAGAAAGGTTGGACCCTTTGGTTAAAATAGTCACCTCCCCTCATTTCCATTATAAATAGGGGTTTTAACTCTATTATTATTCATTTGATATATTTAGTGAATCTTTGTGATTGAGAAAATTACATTTTCATGTGGTAAATTCATTTTGAATTATTATTAAGAAGAAGGGAATTGAAGAAGATTGTATTGGGAAAATAATTTTCACATATATGAGTATATCACATTATGGGTTTTTACCTCTCAATAGGTTTTCCCATATTAATTATTTGTGTTCATTGATATGTGCTTTATTGGTTAAATACATCTCTAGATTCTACATGTATTGCATATTAGATTAAATTATTTTAATGGTATTAGAGCCTATGGGGTGTATTGGATTGGCTAGCCTATTATAAATTTCTATTATATTCAAATTCAAATCTAAGTATAACCTTACTATAAACATAGGAGGAAGAATTTTTTGCTTATCAATAGTGGAGGCCTACTCCAACCAATTCCAAGCTTTGGATCTCTTTTTTCTCCTTAAAACCTTATTAAATTAATCCAAAAATTTTCAAGCATGAAAATCAGCTTGGATCAATATTCTAGTGCATTTTTATGGATAAATATGCCCTAGGTGGATGAAAAAACTCAAAAAAATCATTTAACATGCTTCTGGTTTAGTTTTGTGATTATTTATAGTTGTTTTGTCAATCACTTTCTCTGACAAAACCTTGATAGACACTCTAACGCATAAAAGGATTCATCTTTTTTTTTAAATCTCACAAATATGTCATAGTAAATCTTCGTGGATTGGAAAAGTTGTATCCTACATCAAAAAATTGATTTTGAAGTTCTAGTTTTTATTCAGGAAAGCTTTCAAGAAGATTAACAAAATTTGGTGGTTTTTAGTGGCCTATTCAATTTACTATGAGCATATCTACTTATAAAAGTTCATCATTACTAGACACAAAAAACTATGAAGGTTGGTAATAGTTTTCTTAAATTATTTAATACATAATCTATTTATTTATTTCATAGTTTTCACATAGGATCTATGGCTGCCATCTTCTTTGTTTAAGTTTTTTAATCCAAAAAGTTAAAAAATTAATATTGATTTACTGTTCAATTTAAATGCACTGTATATATGAATTTATTTAATTTTTAATTAAAAAATCATAAAAAATGGGTTCAAATATAATTAATACATGTATAATTCCATCTAGTCTCATAAAAGGGTTGACATTTAAAATTTAACTAAAATATTGTAAGTGGGGTGGTCTAGTGTTCAAAACGCCCTAAGCAAATTTGTTTTGATCAATTTTGACCTAGTCAAATTTCTTTTCAAATTAATTAATTTCAATTTATTTTTTGTTTTGCATGCTTAGTGTCTCATGTTCAAAACCCTAGTCATTTTTTGACATTATTTTATAGTTGACCTAGAGTATTTTTTGTTGAGTATGGTCATATGACCAATTAATTTATATGTTTTGGTACATTTTGGATGCATTAGTGTGGTAATTTTATTGATTTTAAGTTTCATGTTATAGTTTTTCCATCATTATTAATAATTGTATTTACATTAGTTTTTTTGTGACACCTTATTTTGTCATAATATTTCATAATTTTTTTGCTTTGTTTCAAATTAATTTGAATAATTATTATTTATTTACGCTATAAATTTGCTTTACTATAAAATAAAGTATAAAATCACATTAAAAAAATTAATCTTTATCTAGTGTTGTATTATCATTCTTAAATGGAATAAATGGTTTCACTTAAATTTGTGCTAAATAAATATCAAATGTGTAATGGATATAACTATAATATATATATATAATTTGTATTAAAGTGGAATTGATGGCCTGAAAGTTGTGGAATATTTTTGTTGAGATGGAAAATGTCCATTATGATGACATGTTACACTTGAGCTTTCAAATATGTTTCAACAAAAAAATGTAAGAAGCCATGTTGATTATCTTGGGGAGTGTTAAGGATGTATTCTTAATCCATATAAACAATCAAGAGTATCATAGTAATGCTTGTAAACTACTTGAATCTATGCATGAGGGAACTCATCTCTCTAAGATTATTAAGTTAATTATTGAATTGCTTACTAAATATATAAAAGGTGATGAAAAATTTGTTAAATTTCTTACTAAAATTAAAAACATTAAAGATTAGTTAGATGGATGCAACTGTAATCTAATTCAAGATTATTTTTAATATTTCATTATTCAATTAAATATCTTAATTTTATTTCAATTTTGAATGCAAAACACTAAATAGAGTAAGATATCCCTGACCTCACTACCCTGTCAGCTCTTGTAATTTAATAAGTGTAATTGATATCTAATTTTGATATCTAGATTTAGTTCTATATTTTTTATAAGTGGATTTATTTTATATGTATCTAGATCTGTAGGTTCAAATAGGTTATGAAAAAGTTGATCAAGTGGATCAAATTTTAGTTTTCACATTATTGCATCTATCATATCATAATCAATATCATCATCATTGTCATAGTTATCTAAAATATTGTCATCTTTATGCTCATTATTGACCTATAAAGTAAGCTCAAATTTTGGGGTCTCATGTAGCTTTAATGGATCTTTTAGTCATGGTTCTTTCTCTTTATGTGTATCTATGTGTACCTCAGTATGTAGTGTCTCATTTGCATCTAGAAATGAATAAGACATTGTATTTGACTCACCTATGTCATATGTGTGTATATATGCTCAAAAGGAATGAATTTTTTAAGTGGTACCATTGTGGGAATGCCTTTGGTTTTATTTTTTCAAAATTTGAAAGGTTTTTCATCAGTAAGCATGGTTAATAATGTCCCATCATGTATGACTTTTACACATCAGTGTAGTGTATATGGGATAACTTCCATTGAATGTATCCAAGGTTTACCTAAGAGTAAATTATGATGTAAATATTGAGACATTACCTTAAAAAGTAGTTGAAATTGTTTTTAATATTAATGTTACATATAATGTGATTTGACCCACTAGAGGGCTTTGTGAATTATCAAACCCTTTTATATGCATAACCATTTTTTAAATAATATTGTTGCTAATACCCATTATGGTTAAGAAGTTTATGCTAAAAATATTTAAGCCTGATATATTATCAACAAACACCTTTTTTATGCCCTTATTTTTTATGGTCACTTGTATGAATAAAGGCAAATCTTGATCAATGATATCTTTGGATGGTAAATATGTTGGATTAGAGGTAATGATATCTTCATTGTTATTTAAATATTTCATGATGTCCATAAAATAAATGGGTTCAATATTACTTGGAACTTGGATTTCACGTAATGACTCATATGGGATATCCTTATAAATAATGGATTTCATTAGGATCTCAAGGATTGAAACTTTAACATGTGTATTTACCAAACGATCGACAAGGTCATATCCCTTATATTTTATCACAAGCTTAGGCTTAAGAGGCACATGTTGTATATTAATAGTTTGGGGATTAGATTGAACATCCTTACCTCTTCAAGTAGTAATAAAATTAACCATGGGATCTAATATAAGTTGTGGGTGAATAATGGGTGCAGGATGGTAGTTGTCATTTGAATAAGGATTAGGTGAAATAAATGGTTGAGAGCATGCACATTTTCATCTATATACATTATCTATAATATTATAAAAAGAATTATGAATAGAGAACAAGTGTTTTCTTTGTCTAAAAACATTTTCATGATGTTTATGAATTTGTTTAATAAATTTGATAAGGGAGGTGATATAGTAAGCCACAACAACTATTATGAATTGTAACCCAAAGTGGGTAATAAATGCATCCATAGTACACATATTTTATAATAATTAGGGATTAGAAATATAAAATATCATAAATCCCTAATTAACCTAGTATTTTAAGATCAAAGGTCAATTTTACTAGATTTTTAACCCTAAAAATCTAGATTAGGGAATATAGGGTTGAAGGCAATAGAGATATCATAAGGCACAATGATAATAAACTATCTTTGTAGTAGGCTAATTAATTACAAAACTTAGATATATCATTTACTAAATTTATTATTATAATATATGCTAAAAATAGAAATTAAATCTATGATAGATATTGTAATAATAATGAAAATAAGTACTTAACTAGTTATGATGCTAATACCGATCTAGATCTAGAACATGTAGGAAGTAGATTGAAAGATTATTTTGGAATAGTCACCAAATTCTAGATTAAGTTAACTTATAGCTATGGGTACTTGCATCGACCTAGGATTCTTGCATCAACATTAGTGTCTAAGTTAGACATAGGTTTCTTGTATAGAATACCTTCTAAAATAGGATGTGATAACTTAGATGCTTTTGGATTTTTTGTCACCTTCACTTTAATGCATTTAGATCTAGGTCATAGACTATCAGTTCTTATCAAATATAAAACCCCTAGTTCTTCCTCCTCATAGTGGTTATGGGAAATATGGGTAAGGGGGCACACAGTTTCACACTACCCAAAATACCCATCTATAAATGAACTTTGCCTATATATCCAATACTCTAAATAGGTCCTCAGACTTATATAGTTCTCCATCATATGTTGGATTGTGTATGAATCATGTAATATATGAAAAGTAAGTACAATAGCGACCTAGCTTATAACTTGGAAAATTAGGCTCTTAGACTATTCTTTTAGTACCTCAAACTTGTATATGTATTGTTCATATGACTAATATGATAATAGAATAAAATTGGAAAGATTTGATCTATTTAATGCTTGATTGAATACTTTTGATAAGTTGCCCTGGTATGGGTTAGGTGAGGAATGAGGGTTGATATTTTATTTATACTAATCCCTTTATAGAATAAATCATAGTAAAGTACTTAATCCAGCCATTAGGATACATTTAATTTGTAAATTAGATGACTTTAGGTAATTAGACACTTACCTCATAGTAGGACACCTATGTTGATGTAGGTGTTTGTTTAGGATGCAAGTGTCTAGGGAGTAGGAAAATAGGTACTGGATTTGAACTTGTACAGGCATAAGATAAGTATGTTTTAAGAATTTTGAGCAAGATATAAGGCATGGGTCATCAATATAAGACTATTCAAACTAATAGATAGGTCAATAGGAACCAGAAAGAGTAGATGCAATACTTAAAGAAGAAAAAAAGGTCTAAAACTAAATGGAACAACCAAAGTCTAAGTTTGCCAAGTATACAAGACTAAGATGTTATATAATTTAGAAATAATGTATATAATTATCTTATTATCACTATAAATCTAATTAGTTTAATTTATAAATATAAGGATACACTAAATCAGATGTTTGAAATGATTGATTTAAGCATTCTTCATCATTTTCTAGGAATTGCTATATTTCAAGATAAAATTTTAATTATTGTATCACAATCTTAGTATGCATATAATCTTCTTATTAAGTTTAATATGCTTGATTTTAATCCTATATATACTCTTATTGAAGTTGGTGTTAAGTTTGATCTAAAACCTACTTGTAAAAAAGTTAATCCCACTCTTTACAAATAACTTATTCATAGTTTGATTTATCTAACCATTATGAGGCCAGATATCTCCTTTGATATAGGTGTTGTTTCTATATTTATGTAAGATCCATATTTAGATCATTGGAAATTAGCTAAATGTAACTTCATTATATCAAATGAATTGTAACTTTTGGTTTCTTTTATTATTCCATTGATAATGCTAAATTATATGGTTATTATGATGATGACCATGTTGGTTATACTATATATGTCAAGCCTACTTATGTATATGTGTTTAAGTTTGGTGTAGGTAATACCACTTAGAATAGTTAAAAATAACTAATTCTTTTTATCTCTTATATAGAAAAGTATATAAGTACTTTAGAAGTTGTCAAAGAAGCCATATGTCTATCAAGTTTGCTAGGATAAATTCATTTGGATGTTTTTATATTACCACCATTAATTATGAATACCAAAGTTTTATATATCTAGTGAAAAATCTAGTGCAACACCAATGAAGTAAGAGTATTGAAGTTCATGTGTATTTTATCTGAGAGAAAGTTCTCAATAGTGATATTAATCTGTAATTTTGTCCTACATATGAACAAGTGGCAAATATATTCATAAAACCATTTGGTGTTAATAAGTTTTATTAGATTCATGAAATTTTGAACCTCTTAGAGTTTTTATTGAGTGAGAGTGTGTATAACAATGTCAATTCCTAATGGCCATGTGTTTCTTCTTCTCTATTCTTCTTCTCATTGTAAAGCATTGTAATAAGTCATTCTATGTGATATTTATAATCTTTGTAAATTTTGAGTTTAAAGTGTGCCTAATACATAAAATCATATTTTATAATGAAGGACCTTATGTTATAAAAGACTCCAAATATACGTGATTGATTATTCATGAGAAACTGTGAGTTGTAGTCTCATGATCATGCTAGCCTTAACTTACTTTAAAAAGTAGTTTATGGATTATAATTTTTTTTTAAAAGGTGATGTTTGGCAAAAGAAGGTTTTTAAATCTTTAAATTTGTACATAATATAATCTCTTTAATAAGGTGACTATGGAATTTATCCCCACTTAGCATTAATGGGGAGTGTAAGAACATTTAATGTCTAAGTGGTGTTATTATAGACCCTTAGTAAATTTTAGGCAATTAAATAATAATTATTTATTATTTATTGACATGGGTTGAAAAAACTCATGTAATAAACAATAAAACATATTTGTTTATTATTTACCATTTATTTAAAAATATTCACATGAAAGGTTGGACCCATTGGTTACAACAATCACCTCCCCTCATTTCCATTATAAATGGCATTTTTACCCCTATTGTTATTCACTCAATACACTCGATGAATCTCAATGATTGAAAAAATTACATTTGTGTGTGTCAAATTCATTGTGAATGATTATTAAGAAAAAGGGAGTTGAATAAGATTGTGTTGAGTAAATAAGTTTCTCATATTTAAATATATCACTTTGTGGGTTTTTTACCTCTCAAGAGGGTTTGCCACATTAGTTTTATCTGTTCATTGATCTATATTTTTATAGTTAAATACATCTCTAGATTCTACCTGTATTACATATTAGATTAAATTCTTTTCACAAATATAGTTGAGTTCTATAAAGGTAAATATCTAAAAAAATTGGGGATTAAATGGGATCAACCAAGTTGATTTAGTCTAAAAACTAAAAATGATAAAATAAAGCTAAATCAGTCGACCTGGTCTAGTTTTCTAAAAGCAAAAAAATTAAAAAATGTTAAACTAAACTAAATCAACTAGCTCAATCTATTTGAATGTAAGTGAAAAAATAGAAAATAATAAAACCACTAAGTCAATAAGTGTGATTAAGTTTTATGGATATAAAAGTGTGTAATCCAAAGAACAAAATTAGATCAACTAGTTTGATTAGCTAACTAAATATCTTAGACCTTTAAAATAGATTAAAAACACTAGATCAAACAATGTTATTTAGTCTATTGGATAAAACTTAAGAACAAAGGATAAAACTAGATTGACCAATGTGATCTAGATGATTATAAATCATAAATATATAGATAAATGTTAAAATTATATTAACCATCCTGATTTAGTTGATTGAAAGTAAAAAGTTGAAAATGCAAGGGTTAGATTTATGTCGGGCTCACCAAAATGTATGCAACAAATTAAGATAGATCTACAGCTTACCTAACCTAGTTAATCTAGGATAAAATAAAGTAATCAAATAACATCCATTACAACACATGCTTATATCAATAACATTACCAAATTGGATCCACTAAACCTAACTAAGGGATCTCTTACCACATAATAACAAAGGAGAGGGTTTCAAATCCTCTAGGCAAATGATGTTATTTAATAACCCAAACTAGGTCTAAGTACATAAAATAAAACTAATCTAGTGCTCACCAAAGCATTTGGCATAGTAGGGGATGGTTAAACATAAATAAATAATCAAAATATTATGATATGAAAATGAGGACCTAGATCACCTAAATTAAAAGATGGAAATAAAATAAAACCCTATATCTACAATAAGTTTAAGCATATATTTAATCTAATTAAGGAGTTACAAATTCAAAAAATATTATTTACACAATGTTTATCTATCAAATGAAATAACAAGAGCTAGGAATACTTACCTTGGGTGAGCTTATCGAGTCTCAATCTCTCCCTTAACCAGTGGTGTTTTGTAAGAGGTTGTTGTGTATTTATATGAATCATAGTATAGAAATAAACTCTAGGCTAAAATACTCTTAATTTTTATCCAAAAATTCCATAAGACAATTAATCTTCTATCTATGGAAAACCCTAAGCAATGACTCCTTCAAATGTAGATTTAGAATAATTGTGAACTATAATGATGAAAAAAATGAATTTTCCTATCTATTGTATTGAAATGAGCCTTATATTTATAGTTTGATCTAGTTATTAAATATTACTTTATTCTATAACATGTGATTAATCCTTTCTAAAAAGATTGTCATAACCAACTTTGTATAAAAAGGGGGTATTTTCTTAGTTAGGGGGTATTGAAAGGATAAATGCTTAGGGAAATGTGTATATTGGGTTTGGATTACTTAGGGAGTTGGATAAGTGGTATTTTAAATGGGTTTAGGTAATAATAAAGTTGACCATCAATATTTTAAAGCACCAATTATCTTCCCACCCCTTTCCTGGTGTACCCTTTTAGTGGTGTACTCAAATAGATCGAAACTCAATAGGTTTCTACAAGAGAGAAAGTAGTAGTAAATGATGAAGTTTAAAAATATTATGTGTATATATATCCCTCTTGATAACCTTACATATTTGTCTCTAGTGTATGAATATATCATAGGGCTCTTCGTATTGTAATACACAAGGGATTTTCCCCTTGCTTGAAGTCTTGTTATTTTCACCATGGTTATTACATTAATGAAAATGGAAATATTTGGATAAATGTATTTCCCCTTAATTGTATTGATTTTGAAGCATCATCATCATTTCTTATAATTACCCAAAAGTAGGGAGCTTGATGAGTTTCTCTACATCAAATCCTTGTTTTTGACATTGAAGAGTTATGGATCTTAGTTTTGCATGTATGGATTGATCAATGGAGAACAAGTTAGCTTCCTCCACATAAATTAAATCAAATGGATTTGGTTCATGGTATATGGTCTGTTCTAGTGAAAGCCTAATTCCCATTTCCTCTTTATGTGAGTCAATCAAGGGTATCAAAAATTTTGATCAATCCATTCTCATTACTCATTAACTTTTGCACTCAAATAGATGATTAAGCCTCAATTCTAAGATAGTTATTTTTATAATGGATTTTAATGGTGTTTTGTTATGTATGTTTTTCCTTATATAGATTTTCCATGTTTCATTCATCTGACACTTTTCATTAAATTTGTTGATCTATTTTTTTATTATGTTTTTCGGTTTAAATTCCCTAATTTGTTTTGATATGACCTTGGCATTCTGATGGATAGGTTCATTACTTTGTTTGAAGGAATTTTTTAATGTGATGCATAGCATTTTCATTTTTAAGGACTTTCTTTTATTATACATGACCTATATCTAACACATCTATCTAATTTGGGAATGATGTAATCTATAAATTCCCTTTTCATTAACTACCTTGGTAGTTACATTTGTGTACCTTTCTATCATACCTTATTATTAGTGCCTCATTTCTAGAATTAATTCATTGACTTACATGTTAGCTAATTTGTGATTTTTCATTGATCTAATGCTACCTTTTGGTACTCTATGACTCTAAATTTTCAATGATGTACTGAATGTCTCTAATATAGAGATCACACTATATATAGTTATACTAAAAACCTATATAAAGATAAGAAAAATATAAATTCAAAACAACTTCTAATTACATGGTGATACTCAACACCCACTTTATTTTGCATCACATAATTTATGGAGATCACTAGCAATAATGTTTAAGCCTACAGCCATTTACTCACCATAGAAGGATGGTTGTCTAGAGGTCCTTCATCACTATATTTCCTTATTGTGATACTTCATGGATGACATATAGTCCTTTACACAGAATCAGTAACTTCCTTGGATATGCCCAAAATATACTTCCATATAATAATAATGTCTATTCTAGATGAAATTTCTTAGATCATAGGTTGTGATTATTGCATGCCTTCTAGCTCTTATTCACTTCAAGCGAATAACTTGCTCTTTGCTTAGTTTCTTCCATGTGATTCAAATCCAACAATCTTGTTCAAAGGGAGTATAGACTAAGAACTATGTATTCCATTCCCATCACTACTTCCATTCTATAGACTAGTAAAAAATGTGTGAATCTTATTGCACATTTATAGTTGGTCCTATATCCATATAAGATCATAAGGTTTTGATCCTCCTAATCATCTCTCTACACATTACATTTTTAGGTAAGCATCTTATCAATAACTTTATTTGATGTTTCTACCTACCCATTAGATTGGGGGTGATAATCCATGCTATTATGGTGTGATATCATGAAATCCTTAGTGAGAATATTGATGGTATTGTTAAATAAGTATCTTATTTTATCATTTATTAGCTTCACAAGACATCCAAACATTGTTATAATGCTATCATATATAAACTTAGATGCATCTTTAACACTACAATTTTATGTCATAATAACTTCCACCTATTTTTTGAAGTAATCCATAGCAAAAATGATATATTTAGCATGGCTAATCTTGATAGGTAGACTAATAGGCCCTAAAATTTTGATTCCTCATTATTCAAATGGTTGTATAGCTAACATTGGGTTTAGAGTCATTTCATCCCTTTAGTTTGGCCTTCCAAATCATTAACAAATGTTTTAGTTTTTGTGACTCTATGCATAACCTAGAATAGATAATGCCACCATAAACCAATTTGTAATATATTCCTTGTAATATATTCTCATATGAAGTGTCCTATTATAACTCCATAATGTATTTCTTCAAGTAATGATGGACTCTCATGCTCTAAGGCTACTATGTGAAGCACATCATCCCTTACCATGTTATAAATAATCCAATTGATAGTATTAAATGGCATGGCTCATGTGACCATATTCTTTTTTCCTTTTCAACATAGAATTTAGGAAAAACTCCTTGTTCCATAAATTTAGATATATCTTCCATATTATCTTAGATCATAAAGACTCTCAGAAAATGAGCATCAGATAGTGACTTTTCATAAAATTATTATGGTTATTCACCATTTATTATGTGAATGATATTATCTAGGCCCACATTTTCTCATCTAGGCTTGATAATGATTTTAAACTAGAATTCTTAGATCAACATTAACCACCTAGATATTTGTCCTCATAGCATGTGCTTGTTAACCAGATATCAAAATATTTGATGATATATAAATAATTCAAATGGTGTTTCCAAAATATAATTTCTAAATTGCTATATTGAAAACACCATAGCTAAAACTTCTCATTTTGTATTGGTGTAATTCTTATCAGCCACTAAAAACTTCTAACTTATAAACTGAATAGGATGGTCCAAACCATCATCTCCAAGTTGAGCCAACACAACTCCTATTGTAGTTCCCAAAGTATCTACACGAACATGAAATAGATTACTCCAATTAGAAAACACTAATATTCAGGTTGTTACCAATCTTTACTTTAAATATATGAAGGTTGTTGACATTCAAGAGTCTACTCAAACTTTATATCCTTATGCAAGAGTCTTTTCATTGGAGTGGAAATAGCTTCATATCCCTCAAATAATTTGTGATGTGTATTAGGAATGATATCACTTATGTATAACTTATAGGAGGTGGAAATCCAATAATAAATATGATTTTAGCTTGGTCAACAAGAATACCATCATTTTAGACTACATAACCCAAGAGAACACCAAAAGGTGTCAAAAATATATATTTATTTAAACTCAAAGTAATGTGTAGATTTCAGAACCTTTATAACATAATTCACAACTTGGAAAGGTGTTATTTGGTTATGGAAAACATATACCAATCATCTAATAAACTTCTATAATTTTATGTATTAAATCCCTAAACACGATGACTACCAATCTACAGAAAATAGTAAGGGCATTTTTTAGGCCAGAAGGCATTACCTTATATGAAAATGAACCCCACTCTATCGTAAATGTGTTCTTTTTTTGTTCTTCTTGTATGATTATGATTTAATGGTATCCATTAAATACATTGGTGAAGGAATATACTTTGTGTCTTATGACCAACTCGGTAACTTTGTAAAAGGGATCAAAAAGGGATCATTAACATAGGCATTGTTCAGTTCTATCTAGTCACCATAGACTCTAATCTCTCCCAACTTCTTAGATTATAATACCATTAGACTTACTCAATATACTTTTTCTACTAGGTAGATAATCCTTGCTTCTTGTATTCAATTAATTTTAGCCTTGACTTTGAGTTTCGTATTGGGATTTAGTCTATATGGATGTTTCTTGATAGGTTGTGAACTTTATTTGAGTTCAATGTGCATTTACCCCAATGAAGGATATAGACCCATTAATTCTAAAGACTTATTGGGGAATACATCTTGGTAGGCTTGTAACAATTGAACCATCTTTCAAATTTTTTGATGGGTCTAGTAATTGCCTATGGTTACTAACTTGGGAATAGAATTGATATTGATATTTTCCACTAATTTCATATTGGGTCTTGGTATAATTTTTTGGCCATTAGGAAGAGAGTCTTATACTTTTCCTTCTCTTTCCTACTCTTGAATATTTATGTTTTGCAATTTCTCATCCTTTACTTGATATGTGGTGTTTACTTTAGGATATTATATCTATCTTTCAAGTTCAAATAATCCCTTTAAATTCAAATCTCCCCACTATCACTTGAATATGTCTTATCTACATTATCTATAATCATATTACATGATTTATATAAAAAAATATTCTTTTTGTTCATTAGATCCATAATTTTTTATGGATTTATACAATTCCCTTGTTAATTCCTCCTATGAACTATAATATTGCACATTTCTTATGTCTTCCTCATGCCCATGACATAAAACTATCTTAAAATTTTGGAGAGACTTATATACCATTGGATTTTTGTCTTCCAACACAAAGATTTGTATATAATACTATTGAAAATCTAGCTAATGTTTGGTTCATTTATGTGCTCTTAGAGCATATACCATGCTCATGGAAATGGGGTTATATTAAGGTGAAATATATAAACCTGGTATCTTGGTTCTACACCCTATAAAGACCATATATCGACATACCTATGAATTTGAAATTCAAGGCACTAGCCTTCTTGAAATAGTGGTCTCTGATTATAGATCATGGATGATACTTGAAACCTAGCTATAATTTGTTTGTAATCATCTTCCTAGTGTAATTATTTAGAATGGTGAACTACCCACCATGTCATATCAATGCCTTTAAACACATAGTTCAATGAATTAACCCAAAGATATATATTAAGAATGTGTTTCTCCAACCTAGAAATGAATTGCACTAAGTCTTTTATTGTGAAGTACTGTGGAAATTATCACTTAGTAAAAAAAAGCACTCATTGGTCTTACCTCATGATCTCCTTATACCTAGTTTAACATATGTGTGTTTGAATCACCACTCATAAAAAATTTAGCTTCCTATGGTAGATCACGCTTAGCAAAATATATATAGTCCATATTTGTTATAGTTAACCTAGTATATTAGATCCACTTTTGATCTTTTTAAAGATTGCATTGATGAATACTTGCACTCTTCACTTTAGAACTAAAGAGTTTAATCCATGTTTTTTATTTTCCATTATGTGAAATTCTCTGTTTATTGTAATTTTGGATCTAAGTCATTGTGTGAAGTCATTACACCCTCTATTTTGTAGAGCCTACACTTTTGGTTTTGTGCCAACCTTAAACTAGTTGTTATCTCCATAGGCATATAATGATGTATGTTTCTTATGAATTATGTATGGTTTTCTATCTACTTTATTCAAGGGTATAATTATGATCTTATCTCTTTGGTGTACCTCTAGTTGATTAGCTACAATATTTAATGTCATTTGACCATCATACATGCGCTTTTTCTCAATGAGCATAGGGTAGTATGTTTCATCAATCTTCATGTCAATGACCAAAAAGTCACTTCACAAATTGAGATTAGAAAATTGGATTTCTACATCTTCTAATCTCTTAATAATATATACCCTTCCATAATATGAAATATTGAGTGTGATTAGGCTATAACTCAATGCATGTCATCCAATGGCCTCCCATGTAGACCGAGTAATCATTTTCACTATGATTCCAAAATAGAATACATCATTCAGGACTTTATACCTCACAATTTTAATATGCATTTGGTAATAAACATCCCAAGGCTTATTAAGTTTCACATACCATATAACCCTTTTAGTTCATTCCTAACCCCTCTTTTTGTAGTCTAACAGGTTTTGCAACAAGTTGGTGATGTTCTATGATATATCCTCATTGTATAGATGTTTACTAGATTTAAAAGGTTTGTCAAGGTTATCACTACTTTATCTTATTATAATGTTTGAATAATGTTTTGATACATATGTGTATATATGATTTTAACATCTCCTTTAGAATCATTTTGGTTTGAATTTTTTATAATAATTATGCTACTTCAAACATCAGAACATTTTACCTCATAGGGTTGAGATACTTGTAATACCAAACCTTTATGATCATGGGCTCCTATGGAATTTTTAAAAGTGGCAGTCCTTGTTCCTTATACTATTTTCTAGTTATATCTTATGAATATGCAAGGTCTCTAGGTTGTGTATTTACCATATTCACATTTTGTACTGGCTCTCCTTTCTTTTCTTCTATAGGACTAGGCAATCCTTTATATGGTGTTTCTCAAATGCTCTATAATAAAAATAATATAATTGTTTATGTAGGTTATAAGGATAATTTGGTATGAAGTGGTTTTATTCAATTCATAGATAAAAACTAATATGTTGGCTACTTTATCTATTTTCTTATCCATGACCCTAATATCATCCTATATAGCCTCCATGATATTCACCTCTATAACCCCATCCTTGTTGATTTTTCATTTATATCCCTATATTTTATTTGAGGGGAAGATGGATCCCATCTATATTATTGTGGGGAATATACATAATTCAAGTTATGTTTATACTATGGAGATGAAGGTGTTTATCCTATCTGGTAATATAATGACTATGATGTCCATCTTATGAGACCTTGAAGTTGATATTAAGGAGACTATGGATCTGAGTACTATGGATATTGGGGTATCTAACTAGGATCAAACTACATAGTTGAATTCGTCTCCACATCTAGGCTTGGAACTATTTTCATAGCTAGAATATATTATATAGTGATTGTGAAGACATTTATAGTGATGTCCTCCTCCAATGCCTAAAGTGATATGTAATTATTTTCATCATGATTATGGGATTTATAAAAATTATATTACATACTATTTATTTTTTAATATTGTTGTAACAAATGAGATTTAGTATAGGGATGTCAAACTATGTGACAAATCTCATAGAACTCTATCAATGTTATCTTAGGACAAGCATTCCTATGATGACCCTCTTAAATCCACTCCATACACCATATAGATATTTTTTATATTGATCTTGTGAAATTTGTCCATTTTTCACAAAGAAACATCTATATTAGCATATGTCCTTCCAACAGGATGAAAACTTTCCCCATAATATTCCATTTGTTCAACTCAAATCATAGAAAATATAGTCTCAAAATTATTAGGAAATTATGTTTATGAAATATCAAACCAAATTCTAGGTCACATGCCTTTGACAATCCATGCAACTTTGTTTTTATCTATAAACTAAAAAATTACTTGATTAATAACATTTGAAAATCTATGATGATAATCCCAGACCGTTTCACCTATTTTCTATCAAATTTCCTTTAGGTCCTTAAAGTTTTGACTTGGGAATTTTTGCATCTTAAATTACCCAATCAATTTATCCTTGAAATATTTCAAATCCATTGTTATTGGATTTTTTTATATATGAACTTAGATCTTGACCTAGAAAAACTCCTATGATCTCACACTTCTTTACATCATCAGTTATAACATATTTAGCCTTTTATTTAATTTATCATGTCAACAAGTCATGTTCAAGGTCATTGAATCCATAATAAGGTGTCAAAGTTTTAAAAAAATGGATTGAGAGATATGTTTTCTATGATTACTCATAAAATAGCTGGTTGATTTGGAATGGGCTTTACTAGTGTCTTAGGATTTGTTGTAGTTGCCTACAAAGAATGAAATTCTTTTTGTCTACCAAATTTTGGATTTATTTTCTTAGCTTCCCAAACTTACATATAAACTCATAAAAACAATTAGAATGCCTTTCAAAAAATTCACTACTTAATCTTGTTAACAAATTAGATGTGGGGTATGTGTCCCCTTAGGATGAATGATCCTAGTCTGAATTACTTTCTTCAGTTGAAATTGAACCTAAATTTACTCTATGACTTTTCATCAATTCATCATGTTATTTTCCTTCTTCTCTAGATAATATCCTCACCTATAATTTCTTCCTAAAAATACCACCTAGCTACTCTAATTTCTTATCTACAATCCCTTCACATTTTCTTTCTTTCATTTTCTCTGAATCGCTTTCCTCATCTTTCATATTCCTTTCAATCTCTTTGGTACCCTCAAATACCATGTTTAATCTAACTTCCCCATCTTCACAATTTCTAATTTCCCTTGTAGTTCTATATCTTCTCACAATATAATCACTTTCTAATCTACCTCTACCCACAATTACATCAAGATAATTCTATTTATTCCATAACTTTTGTTGTCATATCTCTCTCTCTAAAATCCCAAAATTGTATTATCTTTTTGCTTGTTTGTGTCCTCCATATTTTGGGTCTAGGTTCATTTTTCCTTATCTCATTTCATCATCATTCACTCCCTTTAGTCTACATCCCCATAGTTCCAAGGATGACTACTCCATCTCAATAAATATTAGCACCATGGCCTTCTCCACAACCAACATCTTCAAAATTATAAATATTCATTATAGAAACCTACCTCTGATACATATTATAAATACATCATGCACACCTTCAATTTCAAAGTATCCTTGCATGGAAAACTTAGTGATATACCCATCAGAAGTGGTTTTTATCCAATAGTCTATTTCACGTGTCCATTTAGTGTCTAAGTTTCACAGTCTTTCTACATTTACTTTAGTCTAGATGAAATGATTTATATCCCTTGGTCTAAAGCAATAATATTCTAATCTTGACAACTAAATAACTAATAGTTCAAGCAAATTTCACCAAAACACTTCATAAATTTTAACATGAATATGCACAGTTATAATTTCCTTCATCATTATGCCAATTCCTTTGGCCTCATCTTTTTTAGTTTTTTGAATTATTTCATCCAACCATCCTTATAAATATGTTTGACCTGATAGCCATTTAAACATGTTTTAGGAACCATGCTCACCACAACATTATTAATAAAGCTTCCAATAAAAATACATCATAACATGCTATGGAGTATGTCTGTGAAGTGATTTATAGAATCAACACTTAGATGTTAATATAAAAAGTTATATTATTCCTTATACTCATACTTAGTGAGTATTTATAAAAACACAAACTGGAAAGTAAAGAACATTAATTATTACTATATTACGAAGTAAATTCAAATGAACTGAGTATACATGAAATTGGAACAAGTATATAAAGACATTTAAAATAACTATCATCAGATCTCTATATTAATATCTTATATTAGGAACTCTTTTCCTTTACATTCAAACACTATTTAAAGAGATTACAAAGGCTCTATCACTTTACATTCTAGACATTTCTTTTCTTTTCCAAATGATTATTCCATATTCTGTAGACTTTTGATATAAAATCATGTGTCTAATACATATAAAAAGATTTACAATATATAAAATATTACAAGTCACACACTAGTTCATACATACTCTACAATTTTACACTCCATATATCTACTACCAATATAATTAAAACTTACATGATATGAAGCCATTAGGAAAAGGGTAGACAAGGACCTCATAAGCTAATGGGTTGAGTAATATATCATGATAATTAAACATATTACATGATTTTTGAGATCCTTAAGAATTAATTTGAATGTTTTATTGCATCACTTGTATGATTTGAATATTTTGTTACATTATATTGTCAAAAGTGAGAACCGAAGGAGAAGCAACATGTGTAGGAATAAACACCTTATTTTATTAATAAATACCATGAAAAAAATATGGGCATTTAAAAATTGGATTAGAATGTTGATAAATGTTAAATGGCATAAAATAATTATTAAAACCAAGATAAGAATGAATAGGCATGGAAATTCAATATAAACAATGGGAAGAAGGACAATAGTAAAATCATTATGAATACAAACTTTTTTACCTAATATAAAGGATAAATTCTTGTAGGTGGAATTAAATCACTCAAAGATTCATTATTAATTTCAACATGTACTCCCTCATATATCAATTCCTTAGCTAGTTTTATCTTATTTATTTTTTCTCTAACAAAATATATCATTGCATCAATTTATTTAGGAGAAAATGAAAGATATTTTTCAAAGCAAGCACTCTCACATCTACTCATAACATGACCAATTTTATTATTAATATTCAAATAATTGACATTGTAGACACTATAATTTCATAACTTTCATGTCAAAATTGAAAATTGAAATAACTTCCTACAATAACACACAAATAAAGCTAAGAATCATTAAAATATTTATAATCATTCACACAATCATATGTGCACATTATAAGACACATTGGTACATACTTGCTTAGGGAAATACACTACATAGAATCATATAATCCATCATTAACATCCTAAAATTGGTCCCCTTCTTGCAAATGTCTCACAAGGCATATTAAACCAAGTAAATTAAAACCTTTAAAATGAGCATATAAAAGGAAAAAATCAAAGTAATTAACTAATTGTTGGATTATGATAATTAAACTTATTCTAAAATTGAGTTTACATGGAATGTATATCTCATAAATATTGGAAAATCAAATATTTCCTAATATCCTCATCACATAGTAAGTTGTCAATTAAAAATTAATTAAATACCCCACTTTCTAAGGTAATTAAATGAGAAATGGATGGTGTATAAGCAAGTTTTATCACATCTCTTACATTCCTTTAAAACACTCAATCCAAATTATTCCACACTCTAAACATTCATAATTTGGACCTCTTACAATCTCAACCTCTCACATTTATGAAGGTGTGGACTCATTCTCCACCCTCAATCTCGATCTAAGATGGATGATTCATATTCACTCACCAATTATATAAATAGAGGAGCCATTATACATTGTAGACAATATTTTTTGTGATAAACTTATTATTTCAAATACTTAAGAGATATTTAACTATTTATTCACATTACTTTTCCAATCTTGCATATCACAAGGGGAGATGTCATCCAAGTGAATTCATCACATTGCCAGATACTCTCAAGTACTATATTTGGGCTCATCAAAACTTGAATTTAGGTAAGAGAGACATCCAAAGTGGAAGTTATGATTGTGTTATTTATATTCAATTTAGCTTGTTTATGCTCTTTCTTGACTTTTCCCAATTTGAGGACTCATGCTTGAGCTTTAAGTTGTATGTATTTTATTTTAATTGAATAATAACATCTCTAACCCTCTCAAAATCATGTGGTTTGAATATGTCATGCCTAGTGGGACCACATCATACCATCCTTATACTTTAAAAATTAACTCAAGATTGACCTTAATTTCTCCTCTTTATGTTCTAAATTTGTCAAATTTACATTCCTAGGTTAGCAATGGAAAATATACTAATTGATAGAATTGTTACCCTTAAATGGTGATATCAACTTGGTAATTGGTGATATCACTTCTTATTTATTTATATATATTTTTTATTTCGATTTAGACAGTGGAATTGACCTAGGAATCAAATGGGTTGACTTGCATATCATTGTAATTATGAGGGTAAATTTTATGTTATGTCTATATTTTCTATATTTTTGGTGATATTAGATTTAAAAATAATAGACTAACAACTTAATAAGTGAAATCATATTTTTCATTCTAACTATGTTTTTTGGAATTGATAAAATCACTCTATCTAATGGTGATATTATCTAGTTGATCAGTGGAATCACTAGTTTCCTATTATTTGTGCTTTTTATCTATATATTGGCAATATTAATTCTAGAATTGGTGGATTTACCTTGTTAAATAGTGGAATCACCTTGTGACAGTTACCTGAGACCTAAAAAATAGACATTTCAACATCTTCTACTTGTCAAAGACCATAAATCCAAACACTAACTTATTTTATATAGGTATTAGTTGTCAAATAAGTGGTTTATCTCAAAAATGAACACATTTCACATTAGTGCTTAATAATAAACCAACATTTTATTTTGATACTTTAAATACTTTTATTTTATATTATTTGAGTTTTGGTGTTATTTTTTTATGATTTTGGGTGGATTATTATGCATACACTCTCCACTTTCCCTCTTATGAGACCCTGGGAGATCAAATACACATAGGTTACTATTGCCTTTTTATTAAAGTGAATATATAGTATGATCTCCTCTTTCCCACTTGTGGGATCTTTAGGATCAAAATATAGTGAACTTTCCTTTTTATTTTGGTTGTATGAGGTGGATATCATCACCATCTACAAACCCTTAAGGCATAGTAATTGGGATTTCATCCCCAAATATATGTACCAACCTAATTTTCTTGTGGGGGATATAAATTAAGTGCAAGTGTCCTAAGATTTAAGTTACTATATGTTGTAAGAACATTTCATGAAATCAATGGGTTTTTCCTTAATGCTGAGCTATTAGACATCACCCTTGAATTTCAATTACTAGTAGTACTTAATTGAGATCTTACAAATGAAGTGGTCATGAAGGGGCTAGACCCTCATGTGAATTACCCATATTTTTTATTCTTCCAAATACTTTTGATCCCCACATATTTTCAGGTATATAAGGGACCATATATAAATCCTTTTAAAAATGTATATTAAGATAACTTGGCTGAAAATAACTTGTAGTGAGATGGAAACCAACCTCCCTCGATATCTCATGACCTAACACTTAAATTTATGGTTAAAATATTAATTGGATATTAATATTCAATTAATATTAATTGGATATTATGATCTACTTGTGTATCTTCAAAATACTAAAAATTTAGATAATGAGGTACATCAACCTAAATTTAAATATGTGGCACTTGTAATAGAATCAAGTTAAATATAATTTTAAAATGGTCTCTTTAACAACAAATAAGAATATATTTTAATATTTTTAGAGTATGGTGTCAAGTTTTTAACTAACTATCATGTAGACAAATTATGTATCCTTGTTCAAATAGAAGAAATACCCCTAGAGGCAACTTCTACTCATGAACAAGCTATTATACAAAGCTCAAGTCAAAACCTAGAACCATCAAGTAAAGTATAAGGGTAACTTGTATACCCCTCCTATCATATCTAAATCATTATTTCCTAATTACAATATACTAGTCATATTTTAGCTAATTTAGCTACCTCTCTAGTTTTATCTTCATTTAGTAATCCCCCAATTGTGGATTAAAATCAACCAATTTAACAATAATAATATGATCATTTAGCCAATACTCAATAAAACACAAATCCATTATCCAATTGTGAACAAAAACCTTAATTATATCCATTACAAAAAACTACAAACAATATACAACAAACATTTCATTATCTACATTAAGTCCCCCCTAATTCCTAGCAAATCCTTTCTTCCATTCCATAACAACAAATTGAAAATAATCTAAAATAGTAGGTTTCCAATAATTCAATGCATAAAGTTATGAATAATCCATAACAAACACTATCAAATTCCAAATGCATCCCTTCCAATCAATAAAAAGTGTAAAATAATCTATAATAGCTAATTGCCAATAATCCACTACAACAAGTTGTGAATAATTCACAACAAGCATTGCCTATTTCCTAGTAAGTTCCTTTTAATCCACAACAAAAAAATTTGGTGAATCCATAAAAACTCCATTATTATTTACAAAAATTCCCTTCTCATTAAAAATAAGTCCCTTTTCATTCACAATAAATCCTTACCTATCAACAATAAATTCCTCTATACCAATAATAGATTCCCCAAATCAACAATGCATTTGTAATCCACTTTCAAATACAAGTTAGCAACAAATTCCCTATTAGCAGTACAATCCTAGTTCTAGTGTGAAAAAACTTAATAGATCAATGCAAAGGGTACCCATTTTGACATATTTCAATCCAAATCTACCTATTTATCCAAGCCAATCCATTCCACCTTTAAATACTCAGCAACATGCACCTCTTCCATCCAAAAATGTTCCCACTCTTCAATAATGGCAAGAGATTAAAAAAAGGTTGATTTTGGAATCTAAGGAGGTAATAAAGGAAATAAATACAAATTTAAATAGATATGCCCTTATCTATTTGATATGATTTTCCTCCAAGTACCTTTCTTACCTCACTTTGAGGAATCCAAATTCAAAAAAATATAAAGGAAAAGGTGATCCTAAAGAGCATACAAAATAATTTTTTATTATGTATCAAGAGGTAGATTTTAAAAATATTTATTTGATTTATGTGTTTCCACATAGCTTGGGTGGACAAGCCTTAGAATGTTGTATCTGTCTACCAAAGGGATATGTCAACACTTTCGATAACATATCTGATAAATTTGTTAAACACTTCTCATATAACATGGAGCATGAGTTAACTATGGTTTACTTATGCAATTCCAAAAAATAGGGTGGAGAATTATTTTCTACCAATTTTCAATGATGGGGAAGTCTAGCCAGTCAATTTTCACAAAACCTTATAGATAAGCAATTAGAAAGCATCTTCACTTCTAATCTTAATACAAATATATCTCATAATGATACTTAATTATGTCAACATGTTTGAAGAGATTATAAATAAAGGTTACAAATTTAAAAATATCTTAATGATAGGGATTGGTTAGAATTTATTTCTAGAGTTAGGAACAAGCTCAATCCCCAACACAAACACAAGAAAGCACATCTAATAAGCCAAATTTATTTAATAGAAATAAACATGTTGAATGTAATAAAATAACTAAATATAGACATGTAAAAATGGTGTAACCACCACCTATCCAAAATATTCCACCTACTCAGCCACTTGCATCATAAAGACCACCTCCATAAAGGATTTGATATCAAAGAATATTATTATCTAGCCTTGGAGAGCCCATAGAGGTGGTATTCCAAAATTGGTTACAGAAATTAGGGTCATTTGGCCATATACAAATCCTTTTTAAGAAGGATAACCAAATACCACATGGTATAAGGATAATGAATATTTAGATTACCATTGTGTTAAATTTCATGCAACTTATATGTGTATGTAACTCAGGCACTTCATCTAACACTTGCTAGAGCACAATGAAATTGAACTAGAGAATGTTGCTTCTACTTCAAATCAAACCATGGGAATATATTAAGAACCATTTTCAAAGAATGTTTCTAATAGTCAACATCAACCAAACAATTATAATTAGAATAACCACTTTTGTACAATCAAAATTAGTTTCAAGGTTAGAATAAAAATCAAAATAATCATAATCAATGTCAAGATTCCCAAACTAAGTAAATTGGCTATCATAATGTCTCATATGACTATAGCAATGTTTTGGGCTATATTACTAGTAATTATGTGTCTAATATTAATATTAATCCATGTCTATAATTTAACACTACTCATCATGTTTCCATTCTAGGATCTCCCCCTTCACATCTTAGTATCCCTCTTCTGACTTAGAATTACATTGTTACAAATTGACATCCACAGGTTACCATTCAATGTCCTACATCTCTTTCTTCCAATTATTTAACCCTCTTAGGGATAAAAACTATGTTATTACTTACCATTTAAGGTCCTTCATCACCTCCACATCATAATCCAGTCCAAGGCCCTTTGCCTTCAAAATCCAAACCATCTTATTCTTCCACTAAGAATTAATGTGATCTTATGGAATAATTAAATAAGACACCGATTCAAATTTCTATTCTAGATATTTTATGTACATCTTTAAATCCACAATGAAATATTATATGAGATTATATGAAAATCCAAGGTTTTGAATAACTTTTATCCTTCCCAATTATAATCACTTGTCAAAAATTTATCCCCAAATCAACATCTCACATTTGACCAAAGTGACATGTCATCCCATGGTCCACTACATAATAACCCATTTATATTGAAGCATGCATTTCTTGTCACAAGATCAAGTTGGTTATTATAGATAATCATTGGGTTTAAACATTTCCTCATTGAAATTGGTCAACATTTGGGGTACACTTCAATATATCTGTAGCCAAATACTATTAGTGTAGTGTTTTTTTCCCACTAGGTTTTGCCTACATGGTCATATGGCCATTATATGTTATTTAAGCTTATTTAGGTTAGTTATAAAGGGTCCATAGGCTAATTATATTTAATTTTTATTAGTTAATTAATAAAATTAGTGGCTTCCTCAGTTTGCCTTAATTTTCCCTATATGTACCCCACTTTTCCTTTTTTAAAGGGTAATGAAGATTCACATTTATCAATAGACAAGTTAATACGTATTTTTCCTCTCTTAGAATTTTGGAGCTCTTACACTACCTCACAAGATTTAATATTGATTACATGAAATCTATTTAGAGATCTTGGCACACTCTTTCATGGTATCAGATCCTTCTTGATAGCCTCATGCATTAGACTCCCTTGTAAGATCCTTCATGCATTCACCTTACTATGATTTTTTATTATATCTTGGCCACCATTTTTGACCTTGGAGGTGTTTTATTAGCCTACCTCAAAACTCATGTCAAAAGTCCTTTGATGAAAAATTTGTTTACATATATTTTTTGGGGTTTTTTAAGATCTAAAATGGGTTATTTTTAGATTTTTGAGAAAGTTCATAGATTTTCCTAAAAATAAATTTCTTCCATCTAGTTAGACTTCCATACAGGTGAAGTAATCAAGCTTGCAAACCCCGATTTACTCTCCATAGACCAATTCAGGTTCTTAGAAGGCAATTACTTGATTCTAGACCAAATTAGGTTTTTAGAGTGTAACAACTTACTTCTAGATAAAATCAAGTTTTTGGCATTACTTTACTTCCAATTCATGAAGTTAAGTAAATTAGTCTAAGAAAATTGAATTACATTATTTGGAAGTAATCACGTTTATCCAATGCCACAACTAGAAGTAATCAGGTTTCTCAACCCCAACAACTTTATCATAAACTAAATTGAGTGTTTGTATTACTTTACTTCTAATTCATGAAGTTAAGTAAAGTAGTCCAAGAAACCCAAAATACACTATAGGAAGTAATCAAGATTCTCTAGGGTAAATTATTGGAAGTAATAAGGCTTCTCCAAGGTAATTACTTATATTTAATAAATCTTTAGTAGTTGGACTTCATAACCTTGAAATACACTGCCAAGAAGTAATTGGGTTTTCTAGGGTCAACTACCCATTTACTTTTTTAAATTGTATATGTTTAAAACCCTAAAGTAAAGTTGTTCAAAGAACCCAAAATACATTTCCAATAAGTAATCAAGCTTTCCAGGGTCAATTACTTCTTACTTAAGTAAAGCAATGTTGAAACCCTAAATGATGTTCAAGAGGGTGTCAAATTTTAAGTAAAAGGTAATAAAGAAATAAAGTAAATTTATTTCCATTTTTTGATGAAAAACCCCAAAGAAATGGTCCAAGAATATGTGGGAGTAAGTTTTATATATGTAACTCTTTTTTTGGTGCCATTTTTTTTTAAGTGCATATTTTCTCGAGCTCTACACATTAGTGACATTATTTCAGGACTTTTGTAACATCCATTTTTCACATGGTGTAATATCTTAAAACTCTCTTCAAACCTTTATACATTTCCTCTTGGATGCATTATCGACTATGCCTAACATCCCTCTCATACTTTCTCACACTAATTGCTCATCGATGCATTCTCAGTTATGCCTAACATCTAAGACTGAGTGTGTGTGCATTGTAACTTCATGGGGGGTATTCTTGATAGTTTAGGGGGTACTTGTATTGTGTAATTTTTATTCTTTGATTTCATTTCAATTTTTAAAATTTGTCTAATTCTAATCTATACTCTAAAGGATCTAAATATCAAACCACTCACACCATTTAACTATCTAGAATGAAAGTCTAAAATACAACTCACTTTGAGAGGTAAAGGACTCTATCGAATTACTATAGGTGAGGAAACTAAGCCATTTATAGATGCAAAAAATGTTAAGTGGTATAATAAATGTGCTGAGGCCTATGGGTTATTATGCATATCAATGTGTCTTGACCTTCTATTTCGTGTTGAATCTATAAAAACTTTGAATAAAGTCTGGACAATCTTGGAAAATATTTTTGAAGTACATGACATCATGAAGGGTCATGATCTAGAGAATGGGCTCATCACATTGACCCCAAGTGACTGTGACACCCTAAAATAATTCTTTACAAATTTTAAATCACTAAGACTGTAGTTGAAATAATGTGGCATTGATAAAATAGATGACTAGTTGATTCTATATGTGCTTGCAAAAGTGGGTCATAACTATTCAATTTTCATCTCTACATTTCATGCTACCAAACATGCACTTGAATACACTTGGAAAATTCCATAATTTGATGATTTTATTATGGATATAACTTGCGAGAAAGATAATTTGGTTCAAATGGGTACACTGAAATCTTCAAAATCATATGCCTTGATTGTCAATCAAGACAAGAAGAAGCCTTTAAGTAGTGGAAAATAGGAGAAGAAATAATCTAAACTAGATCATGAGCATAGGAAGAATTAGAAATTATATTCCAAGCCTAAAGCATCATCAAATGAGTCTTCCTTAATTGGGAAACCTAGGAAGGAGAAACTCAAATGTAACTTTTGCAAGAAACTTAGACACAATGAATCTTAGTGCATGAAAATGAAGATTGACACCTTGACTAAGATGCTTGAGAAGAACAACAATAGTCTTCCTAGATCCTCATCTTAGAACACATCCACATGAGATTATATAAAGGGTAAAGACAACAAAAAGGGTAAAAACAAGGGTAAGTCACTTGTAGTATCTTCTCAGGCTTCAACTTGGGTTATTGACTCGAGTGATTGCTATCAAATGGCCTCTTTAGAGGATCTATTTTCAAAAATAGAGCCATGTTCTATGCCTTCAATTCTCATGGGTGATGACACTTCAGTAAAAATAAGTGGTAAAGTATTGATTGAAGTAAGTGACAAGACCTTTAATGATGTTCTATGTGTTCCTTCACTATCCACTAATCTTTTGTCAATTTATCAAACCACTCACATAGGTGTAGGGAATTGATTTGAGTTCACACCTGATTCAATGGTCATCAAGGAGATACACAGTGATATCATAGTGGCTTATGGGAAGGCCAATCATTATTATAGGTTGTATACCTTCTCACATTTATCCCCTAATTAGCCCTCAGCTACACTGCTTACTCATGTAGATGAAGTAAGCAAACTATGACATTAATGGTTTGGCCATTTAAACTACCATTACCTAGAAAAACTTAGTCATCATGATATGGTTTTAGGGTTGTCTAAATTCATATTCTCATATGGCCTATGCAATGGCTAAATTCTTGGCAAGCATCCAAAAGAGAAATATGACAAGGTCAAAGTAAGGAGAGCTAAACAGAAGCTAGAGATAGTCCATAGTGATTTAGTAGGTCCATTTCCAAAACCTTCATTCAATAGGACAAGATACATGCTCACATTCATCAATGAATTTTTTAGGTACACCTAGGTGCTTTTTCTCAAAAATAAGTCTAAGGTCTTTATTCACTTTAAGGACTTCCAAGCACTCATAGAGAAGTAGTCAGAATGTTCCATTAAAACCTTAAGGACTAACAATGGAAAGGAGTATGACAACAATAGGTTTGAGTAGTTTTGAATATTATGTGGGATTTAGATAAAACACATAGTTCCATACAGTCCTCAATATAATGGTGTGGTTGAATGCAAAAACTATACTTTAAAAGATATGGCAAATTGCATGCTTCAATCAAAGTCTCTCACTCCTCATTATTGAGCCAAAGTAATCAATTATGTGTGCTACATTCGAAATTGAGTTCCACATAAAGTCTTGAATGGAATCACTCCTTTTGAATCTTAGGATGGTCACAATCCCGTAGTAGATCATTTTCAAGTGTTTGGATCACCAGCAATGGCCAATGTTCCCAAGAAGAAATGCAAGGTAATAGACCCTCAGAGTCAGTCTTTCATCTTTTTGGGGTATACAAAGGGTGTTAAGGGATATAGGATTCTCCATCCTAAAAATCATGAGTTTTTCATTGAAAAGAGTGTCAATTTTTATGAGGGCCCACTTGAACACAATCCTGGCACTCTAGACTCTTTAAAAGTCTCACTAGACATTGATTCCACTTTAGATAGTGATATAGATTACTATGTACCTAGGGATATAATATATTATTTTATATGGGTTAATGGAGATGCCGACATGTGATGCACATCCCCCTTAGTAGTTAGATGGGTCTAATGTATTAGTAATGGAATAACTTGTGGAATTAGTGCATTAGGTAATGGTCAACCTACATTGGGATTAGGAGGTTACCCATCCATTATAGGTCTATATAAAGGAGATGATTATCATTATAAAGATATAAATTAAGCATTGATTTTTCTATTATAAGAGGATATTAGATGTTTTCTCCTCGAAGAGACATTGTAATATATTGGACCCATCTAACTACTAAAGGGGGTGTGTGCCACATGTTGACATCTCCATCAACCCATATACAATAATATATCATATCCCTAAGTACATAGCATTGATCCACCTAAAGATCCTCCTGATGATGAGGATGACTCTTCTTCTTCAAGTTTAAGCGATGAGAGTAGTGATGAGGATTCTCTTCCTCCATCTCAAACTCACACTATAGATGATGAGGACTCACCTCCTAATTCTCTAATCTCATATAATTTTGGTCCTATTTGGGCTAGATAGACACTTTAAAGTGTTGGAGGATGGGTTAGAAATCCATCAAATATAAGGAAGACATAATCATAGTTTTAGGGGATATCACATGCCTACTTGGCCATTACCTCAAATCCATAAACCTTTCATGAGGCATCTAGATTTTTAAAATGGGATTCTACTATGTAGGAAGAGTATAGTTCCCTAATTAGGAGCAAAGCATGGGACTTGGTCCCTTTTCCAAAAGGAAGAAAATTAGTCTATTGCAAATGGGTTTATCAAACCAAGTATGGTGAAAATGGGTCAATCGATAAGTATAAATCTTATTTGGTTTCAAAGGGGTTTTCTCAAGTGCCTAGCATAAACTACATTGAGACATTTTCCCTTGTACCCAAGATGACATCTATAAGACTCACTCTAGCCATCATAGTCACACACTAATGTTTACCAAATGGATGTAAAGAGTGAGTTTCTACATGGTGACCTCAAAGAAGAGATATATATGGAGCAACCACAAGGCTTTATAGAATATACCTCCTTAGTCTATAGACTCAAAAAATCTATCTATGAACTCAAACAAGCCCTTAGGGCATGGTATGCCAAGATGGACTCATTTCTCCTTATAGTTGAGTTCATGAGATGCCACTCAGATCTAAATGTCTACATCTTGTGGTAGGATGATTCTCTATTGATCCTAGTTATCTATGTGGATGACTTACTAATTATAGGGATCTCATAATCATCCATCTCAGTAGTGAAAACTACACTTTTTGATAGATTTTCAATGATAGACATGGGATTGCTACACTACTTTCTCAAGAATTAAATCATTCAATCAGATTTTGAGATAAATTTATCACAATCCAAGCATTATCCTGATTTGATGACAAGGTTTAACATGGATGATTGTAAGCTAGCTCCTACTCCCTTCTTATATGGTGTGAAGCTTGAGGCTAATTATCCTATACCACTCATTGATGCAACTCCGTATTGGTAACTAGTGGGTAGTCTTATCTATCTCAAACATAGTAGACCTGACATATCCTATGTAGTTGGTTTGGTCTCCTATTTTATGCAAGAGCCACATGAGTTGCATTGGAAAGAAACAAAGAGAATTCTTCACTACATTCAAGGTTTGAAAAACTATGGGATACACTATGTAGTAGGAACAAAGGTTGATTTGATTAGATACACATATTTAGATTGGGTTTGAGACATTCAAAGTCAAAAGTCCACTTTAAGCTATAATTTTTCACTTGGTTTGGGTCTTATAAGTTGGTCAAGAAATAAGTATCATGCAATTTCTTTATCATCCATAGAGGCAGAATATAGAGGGGTTGTTAATGCCATCACTAAAGAAATCTAACTTTAGGGGTTTCTCACTGAGTTTGGTGTCTAGTTTCATAAGACAACAATCATCTATTGTGATAGCCAAAGCACTATCCAAATTTATTGGAATCTAGTTGTCCATCAAAGGACCAAGCACATAGAGATTCACATGAATTTCATTAGGAATATTATCAATGATTAAGTCATTGATATTTAATGCTATCCAACATTAAAGCAAAGTATAGATATTCTAGCCAAGCTTTTCACATAGAGTAAATTTTTTCATCTACGAGATCTCATCAGGGTTAGGGCTACTCCACCTCTTCTTCCTCATATGTAGGTTCATCACTATGTACTTGGGTACCTCATCATGATTTCAATACTAGGACCCAATTCTCATCTCACCTAAGCTAGGTTTAAGGGGGGGTGTTAGTGTAATGCCTTTTTTCCACTAGGTTTTGCCTACATGGTCATATGGCCATTGTATGTTATTTAAGCTTCCTTAGGTTATTTTTAAAGGGTCCATATGCTAATTATATTTAATTTTAATTAGTTGATTAGGAAATTAGGGGATTCCTCATGTTTCCCTAATTTTTCCTATATGTACCCCACTTTTCCATTTTGGAAGGTTAAGGAGGATTCACATTTTTCAATAGACAAGTTAATGCATATTTTTCCTCTCTTAGAATTTTTGAGCTCTCACACTACATCACAGGATTAAACATTGATTGCATGAAATCTATTTAGAGATATTGACACACTCTTTCAAATACCATAAATATTAAGGCATATTATAATGCAAAGAAAGAATCAACAAGCACCATTTATTTGTTTGTCCTTATTGGTCCTGTCACCCATAATATTGATTATCATGTCATTGATATTAAAACTATGCATAATTTATTCCTTTGATGTCCTTAAATCTATGAATTATGTGAAATCCCTTCTTCATTACATAAATGATTAAAATTCCCCTATTATAGAATGGAGGTTACTATTCCTAGCAATTTATAGCCATATCATTATTGTAAGCATTTTAAAGATAAATATGGTTAGTACAACTATTGTTTTAGGACTGAGCATGTACCCAAAAAGGACAAGAATGTATCTCTTAAATATCCCAAGTCTAATTATATTGACCCTAATAACCTTACATCCAATTCTAATGATTGGCCTCCTCAATGGTATTCCCATTTAATAATTGAAGATAAGGTCATGACATGTATGGAATCAAAGACACATTCCATATTTCCAAATTACCCATGTCTCCAAAATCCCATGGAAAGCCAAATATGGAGTGGAATAAAAAGGTTGATTCTCATCCAAAATAATTTCCTCCTTTTGTTAAAAATATTTCATTTAATCAATAAAAACTCAACATTTATGGCAACTCTTGGCTATATAATGATGATTTCACATCTTGCTATTAGAGCACTAAATGTATCATTCCAAACACAATCATGGCATATAAATATTAAAAAGGAAAGGGCTTGGGGGAAAATTAGTAAGTTATTATTTATCATGTCTCTTCAACAAAACATAAAGGTATTTGAGGCATTGGATACAAATCACCTGTAAGTGACCCCTCAAATTTCAAGAGTGGCACAACTTTGACATCTAACAAAAATGATCTCGATAGTGATGCAAAATCCTATTATAATATCTATGATGATCTAGATGATATGAAATTATTTGATAAAAATTATGTCCTTACCATCACATACACATGTAATTTCCCTCTTACCCTCCATTATCTCGAATTAATTGATTGGGACCAGTAAAATCATGTTAAACTATTAGATGACTTCCAAAACAAAGAAGTAATTTCAAGATTCATGGGCCGTAGGGATGGCCTATTGATTATAGATTTAAAATATATATATTAAATTACATTATACCTTATTTCCTACCTTGGAGATTAGGTGAACTTCCTTAGTCAACAAAAATAAAAAATAAAATTAAACATTGAGGTCAACTAGTGAAAACCTCTTTAAGGCACTTTTGGACTAGGGTAAAAAAATGAGTGCCTTGGTGAAAACCTATTTCAAGCACAAAAAAATGGGTAAGTTCACTCTCTTATACATGAATCATATATCCACACAATTACATGTATTACATTTGGTTCATATATTAGTCTATAAGAACAAAGTATATTTGAATGGTTGGTTTAAGATTTTCCTCAAACATTTGTTAAATGGCCTTTACCCTCCATGGGTGATTATTATTCATATTAAATGAGTGAACCTAATGGCATAAATCATATGGAGAATATAAATTTTCATAATTACTCTTTATTTTATAGTATAGTTCCACACTTATTGTGGAAGACACCACCAAAGTCAATGTTGGTACTACAAATGATTCTAAAATTGTCAAGCTTAGTGTGTCCCATATTGTAGAGGAACATAATTTCATCATCATCATCATTATTAAGAAATTATTTGACATATTTTTATGTTATTATGTAAATTTTCCTAAGATATATTCATATTTAGTTTTATACCATATTTTTATACACCTAGATACCAATCCTATTAAATAAAAGTTGAAAAAAATGCATCTATGTATTGCCATCTTAGTCAAGAAAGAACTAGAGAAATTGTTGGAGAAGGATTCATTAGAACAATTTATTATTTTGAATGTATTTATAATATCATCCCAATCATTAATAAACCCATTGGTATTCACCTTTGCATGTATTTTAGAGACATCAACAAGGCATATTGTAAGGATGATTTCCCATTATTGAACATTGATATGATCATAGACTCAACAATAGGATATGAAATACTATCCCTCATGGATGGTTTTTCAATTAAAATAGATTAAAATAAAACTAGAATATTAGCATAAAATAATGTTCACCACTCCATGGGGAACATTTTATTATCAAGTTATGCCATTCAGCTTGAAAAACATTGATTCTACATATCATTATGAGATGAATATCATCTTCCATGAAAAATGCATGATATTAATGAAGATTATGTTGATGATATTATATTTAAATCAAGAGCACATGTAGGACACCCAATTATTTTATGGGCTTCATGAATATAAGGTACACCTTAATCCAAACAAATGTGTATTTAGTGTCACTTCAAGAAAATTATTAGGCTTCATTATTTCCCATAAAATATTGAAGTCAATCCTAAAAAGGTTAAGTAAATCATATAAATTCCTCTACCATCCAATTTAAAATAGTTACACAACCTACAAGGTAAAATCTAGTCCATTCATAGATTCATTTTGTAGCTTGTTGATCAATGCCATATTTTTTTTCGCCTCTTAAATAAGGGTACCACCTTTCAGTAGAATATCAATTTTCAATAATTATTTTTGTATTTAAAATTTTATTTGGAAAATACATCAGTGCACACCCCACCAATGTGATATAATCCACTATTACTCTACATTTTAGTGACTAAACATGCCTTAGCGAAACTTATGTCCCAACATGATGATTAGGGAAAATAACATGTAGTATACTATATGAGTAAGGCATTGCTCACATATGAACATAATTATACACCCAATAATAAAGCATGTTTAGCATTAATCTTCACATCCCAAAATTTATTTCATTGCATGTTGAATAACAAGGCCTTTTTAATTATTAAACTTGACCTACTCAATTACCTTCTATCTAAAGTAGCTTTGATTGGTCATATGACCAAATGGATTAATTTTATCAACAAGTTTGACATTAAATATGCACATCATAAATCCATCAAAGGGAAAATACTTGTAGACCAACTTTTTGAGGCACATGTTTTAGACACATATCCTTTGAACATTCATTTCCCTAATGAGTTTATCTTTACTCTGGATGAAACACATCAATGGAATCTATATTTTTATGGTTCCTTCACACCTCATACTTTAGGGGTAGGCAAATTTTTCATTATGTCATAGGGGATCACATTCCTAAGGAATTTTAAAATTACTTTTCCATGAACTAATAATATTTTAATGTATGAGGCACTCATTACAGGACTTAGCCTTGTAGTGCAATGGAACATTCAATAGTTGGTTATCTATATATATTCATAATTTCTTATCAATTAGGATACATATCATTATCAAAAAAAGGACAAAAATGTCATGCCCTACAAAGGCATGGTTCATAGTCTCAAATAGAAATTTGAATGCATTTGGTGTGAAATAATACTAAGATCCAATAATTGATTAGTTGATGACATCAAAAATACTAGATCATTGATAAAAATATCCTCTAATGTTTGTGAATATTAGTTATTCATTGAAAATCTTCACACAATAGCTTATAGTCATTAAGAATCAGAAATGGTAAATGATATTTTTTGTACTAATTCCCCTTAGTACCAAAATGTATTCCCTTACCTTCAAGACTATATCCTTCCCATTGATTTATCACATAATCAACATAAATCCTTCATACATAATGCATCATGTTAGACTTTTCTCAATCGTGCACTCCATTATATAAGCTATGATGGGATGCTACATTATTATTTAAACTTAGGTGAATCTGAATTAGCACTCAAAGACATGCATGAAGGTATTTTTGGTGTCATTAAATAGAATGGTCCTTACCAATAAACTCCTTTAGATAGGATAATGTTGGTCCATTATGGAATCAAATGTGTGTGATTATGTCAATAAATGTCTTAATTTTCAAAAACATGGTGATTTAATACATGATCCTTCATGATCACTTAAACCTATTATATATTCTTTGCTATTTTCAATTTGGGGACTCAATCTCATAGGGAATATAAGCACCACAACATTATATGGTCATAAACATATCCTGACTATAGAGTAGGATTACAAGATGTGTTAGTCCATGCATTAGTCAAGAAAACATCTATAAAGAAGCATATAAACACTAAAGCATCAATCCTACTCCCTCATAGGGTGTTGATAATTAATTCTAAGAACTATTTAAATAAGCACTACTATCAAAACTTTTAAATAACATCTCTCCTTCTAAGAGTGACCAAAAAACATACTTTTCCTTGGATTTGGTGTTCCAAGTCTGCATCAATGATGAGTAGCATGCTCCTTCATAACTCACTATCACACAAATGGCTTAGGCTCACAATAATCATTTGATTTGTAAAATTTGGTGAATATTTTCTATAAAAAAAAATTGCATAGTAATTTTGTATAATTGAAGCTTTAAAATGGTGGTATTGGCTCACTTATTTATAGCTTTCTAAAAATTTCCAAGATCAGTCATGACCATCCATATTGAGATCAATATGTGTGGCCATAAATTGATTCAATTTTAAAGGGATAAACTATAAATATTCCCATTAATATTTAGAATAATGGGGCATTGATGAGGAATTAGAGAGCCTAATCCTGATATTTGTTATATTAATTACCTATGGATTCCACCCCATTGATGATGTCATGGGATGATGTAGATTTAAGAAATGAATTTCCAATAAATAGATTTACAATAACTTCCATGCAATTTTCACTTAGGCTCTTGATTTGGTTTAATTTTTCTAAGTGACTTTGATTAAATTTATGCAATTCTTTAGAAATTTGTTGCATAATTAATCAACTTGGTCAAAAATGTCATTTTACTAAGTCATAATTTGAATGGAGTCTAAGTAAAAGAAGGTTTTAGTTATGTATATAATAATACCCTAGTTAGGGTATCATGGATGTATAATAACACATGAACATGATGTGTGCTACCGAATTAGAAGAATTCAATGGTCTAGAGTGTCATTTTTCATGGTCACAATTTGAATCAAAGTGATTTAATAAAATATAATAATCATATGAAATGCATTACCCCATTTAGGGATACATTAGCCTAAATTGGTACTTGTACATGACAAATTCAAATGATTTAGCATGTTTTAGTGATTTTTGCCTAGATTATGCATTATTATAGAATATTTATTAGATTGATAATTTATAGCCCAATAGTGATAGGAATTGGATGTCTAAATTTTACCATTATTTGAGAGGGTATAGTGAGACATTAAATAGAAGAAACATCTTTTCAAAGAATGAAAATGTCACTATAATCAAAAGAAATTTCATTCCCACATTCCATTTTTAAAGTTTGAATGAATTATAGAGAAACATGTTTATGAAATGCCCCAAATATCATTTAGACAACCCATGATGCCCCCTCAAGGGGAAAATAGAAAATTTGAGAATATTTGATGGGTGGGCCCTTAATTAGAATAAATTATAATCTTGTTAATTTCATCAAAAGAGACTAAAAAATAGAGCAATTAGAAGAAAACAACATTAAAAATATATCAGTGAGACCAAAATAGTATCCCAAGAGAGATAAAATGATGAAACTATAGTCCAATGGGTGAAAATATTGAAAATTTCACTATATTTTGACCCCTAGGGGTAAAACTAGTTCATTTTCACCCTAGTTATAGTAATTTCTAAGCTATGAAAATTTCATGTGATAGAGCTAAGAATATTGGCCAACATCCTACACCACCATCATCTTGGGGAGTATGTGAGAGAGAACTAGTAACCACCAAGGAGTGGAGCATTGGTAGGTACCTTTTTTGTATTTAATTTGGTCATTTATTGCATTTATTACATGTAGTAAAATGGTATTTGGCTGATCCCACCGCTTTCCCAATTTGGAAAATGAGAAGTTCACTCATAAAAATGGTGAGAACAATATGAGAGCAATGATCTTGCCAAAATTTTGGTAGGATCACAAGTCAAAATGGAGATATCACCAAGAAAATGGTGATGTGACATTTTTGGGAGTATTTCACCCTATCAAATAGTGAGTTCACCAAGATCGATGGGATTGCCCTGCTAATTAGTGAGAATGACCTATTGAATGGTGGGTCATGATAATTAGTAGCATTGCCCTGTAAAATGGTGGGAACATCTTTATAAATGGTAATATTACCAAAATAATGGTGATAATTATAGAATAAAATATTATAAGGCCCATAGGATATTAATCTAGGCCTAAAATTAGAAGAAGAGAAATAGAGACACATAGACTATTAGTCTAGGCCTCAAAATTAGGAGAATATAGTGAATGATAGAAAGATAAATGACCTGATGCCCTATTTTTTATTTACAAGAGTGAGTTATGGTCATCACTTCATGAGAGAGGTGTACTCAAGTATTACAATGATAGGGGTTGATGATGGATGAGCTCATGGGAATCTTAGTAGTAATGAACCTATATCACATAGCATGATTACTAGTGATCCACATAAATAGAGATTATTTATTAGTAGTAGTAGTAGAGAGGTATAACTCAAATAAGTCTAATTTTCATCTAAAAATTAGGGAGGTTATAGTGGCACTAGAGGACGTACACTAGATTTAATAGGTACCTATGTGAGGACCCAAGATTACTTGGATGGGGGTAAGATGGTAGGCCATGTTAGATGACCTTTATAGGGTAGTGGACCATGAGATTATTAATGAGTGTATAAACTTGGATGCTCTAGAGGACTTAGCTTATCCCCTAGAGGGTGGATCAAGATAGGGATGGTTCTCCCATAGGTGGTGGTTTTGATAGTGCTTATCAATGGCTTTATACTACCTAGCAAGAGTGGACAATTATCTCCATTAGGTTTGATCAGCATGGTGCAGTAGATGTTTGATCAACTGACATAGTTTTCATAGGGACTTATGATTTTTACATAGTTGTACAAGGATTTATATATTATTATGTATCAATGAGCATACAACATGATCCATAACACATTACAATAAGTATCGGTCTAAGAGTATATACCTATTGCATGGATAGTGGGGTCAAGATATTAAAGGGGACCATAGGATCACATGGCATGGGAATGGTACCCTATAGGACTAGACATACAGGGACACTTTGGGGACTTGCCTTATGATCAATGAGTAATTGATGAGATAGAGGATGGAGACTTCATTTGGCATCCCTTCTTAAAGACATAGTTTTTATGGCTAGAGGACTTGTTTATGATCATATATAGGATCACTTCATGCTATATTATAGGGTTTCATGACTATGGGGTATAAAGATATAAGATAGATCAATTCCAACAATAGTTTGGCATGTAGAAAGATGTGTTAAAGGGTCCACATTACTTTACACATGTGACCAATTATATCATAGAGTGGGGGCCACCAATGCCTAGGGTAGAGGTAGTCATAAAGTATGATAGGGTGGTTTATGTTCTATGAGACTATGTGAGAAGAGTTCCAGATGCAGGGGTTATCAATGCATATGTCACATGGTGGATCAAAGTGAGACCCATATAACTAACAAGGCAATTACCCTAGCATCTAGTCTTGAGATAGAGATGGCTTAAGATGAGGAGGGACTAGGGATAGGCCCTAGCACAGTGATAGGGTTAGGTGCCTAAATAAGAATCCATTCCATATGCTATTCCATTATAAGTGGTATAACCTTAGTGATAGAAGGATCCTATAGAGTATGTAGAGATGGTTGAGCTAGATGGTTAGGATGTGGATACAGTGGATGCCCCAAGTGGCAATGGAGATCATGGGGTTAGTTATAGAGATTTAGTGCCCTTTAAGATAGGTATATGTACAATATCAAGAAGGGAAGGGCCCTCATACACAAGGAGGTCTATAAAGGACTAAGCTTTGATTGATAGGCACTAGAAAGAGATTATTACATGCCTCTTAAAGATTGTAGGTTTATAGAGAACTATAGTTGGGTTATAAGTGCAATTGATTACAACTCAAGAAGAGACCACTAGGCTATAGGGTCTTATTATATCTATGGATACAAAGATTGTTGGGCTTAGAGGACAATTGGCATAGTTATCAAGGGTTCAAGCCTAGTTAGCCACATGATATGTGGAGTTCATGACAATAGTTAGCAAGTGGTATTTTGATCATGTAGAGGTGGAGAGGCTAATGCAGGAGAGGGATTAGGCTCATTGAGATGGGATAGATATAGGGGTAAGATCAGCTAGATCCTTGGCTAATATGATTGTGTAAAAAGGTGATTCCTTATATATGAAGGATGATGTCCTACATGCCAAATATGAAATAGCCTACTAGAGGTGGGCATATAAGGTATTAGTTTCTATAGAGTAGAGAGTGAAATCTTATAGGGAGTATATGAGGTCACAACAGATGAGTTAGACCTCTAGGTTTAGATATGTGATTGAGTTAGAGTAGTTAATGATGTATCCAATTACACAAGTAGTCATGGGGCCTCCACCACCACATCCACCAATAGTTCTTACATCCATGATGGATTAGAGTTTTAAAAAGAGTCCTTCTAAGGATGGCCATGATGAGAGCTGATTTTGTGAGCTCTTCTCTTTTTGTATTTATGAGATGTATAGATACTCTTAAAATATATAAAAAATGATTTTGATATATATATATATATATATATATATATATATAATGAAGGAATATTAAAATTACATGTATAATTAGAAATAAGATAAAAATTGATGTCATATATATATATATATATATATATATATATATATATATATATATATATATATATATATATATTGACATCAATTTTTATCTTATTTCTAATTATACATGTAATTTTAATATTCCTTCATTGTCACATGATATTTTCATTTATGATATGTTTGGATATGCTAGTTTTATGAGATGAACGTACTTAGTTAACATAGGGATGGTTATGTATTTATTCTAATTAATTTATAACTAGATACTATAAAATAATTTAGGATATGCATGTCCCAAACTAATAATAGAAATAGTCATGTAGACTCATAATGTATGTCAAGAGATGCATGTCTTTCATAGAGTCTTATTTGTTTCCAAAGTTAGCCTACGATATATTTTGTGTTAGGAATTGGTTATGGTGTGTTTAGAAATGATCGTCATCTCCACATTGAATTTTGGATTTAGATCACTTGGTGTTTACTATAGCAATTTTGAAATTTTGCATCATAAGTATGAATAACTTATAATAACATTATATTTCTATTTTCACTTTGATCGATTCAAATGTGAATATTTATAGCTAAGGGTAATGATAAAATTACCAAAACCAAAGTTATAACTATTTACGTTTAAACAAAAATAAAAATAATAGAAAAATAATAATAATACAAAAATGTAACTTATCTTAAAATCAATATATGAACAATCAAGATTTTAATTAGGCATAAGAATGTATAAAAAACAAAGCAAGAATAATTTATTCAATAACATGAAATCAAGATATGAAAATCAAGATCCAAGTGTAGTAATAGAATGTACTTGTAAAACAAAAAAATAAGAAACAAGTTAAATGTAAATGTAAACAAAGTAAGCCTAAGTTAAGGCTATAATCAAAAAATTAACCAAATGTTTTATCACAAAAAAGAACAAAACAATGTAAATAGACAAGACAAAACAAGAAAACAAAAGACAAAAAGAAAGGTACAAAAAAATGCTAAAAAACAAAGAAAACTACTAACAAAAAATGAACAATCAAAAAAATAATAGATAAAATAACAACTTAACAAGGCAATAATGAAAACACACAAATAATGGTTAATCATGATGTTAGTGCAAACAAACAAAGAATGAATTACTCATTTATGCATAATAGAGGCATTAGACTCTATGACAGGGTGACCCCTAATCTAAGAAATAATGACACTAGTATGACAAGACAAAAATAATAGATACAAATTTCCCCCTAAGGGAAGCAACAACATAACAAAATCGGGTAAAATAGAAGAAAAGGAAGGGGTGGCTGAGCTAACTCCAGATGCACAAGGAAAATGGATGTTGCATACATAGTTATATAGATGCAAAATCCAACATGAACTTCAAGGAAAATGTATTTCTCCCAAGAAATGGAATAGAAGAAAAGTGATGATAAGAAAACATGATTGTATGGTAGAGGAATAAGGAAATGTGATCATAAAATGGTGAGTTCATGAGAAATAATTACTTGAAAAATGGTGAGAGCATAATATTATCATTAATAAAGATTAAAGGCATTGTTTTTTTTATTTTTTCAATCAATTTATAATGTTTTTATGTTTCTGGGATAAGTAACAGAAATAAAATATTAAGAAAAGGCCTAGGGATCTACTTAATTGAGGAGATACACTTCCATAGGTAAGAGTTTAAATAATAGAAAAATCGGTTGCAACAAGGATCATGAATATAAATAATGGCACAAAAAACCACTTATCTAAGGAGTTCCACATCAATAGGTAAGTAAAATAGCTAAAATAGTTTTAACAGTACTTAAGAATATAAACAATGGTACAAGGAACTGACTAATCGAGGAGATGCATGTCCAAGATTAGGATTTCCATTGAAAGCTAAAAATGGATGCAACAACCTTTTTAATCTTATCAAGGTGATAAATGCCTATCAAACCATAACAAAATAATAATATAATAGTTTGCAGTATTGGATAAATCTAAAAAACCATTTAGCACGCAAAAACCATGTGTTGACATATCTTCATATAGTTGTCTATAAAAGGAAGCTATGAAATATTGTTCAGACTAAATTGCTTTGTAAAATATGATATAAGTATGTCTAAAATATCTATGAATCATAATTAGGATCATAATTGGTTATGGAATAGAACTGTCTAAGTTACAATGGTCTAGGGTTGTTAAAAGAATATTATTCTAAGTAAATGGTCTAAGTTAAAATGGTCTAGAATGAAATGAAAATGAGTCTAGTGGAATATAAACAATCCAAAGTGCTAACATTCTAGAGTCATATCAGTCTAGATTTACAATGGTCCAAAGGAACAATGGTCTAGAGGTACAATGGTCCAAGGTAGTAGAAGAATATGGTTCATAGTAAAGTGGTCCAAGATAGAATGAGATAAAATAAAAATGGTCGAGAATTAGATGGTCTAGAGTATAATAATGGGATAAACCACTTTCACACAAGTTTCCCCAAAGTAAGGGCTCTTGTAGACAAAGGTATATCATATTCATGGGTTTTAGGAGTGCTTCACCATTTGGAGTAGCCAATCAGTATGTCCCCAATCCATAATTTATTGTGACTACATATGGACCTATCTAATTGGACTAAAACTTACCCTTCTTGTGTTCAACACTAGTGTCCTTATGGTTATCCTTCAAGAACAAAGCACCAATTTCAAACTACCTAGGGATAATACACTTAGTATAGCTTCTATGCAATATGTTCTGATATGTTTTCAAGTTGTCCAAGGTAGCCAAACACTTACCATCAATGAACTCAAGATCTTACAACCTAGAAACTCTATACTCATCATCTCAAATATTCTCCAAAGATACTCATAGTGAAGGTAGATCAAGCTCAATTGGGATAATAGCCTCCATGTCATAAACAAAGGAGTATGGAGTGGCTCTTATGGGGGTTAGATGACTAGTATGATAATCCTAAAGGGTGAGATAAATTTGAAAGTGTTAATTATGACTAACATCATTAACAATTTTTTTCAGGATTATAACAATGGTTTTATTAGATGCCTCAACTTGACTCTTGCCTTGTTAGTTATATGGTGTGGATTTCTTATTCTTGATTTTGAAATGATCACAAAGAGTTTTAACATATCAATTTATAAATTATTTACCATTATTAGATATAATATAGGTTGGGATACCATATCGATAGATGATATGGTAATGGATAAACTTGGAAATATATTTCTTGGTGAAGTAAGTCAAAGGAATGACCTCAATCCACTTATTAAAATACTTTGTAGTAGTGAGAATGTGTTTATGGCCATCAAAATAGGTTGTGTTGATTTTCTGGATGAGATCAAGGCCTCATGTAAAGAATGACCATGGTGTAGTAATTGGCAAGAGTGGTAAGGAAGATGTGTGTATCAAATTACCATGATGCTGGAAAGAAACATACTTTTTGACATGATTACAAGCATCTATTTCCATCTTGGGCCAATATTATCCTATTCTAAGGACTTTCCTGGCTAAGACTACACTATTGGTCTAGGCCCCACATGTTCTTTTATGAACCTCCTTAAGTACTAACTTGGATTATCCCAAAGATAAACAATACACAATAATTCCATCATATCTTTTATGATACACCATGTTTCCAAGGAGGGTATGATGGGATATGCAATGAAGGAAGACATTCTAACAATTATGTGAAAGTTTGGGTGGAAAGACTTGGTCATGGAAATAGTTATAAATGTCTTAGAACCAAGGTAGTTTAGGTGGGGGATTGGGACTAGTAATGGTGAATACCCTCTCTAAATCTAGAAATATATGAGCATGTTGTAGAAGATTTTCAATGTGAAACTAATACTCTTTAGCACTAATGGTGATTTGTATTATGGACCCAATTTTTACCATTGCATCAACAGATATGTTATTGGCTCATAGTACCTATTCAAATTGTATGGATTTGAAGTGAATCTTGATATTATCCACAATGTATTTGTATGGTACAATCTTGTCATTTCATGTTTGATACTAAAATATGGCTTGATTAATAATAAACTAAGAATCCCCATAGGCCATTAATCATTAGATATCCCACTATACTATAAGATTAAGGCCTATAATAAAGGATTCATACTTGGCCATATTATTAGTATAACGAAAATTAATTTGAAATGTTTAGGAAATCAAATCCCCTTATGGTTTAATTAGCAAGATATTAGCCTCGAATCCATGGGATGTAAAGGATCCATCAAAATATAACTTCCACTATTTAGGTTCTTATGGCACTTCTTTTATTATCATAATATAATCATTTAAAAAATCAAATTTGAATGGTTGAGTATCTATAATAGGGGCTTCTGTAAGTTGATCTGTAATGACCTGCCCCTTGATAACCTTTTAATTTTGCTAATCAACATAAAATGCTCTTAATATCATGACCCATTTAGCTAAGTGACCTATGAGAGTTGTTTTAGAGAATAAATATTTGAGAGGGTCAACTTTAGCAATAACAATAGTCTTATTATTTAGCATGTAGTGTTGTAACTTTTTAGAGGCAAACAACATTGTCAAACAAGTCTTCTCCATAGGCATATAGTTATGTTCATATGCCACAATTTTATGACTCAAATATTAGACCTTGTGTTCCTTTATTTGTTAATCATGTTGGTTCAAGAGTTCCCCCAGTGCATGTGTAGTGGCTAAAATATAAAGAATTAATGGTTATCCAAGTATTAGTAGTCGCAAAGCTGACAGGTTAGCCAAGTATGTTATAAGCTTCATAACTAATAATTGACATTTATCATCCCATTTAAAATTGACAATTTTATTCAATATGTGTGTAAAAGGGTGACACTTATCTACCAGTTATGAAATGAACCTACAAATAGATTGAATCCTTCCTTGCAGGCTATAGAGATGTTTGAGATTAGAAGGTAGAGTGATTTCCAAAATGGATTTGACCTTAGTAGGATACATTTAAATACCTATTTGGGATATAATGAACCATATTAACTTAATTGAAGTGATATTAAACACACACTTCTTAAGATTTAGACAAACTTTGTACTCATAAAGTCTCTCAAATATCTCCATAAAACATCAAGATGTTTGAAACGTGTTTTTTATTTTTTGAGGATGCCATCAACATAGTATTCAATGATATTATAGATCATTTCATGAAATATGATATTCATGGCATGTTTATAGGTGGCCCCAACATTATTCAATCCAAAATGTAAGACTTGGTAACAAAAAGTTCCCTAAGGTGTGGTGAACGTAGTTTTGTGTTGGTCCTCTAGAACTGTCTTGATCTAATTGTATATTGAGAATCCATCCATGAGGGACATCTTATACCCAGTAGTAGAATTGACAATCATGTCAATATTTGGTATAGGAAAATCATTTTAGGGACACACCTTATTTATGTCTCTAAAATTAGTACAAATGTGTATACCTCATGGTTTTTTACTTATTAGGACTATGTTTGATATCCACTCAAAATAGTCCAATGGTATAATAAATCTAGCTCTTAATAGTTTCTCTAGTTCCACTTTTACCAAAATAGTGATATGTGGATGTATATTTCTCAATTTATGTTTGACTAGATTAGTATTTACATGGACAACAAGTCAATGCACAACCAAGTTAGGGTCTAGGTCTGACATGTTAGAGTAAGCCCATGCAAAGATATCAATGAAATCTCTTAGAATGGTGACAATTTAGTCACACTCTTCATCAATTAGGGAGGATTTGGGATTATCATAAGCTCCCAAGTTCACTTCAATGGTGTTTTCAATGAGGATTTTAGTACCAACTTATAAAATGGTGGGTAGTGTTTGATCATAATCCTTTTCTTCTACTTCAGCTTCTATTTATTATTCCCAAAGCTCAAAATAATGATACAAATATAAATCTACCAATTTAGGTAGTGTATAACTATAAAATATCTCTAAAAAATCAAGATCAATATGCTCAAATACTTTATGATGTTTTAATGTGATATTGGCACTGGTCATAGAGCTAGGACTTGGTAGACACTAGGAATCCTTTAGAGATGAGCAAACTTACCCATCTAAGATCACCTAAAATAGGTTTTCACTCAAGGTCTTGAATTTTTATTTACTACTTCCTTGATCAATGAGTACCTCAAAGAGGTTTTCACCCAAAGATATTGATGGTTTATCTTTTTCATGACCAAGAAATTTTACTTCTCTAAAGTAGGCAAAAAAATTGAAAGAGAATTCAAAGCCTTGTTTATGATCACCAATTGGCAATTTGTATCTGAGGCCCATGTACTTGTCAATATATTCCTCATCATAAAATTCATTTATAGGTATAACAAAATCTTTATGGTCCCAATAAATGAGGTCAAGATGGTAAAGTCAAAGGGGATAATGGGATATGATAGTCATAATGGAGCTAGAGTCAAATAGATCCATGTCAACAAGCTCATCATAAACTCTATAATGGGATGATATGTCATTTCTAGGAGTCTTATTTCTAGTTGACTCAAAATAATCATGATAAAAATATATGAGGTTACCCCTAGGTAGTATAAATTTGAGACCTTGACTCATATTAGGTTTACTAGCTGATAATGGTTTTAGTATTCCTTACTCTCATGACATAAGGCCTTTACATATATAATTAAAGTTGTCCATAATCTGATTAGGGATAGGGTACTTAGGATTATAAAAACAATCAACAATGCCATTAAAATATAACTATTTTCCTTCAATAAAAGCTTCTTAATCTTGATTTGGTGAAGTTCTCAGTATAAATATCATCGGTGGTTTTTATGTTTTTTTTTCTTTTCCAAATTATATTGGGTATGCAAGGGTTTTAGAGGCTTAGGTTGATAAAAATACTTATCATACTTGGATAACTTATCAATTTGAAAGGCATATTTCAAATGGTACATGAAAATGTTTGCATCCTCAATAGTGACCTATTGTGCAAGTGTTATTAGGAATGGATCAGCCGAAGTTGAAGTAAGGTCACTTGCGTTGATATAAATGGACTTGGGTGGTTTAAAAACTATTTATTTATTATTTTTATGATGAATTCTTAACTAGGTAAATAGTTATAATTGTGAAATTTAGCCTCTAGGTGTCTTCAATACTAGTAGGGCTATAGATCAGTAGGAATGGTAACTTTAATCCAATCATTGGGGAAATTGAGGCATTGGTGTAAAGTAGATGGGGCATTTTATACTTCATGGATCTAAGGATTAACAAGAATTATATTTTATGTAAATTCAATATCCATAATATGGCATAAAGTATGATGTGATACAAACCCAATAATGATTGGCAAATAGATAGTTTCAAAATATTCTCTTTTGTCATTGTCGCATGCCTTGATCATGATTATTTTAGGTTTAATATCCTTGATAGTATACCTTAATCATTATATTAACTTGGGAAATAATATATTCATCCTTGAACCATTGTCTATAAGAAGCTTCTTGATCTTATGATTTTCTATAATGACCTCAATATACAAGAGGTTATTATGGCTAGGATTAAGAGTAAACATATCTCTCTGATCAAATGTAACTTATTTAAAAGGAGATAAATTCCCCAAAAGTGTTTGGAATTATTCAAGGTTAATGTCTTGTAAGATAGTGGACTATTAAATAAATTCATTTAAAATAGTTTGGTGGACTTCTGACATACATAAAATATCTAGGATATAAATTTGTGCAGGGGTTTAACTTAGTTGGTCCAATATGCTATATGGCTTTGCAATGGATGCATGAGAGGGTTTAGCCTTAATTGGTATAGTGTTTAGTTTTGGATTTGAAGGCATAGTGTCCACATTTAGTCTAGGGTTAGAATATGGCAAAGGGCCCTGGAGAGTGACTCATGAGAATTTATTTGTGATTTTGAAATCTAGAGTTGACAAGGAGCTATTATAATTAAAAGAAGGTAAAGGGCCTTAGATGGTGAATTATGAGCATCTATTTGCATTTTTTAAATTTTGAGTTGGTAGGGAGTCATTATAATTATAAGTAGGGGGTCTAGGGATAGTAACCCATGAAACATGAGGTGCAATGGAATTTATTGAACCTAATGTGGCATTACTTGAAGAGTACGGGGTTAAACCTATAATGGGGGGTATAGTTATTTGAGAAGCATTATATGGTTCACAAGATTTGATGGTGATAATGGTAACATGATTTGTAAAAACATGTTCCATAGTGTTATTATAATCATATGGCATATTTTTGTAACCCAGGTTATTAGCATGTATATTATGATCCTGATTATGATCATGTTGATTATGATTCTATCCTTGTGATTATTTCCACTGGTTCTACCCTTTATTTTGATTATTTATTACTAGTTACTAATTATGTTTATGAAATAGGTCCTTGTAAATTCCCATGTCTTTATTAGTGTTATGATCCATGTGTTTCACTTCAATTTCACCACTTTTAATCAAGTAATCTATAATATGTCTTAATTGAACACACTGGTAAATGGCATGGCTTAGAACATGATGGAAATTACAAAACTCATCCTCTAAATACCAATCGTGTTTGGGTTAATCCTCAAGGAATGGCCTTGGTATAAGCCACATAGTCAGATTGGTTGATAATAGGTTTTCGAACATGGCCTCAATAGGTTCTCCTAGTTTACTAAATACCCTATACTTATTGAACACCCTTTATGGAGGACCCCTTTTCAAATTGGTCGATAGATTATGTGGGTCTAAATACACATTTAAGGTTCGCAAAGCCTACATTATTTGTACATGCCTAGATTCTATCACTCCATTACCCACCATGTTCTTATTTTTAATAAACCCTTTAGGTATTTTCACAATGACAACTTGAATAGGTGATTATGTCTAATTATACATTTGACTTTATGAATAAATCTTTATAAGGCCTTTAGTAATAAGCACCTTCTCAATATACACACCCTTGTCTATGATTTCCTTGAATTTGTTTGCACAATTGAGTTATAGATTATGAGCCACATTAGGGTGTAAGTTTTGTGTAAAAATATTAGCTAGATTTTTATCTTGAAAATGTTTTGAAATCATCTTGTTAATTCTCTTTATCATTTTGTGTATTCTATAAAGCTTTCTCCATCCTTTTGTTTTGTTTTGGATAAGTTGACGATAGTCAACTCATGCTCAATGTTGTAAGAGAAATGGTTGATGAAATTTTTATGTAAATAATTATAATATACCACCAATCCCTTAGGTAATTTGAGGATCCAATCCAAAACTTGCCTAGCCAAACTATATGGGAACAAGCAAAGTAGATAAACACTATTATAGGCCACCTCTTGGCACAGTATGAAAAAGGCTTGGATATGTTCTTGAGGGTCACCATTTCCTTTGTATTTATCAAATTAGGGGCCTAAAAATGAGGTGAAAATGGGACTTATAAAATACTTAAGTTGATTGGATATGGTCATATCTCATCAAAGTTACATTTTTTAACTTGGTTTCCCATGTCTAGTCTTAAAATGATTTCCTTCATCGAAATCCACTCCTTCATGTTTGGTGAATTATTAGGTTGAATATGATTTTATTGGAGTGGTATGTGTCCCTATTGAATAGTTTTATTATGGATATAAACCTTATGATATAAGACCTTGTTCTAGTTTACTCCTTGGGTCAAGTAGGTTAGTCATTGATTCTTAGGTTGTTGATAAACATTCCCTAAAAATTATTGTTGTGAAATATAAGTATATTGTTGGTTTCAAGAAGTCTATGGTTGCTTCACCAAAGGATGTGATGACTGGGAAGAAATTACCAAAGTGTTTTTAATAATACCCCCAATGTGAATTAATTTTTTCATCCCTTGGTTTTGTGAAGGGACAAGAGTCTCTTGGTGATTGAATAACATATTCTCCATATCCAGTTAAACATGTTGTGAAGCACCCCTAGGTTTATTCTATTTAGATGAAACTCTAGGATCTATAGTAGAGGTAGGCTCAACTAGGGTATGGTAAATTTAATCTATCACATTATCTTACTCTTTATAGGTATTATTATTGATCGAAGTTGTAGCCAAAGAGTCTATTAAGTCTACAATAATTTGTTTTTCATATCATTGACTAATTTTCTTTATCTTGGTAGCAAGATACTCATCATTGGGAGTAGAATCTATGAGTGTTTCTTTTCCTTGATAAAATAAGAAATATTTTATTTTATAATTTGAGCAAGAGATTTCTATAATTTTTTCTCTTATACCCTTACAAGCATGTGCAATTATTTCATTGGGAAATTTGGGGGCAACCTAGTACCTGATTATATCAACCTTATGAGGGATTCATATTTTTTTAAGGTTTGATGTTCATAATAGTATTATTCATACCCTATGATTGTTTGGATATATTAATACATGATAGAGTTATCTTATCTCTCATAAAAATTCTCTTCTTGGTAACTAGGGTTGTAAGAGACCCCACTACGAGTATACCTTTGTGTCATGTTTGAAATATTATTTTTATATGTTTGCTTAAGATGTGAAATGTATTTTGAAAATTTAAAAAAAAAAGTGTTAAGATTTATTCAAAGTAAATGACAAGGTAATATGAGACTATAATAAAATAAGTGGTGTAGTACCATACAATTTAGAAGGAAGTGGTTATGAATTTACTCAACCTTGGTAGGTCAAAATTGTCAAATTAGAAGAGGGTAAGATAACTTTACAAACTAAAGTGCAGGCTAGCATAATAAACTTAGGTCAAAGACATATCAATATCATAAAATCTAAATATAACTATGATTAGTTGAGACTAAAAAATAGAATAATGTCTTTCTGATTAGGAAGATAAAAATGTGAACTAAGAAGTTCAAAATGTGAATTAACACAAGAACTCCTAAGTATAAATCCAAAACTAAACGGTTAGAATAATGATGCCACATGGAAACAAGATGTAAAATGGTACAATAATTTAGAATGTGAGTGAATGAAAGATAATCTAAGTCTAAAATGCAAATAAAATGATGATGATTCTGGCTAATAGCCTTCAACCCAAATGGGAAATCATACCTAAGTTACTCAAAACAAGTGCAAAAGGTAAACCAATAGCATCTTCAATCAGAACTTAGAAAGGTGAGATTTTGAATTTATACAAAAATGGACTTTGAGATTTTTTTAAATTGGGAAAATGGTCTAGACTCAAATGGACAACATAATAATGCTAACATAAAATACAAACACAATGTTTTGAATGAAGGTTTGAACAAGGCAAAAAGTGATTTTGATTTGGTCAACATAATGCCTCTTTTTTCAAATAAAATGGTGTATGACAAAGTGTTTGGTCTTGTGACATGTTTTTGGATTTCAAAAAAACATTTTTATACTAAAAAATACCAATTAAAAGATAAAATGACAAATACACCTAAATGTAATGTTCTAAATCCTAAAACTAACAAGGTTTCATAATACCATTGAATTATGTCTATATATGTGCTCTTGAGAGAATTTTTAATTATTCATCCCAAAGTAAAAGTGCATAAAAAGTAGGATTTTTAGGCCCCCTCTTCTCTCATTATTTTATACAATGACATGGAACTTCTGGCTACTCACCTTGCATCAATAGTATGTCCATGACAAGTGGGGTTTATATAAAATAAATTTCCATGCATCTAGATGGTCCCAAGTGTGTCTAACACTAGAGATGATCATGTCAATTAGATCCACATTATTTATATTATTATGAAAAGGTCTTGTACTTTTCATAACCACTACATGTATTAATTACTCAATGTAGTGTGATGTCTGAGTTGCCCTTATGGTCCAAGGTTGATAACTACTAATAGAGCTTATTTTAACTACTCAAAATAAGTGTCTAAGTGGGTCACCCTCAATTTATATACCCCACCATCGATTGGGGTTGAAATAATTCCAAGAGATGAATTCTTGGGTCAATGTTTCCCTAGAGAACCTATGAAGATGTGATGAACTCCCACTCACAAGCCAAAGTGCATAAAACTAAAGACAAGTGAAAAGACTTTATGGTCATTTTGGGGTTACCCAAATTGTACAGATTTGGGGATGGCCCTAGTGAATTTATTTTCACACCTTTAGACAAAGCACCAAATATAAAGAATGATAATTTTTGGTCACCCAAATTCCCTAAAGGGGATGGGAGGAGAGCATACATGTGTCACTTATTTTGCTAAAAATATACAACTTCAATAAACAAGCATGAAAATGAAACTCTTAAGCATATTTAGCTAATGTGAGAATTTATTTTATGACACCAAAATGAAGTATGAATGAATTTTTCCTTTTGTTTTTTGTGAAATGGAAACTAAGTGACTTAAATCCTATAAAGAAGATGTTAAAAGTATAAAATTTAAGATGTCTAATTATTAAAAGAAACTTCTAACTTGATAATTTAAGTCTTTATTTTTTTATGTAGGTCGATCTCATCATTCCATAGAGTGATCTTGTCATTACATAATGAATTTTCACCATTATATAGATCGATCTCACTAAAAGATAGAGCAAATAAAACATTGGTTTATGATCTCACTAATTGGCAAGGTGATATCATTGATTATCAAGGCATTCCCAAATAATTTTAGGGAATTCTCATTGAAATGATAAAAAGAAACAATAGTCATTTATTATTTTCTATCTAAGTATGATCTCACTATTTTATAATTTTATCTTACCAATCCATAAAGCAATCTCACCGATTGATAGTACATTCTTGTTGAACTATAGAGAAATATCACCATTCCAAATTATAATTTTGTTGATCCTATAAAACACACAGGTAGATACAGAGAAATTAAAGTGATCCTAATACTCATGGATGCATTCCCACCATTTCACAAGGCAATCTCATCGATGTTTAGGTTGATCCTACCGACTTTTAGAGTGATCCCACCATTTTACAAGTCAATTTCATTATTTGTCTTAGAAGCCAAAAAAATGTAAAATAACAGAAAAGGAAGTGAAAATAGTCTTTAAAGAGGTTTTGAATGTAAAATTAGAAGGTATAAAAACTTGTGTGAGTTATGAGTCCCAATGGGCATGCCCAAATGTGGATTAAGATTACAAGATGCATTAGTCAAGAAAACATCTATAAAGAAGCATATAGACACTAAAACATCAAGACTACTCCCTTATGGGGTGATGCTAATGAATTCTAAGATCCATTTAAAGAAGGAATACTACCAAACCTTCCAAATAACATCTCTCCTTCCAAGAATGGATAAATGTGTGCTTTTCTCTAGATTTGGTGTTCTAAGTTTGCATTAATGATGAGTATCATGCTCCTACATCACATCCTAGTGCACCAATGGCTTAGGCTCAAAATATTCATTTTATTTGTGTAAGGTAATGAAGCTTTTCTATAGCAATTTTTACATTATAAGTTTTTATAATTGAATCTTAAAAATGGTGGTCTTAGATCACTTATTTATAGCTTTATAAAAAAAATTAGGATTAATCATGACCATCCATCTTAAGATCAAGATATGTGGCCATGAATTGATTCATTTTTTAAGGGACAATAAATAAATATTTCCATTAATATTTAGAAGAATGGGGTGTTGATGAGGCATGAGAGAGCCTAATCTTGATATATGTTCCATTAATGGCCTATAGATGCCACCCCATTATTGGTGCATTTATTTGCTTTATTTAATTTACTTGTATTTATTATTTATTTTGGTGCACTAATTACTTATTGTAATTAGTTTATTATGTTTATTAATATTTTACACTAGATAGGATAAGTTTGATTAGCTAATAGTCAACTTGAACACCTATCTATTATAGTGGAGTTCCACTCCACTATTCATGGTGACAGAGGATAAGATTATTTAACTATAGTCAACTTCTATTGATCATTTACACAAGTTAGACACCTATCTTGTTAGTGTGGAGTTGCACTCCACTATTCTTGTAGCTAGATATTAGTTGAACTACACATGTTGTGTGAGTTCCATGATCTTTATCTTACACACCTTGATCTATATAATAAATGGATATTTGTGTATTATATATCATATTAATATTGAATTATCAAAGTAATTCATCATATTTGAGTTATTTATTCATTTTTATTATTATCTCAAATATAAAGTTATTGTTTATTACTATTACTATTTTATCTCTTATTTATGATTTATATTAGATTCATTAAGATCATGTAGCTAATTATAACATGGTACTAGAGCTATCTTGAATTTTTAAATCACTAAATATTTAAGAGAAAAATATCTAGATATAAGATCAATTTTTTGATTTTGTATGCATGCATAAATTAGAGCTTTGTGGAGAATTTCTAAGCTCGCCATTGAGTTCAAAGTGCTTGAGATAGTCAAAATTGTCTAAAATTTTATCCAAATTAGCCATAAGATGTGAAATTGGCAATGGTTTGATCCAAAAGCACCATGCCCAAATCTGGCAAGTACCTAAAAATTGAAATGCTTCTGAGCAAAATGGGCCTCATGGTTGGATTCAAAAGGTGTCAAAACTAATAGATACATATAAAATTTATCTAATTTATATAGTCACCTAAAAGGAAAAAAATTCTCTTAGGTACGACCGTACAGACTGTGTAGAAAAAAAATTGGCAGACCTCACGGATCAGCAGGTAGATTTGAAAGGGCAACTTTGGGGGCCCACTATTTAAACATCGAGAGGTATTTTTGAGATTTTTTTTTTTAAAATAGCTTAAAATTTTGTGATATTCACCACTATACTTTTAGTTTTTTCTATATTTATCCCAAAAAAATTAGAATTCAGGTTTTTCTACATCATCTCTTATCCATACTAATTTTTGCAACTTAAGAGGCTCATAAATTTCACATATGACCTCGTATTGAGGTCACATTTTTTTTTAAATTTAATATTTTTTTTGTCACAATGCATTGGTACATAATTTTTTATAATGAAGTACATATTTTTTGTACTTATATACTAGAGGTCCAAATTGAGCTTTTTGTAAACTGGAATAATTATAATCTAGCCTTATAAATGCACACAATTATAAAGTCCCAATAAATGCTTGCTAGGTGAGATAAAATTAATTAATTCAAGGGGGTTTTTTGGTGTGTTCTATACTTTTATTTCTATTTTGTGATGGTTTATTTCCAAAGCCATCATGGGAAAGCCTAAGTTCCCACTATTAACAACATATAACTACAACACATGGAAATAGAATGCTTGGAATGCATTAATGATGTTAAGATATACACCTTACATAAAAAATCTTCTTACTCCACCTACTGATACAAAAGAGGTACAACACTTTCTCTTTAAAACTACTAAGGTAATTGGATTCATTTGGTCTTACATGTCTTTAGATTTGAATTTCCATCTTGACAAATGTACAAATCCAAAAGAGGCTTGGGATAAATTAGCATCATTGTTTGGAAAAATAGATAAGGTTCATGTTTGCCAAATTGATAACAAACTCATTAGTTTGGATCCTAAAAATTATGATACAATACAAGACTAAATCACTAATCATAGATCTTAGAGCACAACTTTCTAAATGTAAAATTGATAAAAAGGATATTCAATTGATTTTTAGTGACTTCCATAAATTAGGTCTTGAATATTCATCCTTTGTCTCTAGCTTTCAAACTCATAGGCTCACATTGGCCACATCTTATCAAATTCCCACCTTTGAGGTATTCTTTGATATTCTAATGGTTGAAGAAGAAAATTTAATAGCTATGGGTCTAATCAAGTCATCTAAATCTCAAGCTCTAGTTATAAGTCAACCTCAGCATAAGAAAGTTTCAACATCAACATCAAATATAGGTTTGAGTAAAAAGAAGCAGAATAATCAAAATAAGTCATATAAAGATAAGAATAAATGGCAACAATCTTCCTCACAAGGAGATTATAAATCCACTAATAAGAAAGGGGATTCATAGAAAAGGACCGGCACTACTTGCCCTTATTGTAAAAGGGGTTTCGTATTGAACAATATTGTTGGAAGAAAGAGATTGATGAACTTAAGGGTCTTCTCAAAAATAATAACATAAATTAATCAAAGGATTCTTCCACTCCTTCAAATTTAGTGAAATGGAAAGCTATAACACTAGTTTCACTAGAAAATTCTCCCAAGTCAAGGGTAATTGACTCAGGTACTTTACACTATATGGGTTCTAATCAAGAATATTTTTTTGGATTAAAACTAAGTTCCTTGCCTCATATTCTCATAAGTGATGATTCTAAGGTAGATGTTATAGGAAAAGGTATAGTTAATGTTGAAGTGGTGTATTTGAGGATATCCTCTATGTGCTAGATTTATCAACTAACCTTCTCTCTGTCTACCAAATCACCTACTTTGATACTGGTAGGAAAGTTGAGTTCACAACTGATTCTATATCAATCAAAAATTATAGGATAATGCCTTAGTTACAATGGGAAAAGTTAACAATAATACTCATCTTTATTCATTATCCCACTTTGTGCCTCAATCTTCCTCTATAGCTTTGCTCTCACACACTAATTTAGTGAGTAAGCTATGGCATGAGTGGTTTGGTTATCTAAACTACCATTATTTACAATAGATGAGTCAGCAAGAGATGGTTACAGGACTTCTATAGATTCAATTTTTAGGGGGTATATGTCATGGTTGTGCCTTAGGAAAACATCCAGAGGTTAAGTTTGATAAAGGTAAGGTTTGAAGGGCTACATAAGTCCTCAAACTTGTTCATAGTGATTTAGCAGGTCCATCACCTACTTTTTCTTTTAGTAAAAACTATTATGTTCTCATAATTATTGATTATTATTCCATATATACTTGGGTTTATTTTTTGAAACTCAAGAGTGAAGTATTTGATAATTTTCTAGAGTTTAAAGCTGCAGCATAGAAATAATCTAGGAAGTGTGTCAATATTCTTCACAAAGATAATGGGAGAGAAAATGTGAACAAGTTTGAACAATTCTATGCTCTTGAAGGAATTGATCTTTAGCATTGAGTTGCATACACACCTCAGTAGAATGGTGTAGTAAAGAGGAAGAATGGATTCTTAAAAGAGATGGAAAGTTGTATGATTCATGAAAAATCATTAGTACCTAAGTATTGGGTAGAATTGATTAATTGTGTTGCATATATATAGAATATAGTTCCTCATAAATCTTTAAAGTGGATAACACCTATTAAAGCTTGGTGAAATAAGAAGCTAGATGTGCATCATTTTAGAGTCTTTGGTAGTCCAACATGTGCTTACATACCTTTGGACAAGTTCTGCACTTTAGAACAATAAAGCTAGAATTACATATTTGTAGGATATCATATTGATGTTAATGGATATCAGCTCATTAATCTAGATTCACATGAGCTTATTATAGTAATAAGTGTTTACTTGGAAGAATTTCCTTCAAACTTGTCTTCTATGATTTCTCATTCTTCTTCCTTAGAAGAATCAAATAGTAGTGACAATGATACTCATCCTTCATCTAGTCTCAGGGATGAAGAGGTATACCTCCCTAGTAGGGTTTAATAGGTCATGTTTATCCTCCTCCATATTCTCAGCCATTAATGACTTTGTGGGCTAGACAGACTTTGGAAAATATAGACCCTCTTGTTAGGGATCCATTAGATATAAAGAGAACATGGTCACAACATGATCTTCCAATTCTTACATTGCCACAACTTTTAATCCATAGTGTTTTTAGTAAGCCACAGGGATAGTTGATTGTGATTCGGTAATAGAACAAGATTATGACTCATTGATTAAGAACAAAACTTTAGAACTTATTCCTCTTCCTAAGGGAATAAAATTAGTATGATGTAGGTGGATATATCGAACTAAGTTTGTAGTGGATGGGAATATTGATAAGTATAAAGCATGCTTAGTGGCTAAAGTTTTTTTCCCAAATAGAAGGCATTGACTATACAAAAACCTTTTCACCTATTGCTAAGATGAATTCCATTCACTTGATACTATTTATTGGTGCAACTCATGGTTGGGCTATACATCAAATATATGTGAAGCACGTATTTATTCATGGGCATATTCATGAAGAGATATATATAGAGTAGCCATAAGGGTTAATTTAGGATTCTTCATTAGTATGTTGCTTTCAAAAGTCTCTTTATGGTCTAAAATAAGCCCGTAGGGCTTGGTATTCTAATATGGATGCATTTTTTCTCTCAATTAGTTTCTCAATATGTCACTTAGATATGAATGTCTACATTATATGATATGAGGATTCACTATTATACTTGGTGCTCTATGTTGATGATCTCATTATTACATGGAGCATAGCATATATCATCAGTAGTTTTAAGACTTTACTTCATGATAAATTTTCTATGATAGACATGGGCCTATTGCACTATTTCTTAGGATTCAGATAGCACAGTCTTCTTCTATGATTATACTTTTATATCCCAAGTATGCCATGGACTTGTTAGCTTAGTTTCACATGGTTGATTATAGGCCTACACTGACTCCTTTCTTATCTAGAGATAGACTTAAGGTTCATTATTCTAATCCATTAGTTGATGCCACAATATATTACTAGCTTGTAGGTAACCTAATCTATCTGACTCATAAATGACCTAACATTTCATATGTAATTGGCATGGTTTCACACTTTATGTAGACACCACATGAACTTCATTAGAGAGCCTTAAAGCACATTTTGAGTTACATTCAGGGAACTATCAAATATGGGATTCACTATATAGTAGGTATAGGTTAAGACTTGGTAGGATACACAAATTTTGATTGGGTTGGTGATTATGATGATCATAAGTCCACTTCTAGTTACAACTTTCATTTTGGATCTAGCCCCATTTGTTGGTAGCTCAAGAATTAAAATGTTAGTGCTCTTTCATCTATAGAGGTTGAGTATCATAGCACTATTAATGCTACTACTAAGTCTATTCAGCTTCAAAATATTCTCATTGAGCTTGGTGTTCTATTTCAAAAGCCATCAGTCATCTACTATGACAACTAGAGCACTATCTAGATCTCAAAGAATCTATTTCATCATTAGAGAACCAAACACATAGAGATCCATATACACTTTATCAAGGAGCTGATTCATGTGGAGATCATTGATCTACAATATTTCCCTATGGAGGAGATTGTAGATATTTTCACCAAACTTGTCACTAAGAGCAAGTATCTTCACTTGGAATCTCTTTTGGAGGTGCAAGACATCAGTTCTTTAAGGGATATCAATTCTTCAGGGGGTCTGCTAGACCTTTAGTTTGAAGATTTTTTTCCTTCAAGTTTTTTCCTTTCCTCATCTATTTGTATAAAGTACTTAATATGGCTAACATTACCGAGACTCTTATCTACATAGCCCTACCTAAGCTTCACTTATGGGGGGTGTTGATGCATTTATTTTATTTGTTAAATTTACTTGTATTTATTATTTATTTTGGTGCACTAATTACTTATTTTAATTATTTTATTATTTTTATTAATAATTTACACAAGATAAGATAAACTTGCTTAGCTAGTAGTCAACTTGGATACCTATCTTATTACAGTGGAGTTCCACTCCACTATTCATGGTAAGATAGGATAATATTGCTTAACTAGTAGTCAATTTGTGTTGATCATTTACACAAGTTGGACACCTATCTTGTTAGTGTGGAGTTACACTCCACTATTCTTGTACTTAGATATTAGTTGAACTACACGTGTTGTGTGAGTTCTCTGATCTTTATCTTACACACCTTGGTCTATATAATCAATGGTTATTTATGTATTATATATCATATTAATATTGAATTATTAGAGTAATTCATCATATTTGAGTTATTTATTCATTTATGTTATTGTCTTAGATATACAATTATTGTTTATTACTATTTTATCTCTTATGAATGATTTTTATTAGATTCATTAGATCTTGTAGCTAATTCTAACACCCATTGACGATGTCATGGGATGATGTAGATTTGATAAATGAATTTCCAATAAATATATTTTCAATAACTTCCATTGAATTTTCACTTAGGATCTTGATTAGGTTTAATTTGCCTAAGTAACTTTGATTAAATTTTTGTAATTCTTTAGAAATATATTATGTGTTTAATCAACTTAGTTGGAAATGTCATTTTATTGAGTTGTAATTTGACTAGAGTCTAATAAGAATAAGGTGTCATTTACATATGGAATAATATCCCAATTAATTTATCATGGATTCAAAATAACACATGCACATGATATGTGATGTTGAATTAGAAGAATTTAGTGGTCCAAAGTATCATTTTGTGTGATCAAAATTTGACTCAAATTAAATTAAGAAAATATAATGATCACATAAAATACATTGCCTCATTCAGGGACATATTAGCCTAAATCAACACATATACATGACAAGTTTGAATGATTTAGCATGTTTTAATAATTTTGGCTGAGATTGTGCATTGTCATAGAATATTTCATAGATTGACATTTTGTAGCACAATAGTGATAGGAATTGGATGTCACTACACTAACTACTACTAAGTATTTTACTAAGTGGGTTGAGGTAATCCCTCTTCCTTACGTAACTGGTAAGCAAATATCAATTCATTTTGAATCACCTCATTTTCCTTTATAGAATTCCCTCTATAATCATATATGATAATGTCAAGTCATTCAAAAATAAGTATGTCAAATGCTTTTATTCAAAGTTACATATCAAACACAAGTGGTTAACTCCTTATTATCTCCAAGGTAATAACTAGGTTGAGGAATCTAATAGGACCATTATCAAAATTCTTAGGAAGATCATCATTTATGTTGGTTGTGATTGGAATTTGTAATTATTACTTGCCTTATGGGCTTACCATACCAACATCCACACACCTACATGTGAAACACCTTATTCCCTAATCTTTGGCTCTGAATCTATCTTTTTTATTGATATTGAGTTGCCTTTCCTACACATTTTATTTGTAAGGTATCATTGATAATGAGTAATATGGGGTAGCCCAGCTACAAGAGTTGGATCTCTTAGATGAGAAATGGTTAGCTGCATTGAAGCATCTCAAATCATATTAGAATTAGATACACCATAGTTATAACAAATGCATCATTTTTAGATACTTTGAAGTTGGTGATCTTATGCTAAAAGAGAATCATAAAAAAAGCAATGTAGACCATGAAATTAAAGGCAATTTAGAGCTTAATTGGTTTGGTATGTTCATTATTATAGATTAAAATAGTTTATGATCATTCATATTGCTTATGATATATGGGAGAGAGATAGTTGGGTCCATGAACATTATACATCTCAAGTGATTCTATGCTTGATTTATTCAAACATTATCTATGAGTGCCCTTACTTAGGGGTACCCCTTCCACATCCTTTTCCATTCCAATTCATTCCCTTTTCTATTCCTAATTCAACCCTTATTCTTATCACACTAACTATTACCATCTTGATATTGATTATGACCTACATGTATTACATGTGGTTTCAAAAAGCATTTCAATAGGCAATTCAGATTTGATCATCATCATCACATATTTGTTGGTAGAATATTATAGTAACTTATCATGGTTTTCTTGCTTGATAGTCATAAAAAATATATTTTTATCTCTTTCCATTCATTTTCCCCATCACTTTACCTTTCCTTTTGTCTTGATATATTTTAATGGTAATCCCTTTACATCTTGATTTTTTATTGAAGCCCACCCAAGGTTATTTTTCCTTTGCTAGATGGTTCCTTGTACATTTGTTTGTATTCCCATTTACATCATAATTAAAAAATACTCCTATATATATCTTATTCCAAAAATTTAAAGAAAAATAAAAAATCCTAAAAATTAGAATATCTTAAAATCCAAAATAAATCAAAAATAAAAAATTCTTGAAAAGTGATATAAAGTCATCATATTTGTATAATTTATCATCCTATTCGATAATGGATTTCCATCTTGGTTATATTTTAGGTGGCATCATTTGAGTATTCCATGGACAAACTCCCTTTATGTTTGAACATTTAATGGGTCGGATCATATTCTCCAATCATGACTTCTCCATCTAATCCAATCAAATTTGATTATCATTCCAATTATAATCATCCCACTCCTCCAAGTGTTTTCCTATGTTTTGGGAAGGTATATTTCATTCAATCATGATCATCATAATCAACATTGTCATTTCTCTATTAAAATCCTTATTTTTGGGAGAACTATAATGGTTTGAGGTCCATAATAGACTATGTAGGTAGCGTTCAATTATAGAGGTCAGCTCAACCACCCTTATTATAGGAATTCTTATTTTCACAACCTTATTATTAATGTTGAGAGCTTTCACATTATGTACAATGTGAAAATGATCCATACACATGAATATATGAGAATCAAACATGTACCACTCATATTTTATTCCTTTTTGTCCTGAATATTTACATTCTCCTTTATTATCAATTCTACTACACTCTCATCATTTTGTGAGCCCATTCTACTACATTCTTTCTATTTTGTAAGCCCATTATAATACAATATCATCATTTTTCAAGCCTATTCTACTACATTTTCTCCATTTGGAGATTCCATTCAACTACACTCTCATCTTTTTATAAGCCAATTTTATTACACTCTTTCCAATTCTATATTTCTTCTCTATCAATTTATCATCATAATTCCTTGCATCTTGGGAAAACAATATCGGTCTAAGGTCCATGGTAGACTATGTAGGTAGTTCTTAGTTTCATGGGGCATCTAGGATCAACTCGGCCACTTCTTCCTTATTCTTTCATTCCCACTTTGTTAAATTTTATCACATTATCCAATTTAACATTCCGTAGAATTAGGGGCAAAACATAACGGTAACACCTTATTACTAAATGCCTCTAACAATAAAATATTATTTATTTATTACTTTCATATGTATGTATGTATATCTGAATTGATTGATTATTTTCTTATGTGTTTAGTTAATTGAATTTGTCTTGGTTCAATGCAGTATGTTTTACACTTAGGTCTTGATATTTCATATATTGATCTATGTTTGTGAACATTTGTATTTCAACTAGTCCTTACAAAAATTTACAATAATGTTATCATGATTCATTTTATAATTAAGATGCATAATGTTAGGTGAAAAATTAAACATCAAGTGTTTGAGGCTTATATATAATTTGATGCAAGGAGAAAATATCCCCTTTCAATATATATCAACATGGCTAAGTGTGTTCACATGCATAATTAAAACATCGTCACATTTTCCAATATAAAAAAAAATTAAACATCATGGTTACATATATGTTAATCATTATAAACATATATAAATGACTATGTAAAGAGAGTCATATGCATTTTGTATTATGATTACATGTCAATACATCAAATGAAATCACATCAAACATCAATAGTAAATGAAATGAATTCATCACATTTTCTATCTAGATCAAGTTCAACATCATCAGGAAGATTAAGACAATATAGTCATGGCAAAGCATCAATGTTAACATCATCATCATAATCAAAACATCAACACCAAACATCTAATATAAACCATGATTAAAACACCAAATATATATATATATATATATATATATATATATATATATATATATTCCATATATATCATATAATAAAAATGAATGCCCATATACATCTCAAAACAAGATTTATGCATTGAGAATAAATACATCTCATAATAAAAAATATAGAGTTACAATTCAAAAATCAGCTCTAACTCTAATCATATAGTGGTGGAGTCTACAATGGTAGACCCATCCCTATTAGTTTTGAAGTAGGTTATACCACTAACCTCTATGAAGTTGAGGTGCAATATGACCTTGATGATCTTGATAACCAGATATGACTATACTATGTAAAGTTAGGTGCCCTACCCTTTATAGGAACAACTACCTCAAATAAACTAAAATAATATTTAGCCTCTTCCTAGGATTAGATACTCTCTATGAGGACCTTATCTAGGCCATATTGTGTTATAATATATCTATCCTTATCCCACTCCATACATAGCCTCTAAATGTCAGTCTAGGCTTTAACCTTCTCAATTGTCAACTAGTATTGAATGGTTGTCATATGTCCAATCTCAGTATGTAGGGTGTCAATATATGTCTATAATTATAAAATTTGACCTTTTTCATCTGAGAGTTACCTCTACAATTGGTCTACCCTATCCTCTAACCCTAAAATCTTAGCCAAACTAGCATCAACTTCTCACTATAGCCCATCTATCATGGCTTGATATATTTTTGATCTACTCAGCCTTTAATTATGTCCTTACTCTATAGTATATTCCATATTAGCATTATGTCTAGAAATTTTAGCTATGGTAAGTCCCACATTTTCATCTTATCTATCAATCTATCTCTCATCTATGTAATGATTAGATGACTATCCCTTGTTACTTTTGTTGGTGCTCTCAGATCTAGAATCTATAATTATAAACACATGATGTTACATTGGTGCTTGTATTAAATGTTATAGATGAGCTTATGTGAACTAAATTTATAAGTGATAAGAAATAAACTAATATTAATCTAAGATAATTTTAACCTAGGATAAAGAAACAAATAAAGAAAATAAAAAAACACGAACTTATGCTTTAAATGTGCAAGTTTTCTCCTTTACAATGTAAACTTGATTTACACTTTGAAAATGTGGTGCTCACTCTTCCAATGCAAAATAGAACAGGTAGCAATTTGTTTCAAAAGGAATATTTTTATGATTTGATTCACTGGGATTCACTTGTGAAAACTTCATTATCATAAGTCTAGATTATTTAGAATTTGATTCTAGTATTCTTGAAAATGAAGGTTTTCAAGTTTATTTATAGATTTTTGGAGGAAGATCCAATGGTGGAGGATTATTTGGATTTATTAAATGATCCAAATAATAAATGGTGGATAATGATTCCTCATACATGAGGATGAATACCATTTCAAATGGTTGAGAGAAGCATGGGATTGGTTAGTTGAGTCATCAGGAATAAGTCAAACTTATTGACAATTTAGGGGATCACTCATAGGAGGTTGAGAAAGTTGTGGGTTTAGTTGGGATGAGGGAGAAAAAGGTGGAAGATGTTTAGATGAGGTGTAAAATCTAGATTTTTATTTAAAATGAGGATTTAAAGTGTACATAATTGACTAATTTGACTTATTAAATTATTTGAATTTTTAAGGAGATGTGATGAATTATTTTAAGAAGAATTAATATATTTTAGGTAAATTTTGACACTACATGAAATTTAAGTGTTTACATTTACCCCTCTTTGAAATAGTGTTTTGAAGCAATACTATTTTGAAGAATAGTATAAGAAGTGAAGATTTGATGATTAAGGAAAAAAACTCTCCAAATGAATGAAAATGAGTGTGATGATGCCCCCTCAATGGTTTGTGTGAGAAAATGGATAAATGATTGAAATTTATTAAAAGAGGAAATTTTCAAAGTAATGTGGATGAATAATAAATAAACTTATTTTAGAATTGATGTCAAACTTGCAAGATGTTGGTAGTGTAAGAATGGTTCCCCTAGTTAATTAAAACTAAAGTATGAATTTGAAACAAAATGGTTTAACCATTCAGAGATTGTGCGTTTATTGTTTTGATAATAACATAGGGTTAAATTTAGTGGTTGTGGGAATGATGTATCCTAGTGATAATAAGCTACAGATCAAAAAATAGAAAAAATATATTGAATTTCAAATGATTGTGTTTATTTTATGCAGATATATTGTTTCAATATTTTGAAAACAAATTCTAAATAAATTAATTTAATGTATCCCAAAAATTTGAAAAATGGATGAAGAATGATTAAGATGAAGGGATGGGTGGGAAAAATATTTGATAGGGGATTAAAAATATATGTAGAACAAATGGGGTATGTAAATTCATTTATGTAAATTTGATATTCAAGGTTATTTTCTAAGAAAAGTGATTTTAGAGTTTTGCTCTGAGACTTGGGAGGAAACATGGATTGTATTCCACACCACGATCACTGAGTAGAACAAGTGAGGAGATTCCAGAGACCTAAGAGGAGTGGGACTCTGATAAGTGAGTTTAAATTTGAATTTTTTTGCATTTATTATCATTAATTAGGGACTAAAGTTAGAATAAATTAATTAATTATTGTCAAAATGGTGATTTCAAAATTGAAATTAGTAATTTCATTATAGGTAACAACGATTTCATAAAATAAGGTAGCAAATTTGTAAAACATAAAATAAAAAATCACGTTACATGAAAAGGATTTTTTCATTGTTTAGCAGTAGATAAATCATGAAAAAGGGTAGAAAAATTAATGGAAAGAGAATTGATTTCATTCAATCTAGTATCAAATTCATTGGAAAGGGTTAAAGGTGAATTTGAAAGGATCAAGAGTGAATTTGCATAATGTAGGATTGAATTGTGTTTGTAGAGAATGAAAAAAAAATGATGAAAGTGAATGAATTTAAATGGATTGAAAATGTTTTTTATTTATTTTATTTTGGTTGAGTAATTGGAATGTAGTGATACTTTTGAATTTAATACTAACTAAAATTAATTAAATGCTAATGTATGTGATTTGTAGGAGGTATTATCAGGTCTTGTGATTTAGGAGCAAAGATCTATAGCTATGGCAGGGATTGTGAGCTTCACACATATCAATTTAGTGTACTATATGCAAGTAACTTATCATACACTACATAAATTCTAGAGGTTTGAAAAGATAGAGCATTCTTAATAACACTTGCTAAGAGATGGCATAGTAAGATGAGTATATTTCACTTGCTTATAAGAGAGATGACTATCACATTAGAGGTTGTTTATTAGATTCTAGGTATTATAATATAAGGGAGATTTGTATACTGGGGATAAGGTCTATAATAGATCACATTATTCATGATTTTTGGTGATGGGTTGATCTTTATTGTTAGAGGCGATATCGATGTAGACTATTATACTAGTTTGGAGATGGAATCTCTCACTATTATACTCATGGTTGTTATCAATGGCTTTTTTTATCTTGACAAGAGCAAGAGGCTATGCCATATTGGTCTTCTAAATGTTATTAGAGACATGATGGATATGGGTGAGATATTTTCATGGGGCCCATGTATGTTAGCATATTTATATCAAGATCTACATTAGCTGGCATATTCATATTAGAAAGAGATTGACCCATCCACATTACTATAGTTTTGGTGCTAGGAGCACATTACTATAGAGAGGTTGACTAGACATATCAACACTTGGTTTGATGATGATCCATTGGCATATGGGTGGCATTTGATTATTGGGACATGTAGACCACATTTAGGTAATCTAGAGTTTTAAAAAAAAGTTATTGATGAGTTAGGTGATGACCAGATCACCTAGAGACCTTATAGGGAGATTATGTTTTAGTGGACACATGATGATCTTCACATAGACTACATGATGAGCCCATGCTAAATTATTAAGATACATGATTATATCATAGAGAGATATCACATAAATAGGGTTATGAGATAGTTTGGGGTGAGGCAACACATACAAATTGGGCCACATGTTTTTACACAATCAGTGAAGGAGAGATCATAGTGGGGTGTTGTTTCCAAAATCAACTACGCTCATTTTGTGGACAACCCCTACAAAACTTGTCCATTTTGTAATCTACACTCTAATCTCATTGTTTGAGACAAGATTCTCTTGATCTTGTTTGATATCCTATGAAAGTTTACAACACTCCCTCATCATGATTTTTCAAAAATCATGAAACCCATTGTAGTCTTTATCTTATCAAAATGTTAATTTTGATCATTTTTAGGGTGTTAGAGAAATTTCATTTTTTAATGCATCGGCAACACTTTTTGCCACTCTTGCATGTTTTTCATTTTAAATGCATTGATGGTGATTTTTGCCTCCAATGCATGCTTTCACTCTGGCACATGTCAGGGTGGTGATTTTTGCCGCTCGATCAAAGATTTTGCAAAATCCTGATTTTCAAGTGACATCAATGGCCATGTGCACCAAGTTTTAGAAACTTTTTTGGGGATTTTAAATGATTTTTATTTGTCATTTCTTTCATTTGAAGACTCCTCTCTACAACCACTTGACCACACAAATGAGGGAGATTTTGAATTTGCCGACCGCCAAGCATAAAACTCATGTTTGCCAGGTAAGTTTTTTATTTTTTTGCCCTAGGTTTTTTTAGTTTTTTGTGTTTAAATTTGAATTTTTTTTTTGTTCTTGGTAGTTCAACCCTTATTTTATTTTTTATTTATCCTAGTGAGCCTTAGCAGCCAAATCCACCAAACCCTTATATGTGCCCTAGATTATCTTGCATGTCGAGTCTGTGTTTATGCCTGACTTAGGTTTACTCTCTCAATCTAATAGAAAACCATTGTGTAAAATATAAAAACATAAATGCCAAATTCTACCACTTGCAAGTTATTTAGAACATTTTAAACAACTGTAAAGGAAGTGAATTTTACCATTTAATCTTTGTGAAAACTTAGAAAATGATACCACATGTAATGGCAGTGAATTCTACCACTCAAATCTTTCCCCTTTACTATAGTAGTGGCTAATTCTACCACTTCAACATCAAAACTTCCATTTTTATTTTGTATGCCCTATCAGCATTTTTTGATGCTCTTACATTCAAATGACATGCATTAGCATTTATTTTAGTTGCCTCTACATAAACATGAATTTTCCCTACCTGCAAGGGTGGAAAATTTTGTTTCCAATTCAAATGGAAATTTCCCTCATGTGCAAGGGCAGCAAAATTCACCACCAATGCAAACATCCTCTTGAATTTTCCTAACTCTGGAATATTTTCAATTTTGATTTTTTTAGCTTGCTTTCCTCTAGTTTTTTTGCCTACTCACACCTTAGCCATTTCAAATGCATCTCTATAGTCATGATCATCAACATGTAGTTATCCTAGATTACCAGTATTTTCCCTAATTACATGATCATGACTTTTTGTTGTAGTTTATTTTGTGGATCCTATTTCTTTATCAACATCCTTTTGGTAAAAGCTATATTAGATGACTAAGTTTTCTCCAAAGAAGTCTTAAGTGATGAAATATAAATATCAAGGTGTTTTTCTAATCACATCAGTTATTTCTAATGTTGATGACATTAGAGATACAAAGATTGGTCATGTGAACATGGATGAGTTTGTGGAGAGAACTAAGTCAAGCAATCCCAGCTCCAAAATGAAGAAGATAATTGATAGCAATATTCATTTGGTATCTTCTTTCCCTATAACAACTCACAACATTGAATTCATTCTTCAAGGTGCTCAGTTTTATAATAAAGATACTAGGGTTGTGTTGGATGTTAGTGGAAATTTGGTAATTAGATTGGATCCCAAATTCATTGATAAAGTGTTTATGTGCCCTCCTACTATAGAAGTGATAAAACTTGATTTTGTTGATGCACAAAAATAATATGACAAAAATCCTAAAAAAGTGAAGAAGATAATCAACAATAAATGGCTCAAGACATCAAGGGCAAATTTGTCAAGGTGGCCACAAATTTTTGCAAGAAGTGACTTTATAGAAGAATTTGGTGATTTAATAACTCTTCTCAGCAGGGTAAGAGGTTTGCCCTCTTCCTCACAATTTCATGAATGGATGTATCCCTTCATCAAGGTAATGATCCAAGGCAAACAAACCATCTTTTGGGGAAAATAAATTAGTAATGCTTTGCACAAGCAATTGATAAAAGTATCCACTACTTTTAAATTCTACATAACTTCTTATCTAGTGTATATTTCAACTTCAATGAGAATCTTTCCAAGTCTAACATCAGAAGGAGATAGGAGAGTAATCCCAGTGTATCAATACTGCTCTCAATTAACATTGAAGGGTTATATTCATCATTTTAGGAGAGTAAATTATGATTTATTTGTGGTATTCTTATGTCTTTTTGATCCTCAACTATAACAAAGAAGAGTGTCAGATGAGACTTAGGCAGTAGTAAATTATTTTGGATGTATGTTCTTACAATTTCCTTCCTTCTCATACCTAAGGGTTGGCTTTTTCTAAGGTCATCTTTATATGCTTCCAAGATTACCCTTAGATAAATTGGTCTTAATGGAGCTATGCAAATAGATTATAATCATGAATAATAAAAGTATGGAACTCAAGAAGCCCGGTTTGAGATTCCCAATTAAAATTGGAAAGTTTTCAGTGTTAACCGCTAGGAAAGCTAGAGTCATGGAAACTGAAATGTAGCTCTTAACCTTGAATCAATTCAAAAGAGGACTAAATTTTGATTATAGGGGCATGAAGGACATAATCAATAGGAAATTCCCAATTCTATGAACCTATGATTGAATATGTTTGGGTTGATTTGAGAATAGAAGAAGATGTCTAGAAAATGGACTACAGTAGGTTATCTCTTGAGTAGGTTATATATCTAGGACTTGTTGATATTCCTGATAATCTAATGGATGATGGAGAATTGATTAATGATAGATAAAATACTAAAAATATTGCTAATACCCCTCTCCCTCCAATCTAATGGTCACAAAAAGAGCTGACCTCCTTGAGGAAAAGATTTGAACCTATATTGGCAAACACCAATAATTTGCTAGCAAACAAGGGAATTTGCTTTGAAGGAATTATTCATAAGATCAGAAGATGAGACTCAAAAGTAAAAGAGAAGAAATGTAGAGAATAGGACAAAGAACAAAAGTGATTTTCCTTCTTCCTCCAAGCCACATAAGGCTAAGATCATATTTGTAACAAAGAAGTCAAAAGCTATGGAAAAAGAATCTAAAATAAAAGATATTAAAATTGAGAAATAGAGCACTGAAGAACCAACGATGGAAAAGATGGAAATTAAATATAGGCCTATAAATCAACAAGAGGAGGAAACCTTGTCCCCATAAGAGAATGTTTAGAAAGAAATGGGAGTCTCTTCTTCCCCACCTAACATGCATGTTGTAGCTCCTTCATCTATTTCTCCTATTAATATTCCCTCTTTTGGATCACCCTTTCCTTCCAAAATAATTTTTGACAATCCTAAAAGCACTTTTGAAGATAGTCTCCATTCCTTAGGGTCTATTCCTAGTTTGTCCTCCCCATCTTTTGATATTGGAGATACTTCTAGTTTTGTTCACTTAGTATAAGGTGCAATTTTTATTAACACTCCACCTATTATTTCCACTACCTATGTAAGTGTAACTCTGGTGATGCCAATAATGGAGATAGATCCTAATGTGAGTACTTTTATGCTCCCATCATGGTTATCAGCCTATATAACAAAAAATAAGAAATAAGCCATCTCTCTAGATGACTTTGATTTTAATAAGCTGGTACCAGTAAAAGCTAAGGCCCTAAAGAAGCTAAAGATTCTTTCAAAAATGCTTGGAGATAAAGGACACAAATTTCTAGAGATTGCAAGACCTCCACAAGATGCAACCATTAAAATTTTTGACATAAATTATTACATTATCTCTAAAGTTGAATTAGGCAAGATAACCCATGAAAGTGCTAAGAGTGATATGTAGTCAGCCATGAACATCTTGATTCAAAAATTTGATAGGGAGAAAGAGATGAAGGATCACTACAAAGCAATGGTCGAATAGTTGACTATAGTGGTAAGAAAAATCACTTTGAGTGAAGAAGTATTAACTCTTGGGTCTATTTCTATAAAAGACCCCATTATTTAGAAAGTAGAAAAGACCTATCTCAAGGAAAATTACTTGAAGAGTACTTAGACAGGGTGCATGCACAAGGAATTTCTCTACTTATGGAATTATCTGAGAAAATAGATAAAATGAGGAAAATAAGAGCAGAACCTGATGATCTCATTGAAGTTGTTTCTCAAGATATTGAGAGCATAGAAAATAATCATGATAATTTGGTGGAGATGAGAAAACTAAAAATAAGTACTCTAATATCAATTGGCACCATTACTGATAGGGATTCTTATACTAAAACAAAAGAGGCATTGATATATAAGATCTGTGTGATGAAAGATTTGATAAATGACCTTAAATATGCAAGATAACTCAATGAACAAAGTGATGTTATCCTTTTTCATAAGTTGGAGGAGCTACCTTGCAAGCTTACATCTCAAGATAACCAATTCCTTTCAACAAAAGAAATGACAATAATTTGAAGGTATGTTCTAGAAAGAATTTGAAGATAAAACATTTTCTATAGCCACTGTGGACAATATCTTGGATAATCACTTGACTCTAGATAATTTGAAAACTAAGTTAACTAGTCATGCAAAATCAGTCACCACAGTAAGAGATGCCATAGTTAGAGCCAAGATGATTTTCAGGAACATCGTTAGTCTAGATAGTATCGGGATACAAGTAGCTTTCACTATGTATGATGGACACATGAAGAAGGATGGTGATACAAATTAAAGCAATGTCTTTTTCCATTAGTTTATTTTCCATTTTTCAAATGTACTTTTAAATCAACTTTGGATGCTTTTACATGTACTTTTTTTATATGTAATTACATGTAAAAAATAGGAAGTCCCAAGTCAATAAAGACTCTTATTTTTGAATAGGTCAAAGTAGTTAGGTTTTTCCTAAATTTTCTCAAGGCCTCTCCCTAAAAATAAAGAGGGCCTCTTTTGTAATAGCATCTTGGAATTATTGAAACAAAACTCTGCCAAATTGAAAATCATTTTGAGACTTTGAGTTCAAATTGTAAATCAAATTTTATCAAGTGAATGAGAAATCAAGTGATATTTCAAAATTTGTGTTTAAATAACTTTTATTGTATTGGAAATTGTTCTTATGTATTTTTCCTAATGCAATCTTATCTATTTGATTAAATAAGTAGTGTGAATGAAAATAATCTGGGAGATGTTCTGAAGTTGATTGTGGAGACTTTGTGTTACCATAATTATCTTTAGTTTGTGTTTTAGTGTTTTAGAATAAAAGATATTGGAAAGGCGTTGAATTAATTTTATCTTTTATGATCATATACTTTGTTGTAGTTTTTGGTGAAGACTTTAGGTTGCACCTCATTCTACTGTGTTCCAAGTTATAAATCAGTAAAAGAAGTAATGATAGACTTTGTGCTCTTGTGGGTTTCTCAATTTTTCAGTTAATATAAAGAAAGTTTTCCTTTATTTTGTAAACATCATTTCTAAAAAAAGAGAAATGGATGATATGATCTCACCCCTGAGTTAATATTTAGTTTTGATTAGTTTGTGATAGTTTATAGGGAACCTCCCCTTATTGAGAGGAGAGATTTATCTCATTATATTGTAGTTGATATAACCATTTTTCCTTCAGTTAAAAAACTCATTAATTCTCAACTTCATTATATTGTAGTTGATATAACCATTTTTCCTTTAGTTACCTAAATTTTTACAACTCAGATTTTGGCTACCAAAGTCAAAGATGATCTTATCTTTGTAGGTAAGATAAGAAGAGATTCTAACAGAAATATATTTTCCTCTTCTACTAAAAATTCTTCCACAAACACCATTTATCCTATGGTGCAAAAGTTAGCAAATGAATTGCTAGCTCTAAAAATACAAATGTCTCAAGGTATGTATGTTCCTCCTTATAGGGATATACCAAGGAGGACATTTCCCAATAATTCATATTAAGGCAATGCTACCAAAAATCAAGGGCAACCCAATCATCTTCCTCCCACACAATGGAAGCATACCATTGAAGTAGCATTGGTCAACTCAGTAGTTGGTTATTATGAAGCTGAATATGATCATTCTTTCCAACCTGAGTTGGACCAAGAAAATGATGTTAATCTCTTTGTAGAAGAAGAAGAATTAGTTGGTGACTATGCTATTAGTTTTTAGAATTACCAAGATAAAGCTAAAAAAGAAGTGTATGATGGAGCATATGTTATTTTTACTAGGTCCCAAAACTAGTTAACTCAGTAAGTTGATAAGGGAAAAATAAGAGAAAACCTCAACCAGTGATCTCAATCGCTAAAGGGGGAAGTTTTTTGCCTTTCCAATCAAAAGACTTAGTAGCCAATAAGCAAGTAAGTACATCTAGAAATCCTATATCTTCTACCTCTATCTCTTAGACTAGTATCACATCGAATAAAAATTAGAATGATGGACTTCTTTCCTCTATTTCTAGTTCATTCCAATTATTCGACATAATTTTTCATGTTAGGAATACCAAGATCCAAATGTCTGAAGTTGAGTATTTACAAGCTAATCCTGAATAATTTGATAGGTTAACTAAATACATCAAAAAGAATACCATCCCTATAGGATAATATTTTCCAAAAGTGACTCATGATCCCTCAAATAAAAAATCTATCTAAAATAATCTTGTCACTACTCCCCTTATTGCCTCTAAAAAAATAGAACCTTTATATGTTTCTCTATCAATAAACGATCATAAGTTGAGCAATTGTATAATAGATTTTAGAGCCTCTGATAATGTTATGCCCGCCAAGGTAACAGACTCTCTTGGTCTTACCTTAACTAAGAATTTTGGGAGATGTTTCTCCATGGAAAATAATCAAGTACCACTTTTGGGTCAAATCAAAGATACTCAATTTGCATTTGTAGGCTTTTTAGATAAGAAGATTAAGATGATAGTCCTAGTGGTTGATGTTTTAGCTTCTTATGGTATTTTGCTCGAACACAATTTTCACAAGGATGTATGTGGAGAGTTGAACATGGATCTATCTAACACAAGGATACCTATTAAAGGAGTCATGAAAATTTTTCTTCCTAAGAAGGAGGCTAAATATATTGTTACCCAAATGACAAACCCCGAAGCTCAAATTTTGTTTGAGTCCTCAGGAATGGGTAATTATTTTTTATCCACTGAAGGTGTTTTTAATTCATCAAATGAAAGTTCATTAGGTGAGATTTCAAATAATTCATATAATATAGATAAAAAATTAGAAGAATTTTTAGAGAAAATTTCAGGTAAAAAGGGATCTTTCCTCACTGATGAAGAGGAATCTTTAGATCGATCAAATTCTAATGAGGTCTGTGTTTTAGAATTTGATGGTAGTTGTTCCTCTACTAGTTCTAGAGCTAGAATTGTTTTGATATCCCCATAAGGAGATATTTTATATTGCTCATATAAGTTAAAATTTGATAATACCAACAACACCACTAAATATGAATCATTGTTACTCGGATTGAAAGCTGCTCACGTTAGAGGTGTTAAAATTATTCATGCCTGAGGAGATGCTGAATTGGTGGTTTATCAAGTGACAAATCTATATCAAAATATATATATATATATATATATTGTGACATTATCATAATCATGTATGGGATTTCATTGAAATTTTTGATGCTTTCAATATCTCTATAGTGCCAAGAGAGTTTAATGATCATGTAGATTCATTGGTTGTCTCTGTAACTCTCATGGTTACTCATAATGATTTTGAAGGAAGCAAGTAAACCATTGAGTTGGTCTTTTGACCAAGTGTACCTAATAATGCTGACCATTGGCAAGTGTTTAATAGTGATAATAAAATTATTACTTTTTTGGAAGATATGGATAGCTTTGATGAGATCTATTTTGAAGGTAGTGAATCTCCACCCTGGGAATCAGTTCCCAAAATAGATTCACAAACTGGTGAGGAGTTTCTTCACTAAAAGGGAATAAAATTCCAAAAGGTTTAGTTTTTCTTGAAAATTTATTTGATAAGCATGATAGATATATCAATTAGTAGCAACAAATAGATTTAATTTTCTCTATGAAATTTGATCAAGTAAATTTGAGTTCACAAGTAGATCCCAAAATGGTCAACATTGGGAAATGTTGCACTTTTGATGAAAAGTTTAAATTCATTACTCTTCTTCATCATTACATTGATGTTTTGGTATATTCTTATGATGATCTAAAATCCTTTAGGCTTGAAAAAAATTGGCATTAAATTCCTCTTAAAGTTGGGTGATTGCCTCATAAGTAGAAATAAAGGTAATACAACCCCAAAAAATTAGTTACTACCCTTTCTAAGATTCAAAAGATGTTGAATGCAAGGATAATTTTTCCAATTCATCATTCCACCTATATCACAAACATATTTCTCATAAGGAAAAAAATGAATAAATTTGTATTTGTGTTAATTTCAAGAATATCAACCAATCCTCTCTAAAGGATAATTACCCCTACCCATCATGGATCAAGTATTGCAAATAGTAACTAGTTCAAAAATGTTGTCTATGTTAGATGGTTTTTTTGGGTATAATCAAGTGGAATTTAATGAAGTAGATTAGTATAAAACCACTTTCACTATGCCTTGGGGCACATTTAAATATCGTTGAACATTAGTGTTTCATTAATTATCCTTGAAAACAAGATCTCTGATTGCAAATTCCCTGTCTTTAATTTGCTTATTAAAGCCATGGTGAAGGTAATTATTGTAAACTTATAGATGGTTCAAAATATTGAGTTGTTTCTCATCTAAGAGGCTGAATTCACTTACGTGTGAAGTTTGATATGATTATTTAACTATGATTTATTGTAATAATATTTGTAAAGATGGAATGTAAACCTTTGTAGGGAGAATAAACTGACTACCATAAATAAGGCAATAAGGGGATGCCCCCATGGGTGTGCAGATACTAGTGTAGTATGCCTAAAGGGTGGGATATAATTAAGTATGCCAGTCATTAATGACTTCATTGACAAGTCTCTTAAGGATGCTCAAAATATTTTTATTTGTTGACTCAGCTTGGTCATTTCCTTTCAAGTAGTAAGGATTAGACCATCTATGTTTGATATGATAAGTTTGGAAAAGTGTCTTAACATCTATATTTTTGAAGGATTTACTATTTTTAGAAATGGTAGTGGAAGGAATACCAAAGTGAAAGATAATGTGGTTGAGGATAAACTTAGAAATTTGATTCTTAGTGACATAGGTAAGTGGTATTACCTTGACCCATTTGGTAAAATACTCAGTTGTTTTTATAATATGCTTATGTTCATCAAAAGATCTATGATTTATTTTTTCAATGAGGTATAATCCCCATATGGAAAATTTCCAAGGTGTTGTGATATTTTTAAAATCTTATGAGGTATTATGGATAAGATCTCCATGTTTCTGATAGGGTATACACTTTTTGACATAGGCACATGAATTAGATTCCATTATTAGCCAATAATAACCTAATCAAAAATGCTTTTTCACTAGGACCATACCACTTGAATGTGATCCACAAATTCCCTCATGAACTTCTCTAATTTTTGAAGTGGATTCTTTATAATTTAAATAGAAAAGAAGGGTTCCATCATAGCCTTGATGATATAGTGTGTTACCAAGGATGGTATAACAAGATGTGCATTGAATAAAGTATTTGTGTTGGTTAGATGATAAGTTAAATGAGATGGTATGATTATGAAGGTATGTATTGAGGAAGTAACTTGATTTTTAAGGGATGGGGAGTTGGATTTGTGTTAAATGTGAGATTATATGGATTTTTTGAATTTGTGAAGTTATGGTTATTTGATGCAGTTTGGTTCAAGTTTTGGGATGAGTTGGATGTAGAATCAAATGGTTGATTTTGATGAATGTGAAAAGGTTGGTTTTGTTGAACATAAGATTTGAAATATTTATTTAAATGGAGCATATTTGGATTTAATTAAATCAAGATTTGAATCATGAATATGTTTTGGTCCATATAAATATCTGAAAGTGGTGGTAAAGGTGAACAAAAATTTAGATTTACATTGATGTTATGATTATAAACATATGGATCTATGAACATATTTTGATATGTATTTGGTGGAATTTGATATATGGATGTTGTAGGATTAGGATAATAATTCAAATAATTTTGACTATCATAGACTATAAATTGATTATGTGTTGTCTTTGAATCAAAACTCTAATGTTGTTCCATGGATAAACATGAACAAGCATTCAAGTTTGAAATTGATTGATTGATGTTTGGGTTTGAATACATATTATAACTTGAATTTGGATTTTTTGGATGATTTATTTGATATTGATTCTAATATGTATTTAAATCAAAATTGGTTGGATGAAATCCCTAGTTATAACATGGATTATTTAGATTTGGATTTGTGATCAGATTGATTGAGTTATGGTTCCACATATCCATGCTTCTTAAAATGGATGTTGTTATTAATAAAAGACTTAAATAACAAAGTGACTAAAAGTTTGATTTTCAACTAAATGATTTTTAAAAAAAGGACCATGTTAAACACAAGAAAACAACAAACAAAATAGTTATTTTAAATAGTCAAGAAATTGCACATAAAAGTTGAAAAACTAGGATGAGGGTCATGAAAAAATATTGGGCCTTCTGATGTCACTAACTCATTTATACTCTTAGATCTGGTCTAATATTTCAAGTCACTAACCATGGAGGATCCTACCATTCCCATGGCCCACTGAATCTAGTTTTTAGGGTGTGTGGAAGATATCTTCTTGGTGTTAACCACTAACTGATGCACCAAAGTTGAATAGAAAAAGAGGTTATCCTAATATTAAGGTTTAAAAAAGCTTATCTAGGAGGAAAATTGTGTAAAAATAGATAAAGTGGACTCACACTATTGGGTCTAATCCTAAAGTTCCCAACACATCTAAATGGGTCTTAATGTGTTGAAAATTGATGATATTGTATTTTGAGGCAATTATTAAAACCCTAGGTATTGGATCATGAAATCCTCTCACATTACATTGTGCTTAGAACACATAACCACTTAGGAAATTAAAATAACTAGATCTTAATTTATATACCCTACTGATAAATAGGGTTTGGTCTACTGCATGGTGTTAAAATCCACTTCCAATAGAGATCCTGAAAAGAAAAAGAAAAATTAAGTATCCATTTCTAATTTTTGAGTATCATCACCAATGTGATGCCATGGAAAGAGCATATGTGGGCACTACTTGGGTAACAAAGAAAATTATGGAAATATTTATAATTCTTGAGTATCATCACCAATTTGATGCCAAGGGAAGAGCATATACAATTTCCATAATCACAAATAGAATGCTAAAATAAAATTTGATGTAATTACTAAAACTTTAAAAAAATAAGTTTGAAAGTGTTAGTAAAAGAAATTGGCCTTTTATTTATCTTTTCTTTTAATTATATTTGAAAAAAATTCTCAATACAAGTGGTTATAATGTTTACTTAGGATTGGAGCAAGGTAACCTATAATAGAACAAGTAAAAACCATAAAAACAAATCAGAAACCACCTCTCTATAACAAATTTGTAGTTACATAGAAAGATAAAAAAGTGAAATGGTGATAAAATAAACACAAGAAAAGATAGAGTGTAGAAAAAAATCAAACTTGTTCTTAAAAAATGATTTCACTACCCTACATTATAATTTTTCTATCTAAAAAGATAAATTTGCTGCATAAAAATATGAATTCACTATTAGGAAGGATGATTTCACTACTCAAAAAGATAAATTCACTTCTAGGAATGATGAATTCACTACTAAATATTATGATTTCTCTATTTCAAAATGAATTCATTGTTGAACCTATAGACATAGAACAAAAAACACACAGGACTAACAGAATGATTTTGCTATGTAGTTGAACAATCTACTACTAAAACCTATAATTTTTCTATTGATGCTTCTAATTTTATTGCTATGCATTGGGCATATACATATAAATATAAAACACCTAATAAGAACTTGTATTTTATACCATCACTTAAAATTACAAGATAAATGCATATGCAAATACAAATAACAAAAATAAAATGAGAAAAATCTTTCTAAATGTAAATATGATGAAAAAAGATGAGGAAAGGTCCCATCGAGCATGCCATAAATGACTAAAATAAATTTAGAGGTGATAATAAATGAACTAATATTAATATAATATAAATTAAACCTAGGATAGAGCAAAAAACAAAGAAAACAAAAAAACACAAACTTATGCTTCAAATATGCAAGATTTTTCCATTAAAAAGTAAACTAAATTTGCTCTTCAAAAATGGGGTGCTCACTCTTCTAATTTAAAGGAGAATGGGCAGTGTTTTGGTGAAAAAGGAGTCTTTATTTACTTTAATTCACTTGTAATCACTTGTGAAAACTTTGTTAGCATTAGTCTGGATTCTTCAAGATTCTTGAAAATTAAAGTTTTCAATTGTATTTATAGATTTTTGGAAGAAGATCCAATGGTGGAATATTATTTAGATTTATTAAGTGGTCTAAATAATCAACGATTCCTAATTATTCCTCACCCATGAGGATGGAGACCATTTCAAATGGTTGAGAGAAGCATGGGATTGGTTATTTGAGTCAACAAGAACAAGTCAAACTTTTTAACAACTCAAGGGATGACTCATATGAGGTTTAGAAAGTTATGGGTTTCATTGGGATGAGGGAGAAATATGTGGAAGATGTTTGTATGAGGTGTAAAATATATATTTTTATTTAAAATAAGGATTTAAATTGTGCATAATTAACTAATTTGATTTATTCAATTATTTGAATTTGGACGAAGATGTGATGAATTATTTCAAGAAGAATTAATATATTTTAGGTGCATTTCAACATTAAATGTAATTTAGGTGTCTATAGAGCCTACATATAGGGAAGGTATTGTATATTCAAAGTCACTTATCCATGCCCCCCATCCCCATAAGCATCCTAACTCTCTGAGGTGGTATATCTCAACTTTGTGTCTGCTATCTAAGTTATTGAGGCACATGTTGCACATGTTATCTCAACACTTGCATTGTTGATGGTCTAGGCCTATTCAATCCAACCATCCTAAATTTAATCCACAAAGTTTTATATCCCAATGTGATACCTAAATATGTCACTCCTCTATTATTAACCCACACAACTAGTTTTACCACCATAAAATTCTTAATTGCCTCAAACTTTAGGATGGGTGGCCCCCATTCATTGATCACACTAATTTTTTATTGGGTTAGGTTTATATCACTCAATAATTAAATAATTATGACCTATGACATAACATGAAGTAATCATGAACTACATCACCTATGCATCCTTTAACCAAGCAAATTGAAAGTGAATTTAAGGGTTCTAGATAAAATCATCATCAGTCATCTTGTCAATATATCATTAGTGGAAGGGTATGTCCTTTTTATGTCCTCATTAGTCTACTCCTATCAATTACCAACCCTAAGCTAGCAACTCTTGTGGACCCCACTATCATCTATGTCTAAATAATTGCTTAATCATAATATGTTCCCATGCCTAGACTTAAATAAACATAGAAGACCAAATGTTCTTAATGTAATGGTAAGCCACTATATGCACCTAAATTCACTTGCCTACATTATTATCACTAATATTCCTATTAGTTAACACTAATTCTACTTATCTAATTTATCTCATTTAAATCTTTCTAATTTATCCCCCATTCTTATTCATTTATCTCACATCTCTTTTAATATTTATTCATTCACTAACCTTAGTCCTATCCCACTTTATCATTAATTCCCCATTATATCATCTTAATAATAACTCCCATGATCCACCTAACCACCTACACTAGCCTATTATTAGGCTCTCCTACATCCCTAGTCCCTAATCACTCACTTAATCCCCATCTAATCCCTCATTTAATCATCATTAATCCTAAGAAGCATTTTAAAACCCTCCAAATATAGAACCTTCCTTATTCTAACCCCTCCTCTCTATAAGCCTCTAAATCTAGAGGATTCTAAGGAATTTTAAATTCTTTAGATAATCTTCAAGCCTTGATCTCCCCAAAACCAAGTTTAAATATCCACCATTGATCCCTCCCTCCAAAATATATTTAAACAAATCCTCTCCTCCATAAAAGTCCATCTCCAAGTCTATATAAAATCCATTTCCAACCATCCAAGCATTCAACAATCCATAATCATGCCATCACTATGGTAAACTTATGAGTCAAGGTAATCAATTTCATTGTCTTGTCCTTTTATTGTGTTTGATATTGGTTTAGATCATTTAGCTTTAGGATTTATTTTTAAGATTAAATAGTTTATTCATATAATAATATTTAGGTTCTAATGGCTCTAGATATTAACTAAGTGGTTTGATTTTTGAGTGGTTAAATTGCACAAGTTTAATCCCTTAAGCTCAAATTTCATGCTAGAAAATGGTGACCATGGTGGGAGAGGATCCTTTGAACTAATATTTTGCATATCAAGTTGATAATTTTTCTTACAAGTAAGATTTAGATGAATTCCATGACTTCAAGTCTCATATCCTCTTTGTTGTAAGTAAGTTCAAATCTCACATATTTGTCATAATATGTGGTTTTGTTAAAAACTAAAGTGTGGTGATAGTCACTTTGCATTATATTTGGGATCAAAATAAGTGATATAATATAGTTCAATTCATGGATTTATCCTAGTTTGTGTGTTCCTCATTTTGATTTTTATATATCTCATTCATACAAAGCAGTATTAACCCCTTTTTTATCTTAAAGGACATACTAAAATGTTGAATAGCATTTGTGTCACTATTCTTATCTTTTGATAAATAAGCATTGAAGTATTTGCCATTAACTAAAATATTGGGTTCTTTTATTACTAGATTCCTTCTATTTATTGAATATAAAATTAATTCCCCACCACTTTGAACACATGAACTTTGCATAAGCATAAACTACCACCACTAGTAGCAGCAACACAATTGCATTGTTTTTTTTCATTGTCTAAATTTATCCCTCCACTTGACTAGATTTGATCTCAAAACCTTTCAACCCATAAATACACAATAAAAAAATATCCCCATGTAAATTATGATTTGTGCATGAATTCAAAAATAAATTCACTACTTAGTAGAAAAATAGGATCGATATTAACAGTAGTAGCGATGCATTGAGCACCTTCAATGTTCCCTCTAGATACTTCATCCATTTACAAAGATTCCAACAGACATGATTTTGTTTTTTATTTGTATTTCATTTTCTATTAAGCACTTTAGGCCATGGGTAGCTTTAAAGGTAATCTTTTTCCACTAGTTTTATACCTCCACGTATTCTTGTGGAACCCATAAGCATTTATGCAATTTTTTCCTAAATTATAAGCATGTATACTTACAAGAACTATGTTGGTTGTGTACTTTTTGAATTATGTTTTATATAACAAACCTAATATATTAGTAATCTATTAAGAGGGCTCAGTCTATTTAGGCATAAAGTAGATTATGGCAAAAAGTTTGAACATTAACATTATGCTGCTTATATTCTCCATCCCAAAGCATATACATTTTTTTAAGCCTAAAATTCTTGATCGACATGATTGTTTTAAAAAATATAATCACCAGTTCAGGAGTTTAATAGCTTATAATTCAGTTAACCACTTATATCTGTTAAGGTATTTAATTGACATTTCAATTACATATGGTGGATTGGACACATTAATTACAATTGTGGTGGTTTGATAGCGGTTACAAGAACTATAACGTCCATCGGTAATAAAAATAAAAATCATCCACCCATTGTTCCTGATGCATCATTGTCCATATAAAATTTAGTGTGAGCATTGGTCCATCCTTAACCATGTGTAACTAACACCATTGTAGAAACACATAATGCCATAACTAGCATTAACTAAGTCATCGAATGGTAAATCAAACTGAGCATGACATTCTAGGTAAGGGCATCATACTAGTTATATCCCATTACTTTAAATACTTTATCAAATGATTCTAGCACCATATGTTGGAAGATATTGGTGAGGCGATATTGATCCAAGCATCAATGCCCACCCTCATAAGGTTCTAGGAAACATTTTAAATTATCCCCATCTAACCATGTACTTGGCACATGGGACATTTTATAATTAAGTTTACAATCATGAGCCTATAATTTATTTAAGTTTTAATTTCAATTTCCTTGAGTGGCATGATAAAATTCCTCTCATAACATTTCAACAACCTAGATTATGTTGGTTTAAGGGTCTTGATTTTTCATATGGACAAATGCTAGTAATCATGCTAGTTGAAAAGAATTATAACACTTTTCAAATATTTACCCAGGTCTATCAACATCAAAAATAATTCAACCACCCAAATTTCATTTTTAATAGTGGGTTGATTAAGAAGTCATATAAAGAGGTTGATGTATTTATGGTCAAAGGCTTTACTAACATTTGATAGCATCAAGTTATCATATCCTTGATGTGCAATTAGACATTACCTTTTAGTCATGATTGGATGATTTAAATATATTGATAACAATTAAAGGTGGAATTTTCAACATTCATGGATATTTAAAGAATAAAATTTATCCAAATTACTAAATACTTATCCTTACAAGTTGTTCCACAATGTGATTGATTGAGGAATAAAATTAATTAAACATACTAATCATCTATTTTGCAAGTTGATCAATTTTGGAAATCAGATAAAAATATCATTTTTTTAAATCATTTGACATAATTGATGTGTGTTTGCAGGTAATATGACTGTCAAAGGAAAATTATCGAAACTACTAACATCTTGTCTTGTAGGTTGTCTCTTTTTAAGTGACAAAGTCAAACTACTAACTATGTGTTTACAGGATGCCAGTCAAAGAACTCTTTTGGAAATTTTAAAAATCATTTCAAATCATTTAAATCATCTTGATTTATATACATCATTTTCATCATTTCCTCTTGAATATATCTCCTTGTCTTCTATATTCTTATCTTTTATCTTGTAGACACATCACACTTAATTTTAATTGGTTAATTAATCTTTTGTCTACCTATTTGTATCTTGAGGGATATAGTGGTTTATGCTCTTGTTATTGCATCTTAGCTATGATTATTGGAGGATAAAAAATTGCATATAAACCCCATTACCTTCTTCTTTTCCTATGGGGATAATGATCATGGATTTAACCACCAATCATTAGTCCAAACTCCATGTTCTAGTAGAGTCTAAAAATTAGGAGAGCTATTATTACAAGCCTAAGTGGGATTCCTCATAAAGGGTTATGTAGAGTGAGGGGTGGTTAGGCTTCAAGATATAGGGCAATTATATAGTATCCTACATGGACATGGGCCCTATATTACCTTCATGTATATAGGGGATTCACCTATAAACCTTTGTATATACCTATATTAGAAGCCTTTAGCCATAATAACTTCCTCACTACTAGAGTCAATATTATCTCCTAAGTAGCCATCATGTGCAAATAGGGTCGAGAGGGATCAATTGATTTCGTAATGGGTCACTGACCTACATCCTTACCTATGAATACATTAGATGGTGAGAGCATAAAGTTACACACCCTTGATTTTACTAATCGTAAGGATTGTGGCTTTATTGCTTGGGTGTGTGTCATTATAAACTCGTGCTGTTTTTGAACCAAGTTAGCCTTCAATAAATACTATATGCACCTATCTAGCTCTTTTCACAACCTATCTTGTATATTCTTACCTCATCATATTTATCCCATCATATATCTTTCTACATCCTTGTTATCATCTTCTTGTATCCCTTTCATTATCCTATCTCATCCCTTATCTTATCTTCATCCCATCATTTACTACATCCCCATCACCTACATCTTGTCTTATACATCCTTACCTTGTCACCCACTTGTACATACTTTTTACATCTTCCTAGTCACGTCTTATCATTAGACCCTACCCATCACTTACATATCCTAAATTTTATATCATACACATCTTGTCCTCATTCTTTACCCCATCACTTATTTTTACCTTATCTTCATCCCCTCCTAGTCTAACCACCTTCACTCATCATTGATCATCCCTAATCACCTACATATTCTAATCATCATCTTGTATATCCTTGTCTTACCCTCTTATACATATCATTTTTCTCTTGTAATCCTTTTACCCCCTCTTATCATTAGAATCACTCATCATTAGTCACACCCCCATCACTACTGTCTCATCTTGTACATCCTAAACATCATCTTGAATATATTACCCTTTTGTCTTACTCTCATCCTAGTCTAACCATATCTACCCATCCTTCATCATCCCCCATCACTTAAATATTCTAATCACATCTTACACATTTTTATCATCATCATAGTGTATATAGTATCCTTATATTATCCTATCTCATTCCCCATCTTATCTTCATCACATCCTAGGCACATATTATCACTACTTTGTCTTCCCCTCCTCTTAGTCAAACCATTATCCACTCATAATTGACCACATCCCCATCACATATATATTATCTTGTATATAATTTGTTCTCTTGTATATCCTTCTAGACACATACTATACTCATCTCACTCATCATTAGTCATACCCCCTCACACATCCTAATCACATTTGTCTTATCATTCACATCTTGTCCTAATCAACCTTTTGTCTTGACCTTGCTTTAGCCTAGTCACCTCACCACCCATATAGTTTAACCCCATCTTATCTTATCCTAGTTATATATTTAGGTCATATATGGGTCCACACCATCCCTATCACCCTTAGTCATTTCATCATCACCTATTTATAGTTATGCTAATCACATTATCCCATCACCTTCATTACATAAATCTACCTCATCCCATCTTGAGAAAATTGGTTTAAGGTTTTGAGCTAGTCCTTTGTCTTTTCATATCATCTTATCATCCTAGTCCATTATCATTCATCTTATTAATTAGATCTCATACCTAGTTGATATCCTAATAGTACCCTATTACTTTGTTGATTTTAATCTATCAACCCATCATCATCAATATAGTCTATATCATCCTTGCCTATTCATAACTAGAAACCCATCATATCATCCTCTAGCTAGTTTGAACCTAGGTACCCATCAAATCCTCAATACTTTTTCTAGTTTGAAAATTAGTCATTGTTGATAGGTCATTGGTACCTATTGTGTTATTAGTTTAAAATCTGATCCTCATCCTATATCATCTCTATCACATCTCATCAACCTCATCTTCATCATCACTTGTTATAATAACTTGGTCCCTCTAACCTACTTTGTTCAATAATCCATATCCTCCATCAACTCCTTTCATCCTCTATCTTTTATCATCTATCTTCATGGACTTGGACTTAGTTCACATATATTGATACATCTTGGCCAACAAATATGACATCCTTTTGTGAGTAATATAGATGGTTTATTTCCTACCTTTTAACATGATCTTGTTAACCCAAAACCAACACCTATCCCTATGAAATCAGTCTCCACCTTCCTTGATGTAATCACCCTAATCAATCAATACATCACAGAGATAAAGATGATATCTTCTTTTGGCTACATAAGATGGGTGCCCACTTCCTTGATGATTTTGACCCCATGAGTCTTAAATCACCTCCCAAATAAGTTCACCATCAAGACTCATCCCATTTCCTTCCACCATCAACTATACCTATCCAAAACCCTTTATTCCCAATTCATACTTGTCCACAATAAAATCTTCCATCTACCAATCATAATCCATCACCACTCCTTCATCATACTGGTAAAGGAAAGGATATCTTATCAAACTCATCCCCCAATAACATGACATCCATATCACATCCTTCCAAATATAATATTCTATCCTAGTAAGTCCCTTATCCTTTATCAACCACCACCATGAACCTCAACCTCACTTTCATAGACCAATACATAATTGCCAACAAGGATGAGATCCTTTTATAGTTCTTTATGATGGGTGTACCACTTCTCAAATGTGTTGACCCCATTCAACTCATTTCACTTCTAGTACAAACCCCTTCATGTGATTCATATTTACATCCCCCATCCATTAGTCTTAAATAGTCATCTACCCCATCCTCTACTATCAAAGGGAATCTTCTCCTAGCCACCTCACCTAATACTAGTCCTTCCACCCAGTCACATCAGTGACCATCTGATCTAAAGTCCAATACTTCCACATCCAAGATACAAAGTGAAGAGGGTCCTTATATTCCCCTTCTTATATCCTTATAATCTATTTTCTAATAATTTATTACTGCTAACATAATGGTCTACCCACCCATACAACATCTTGATCTCACCAAGCCTAGGCCCTCCTTATATAAAGCTAACTGATACTATGTCTATCATCTAACTTAGGGATATTCCATTAAATGATGTCAAAATTTATGAGATTATGTATAAGACTTCATTAATCATAGTGACATAGTAATTAAGGATGAACTATATCAATTTCTCTCCCTGAGTGAACAAGAAGAGGAATGCCAAGATTCCATTCCCAATCATTATCAATCTTTTCCCCTTCCAAGCCAAGTTAAATACATCATATCTATCCTCCATGATCCCCCTCATCTTCAATCACACATCCATTCAAAACAAGTCTAGTCCCCATAAACCTACTCCTCTCATATCATATTATTCCTTTCATGGACCTATCTTTGCTCAATCCATTGTCCCTCTATCATCTTCCTCTCACCCATCATATAAAAAACCTCACAGTGAGAGGATAATTATGAAAAATCACTCCTTTACTCACAACATTGCATCATATACATCAAATTTAGTATCATAGTCAGAATAAGTTCTATCTGCCTCATAATCATGTGTATCACTAGTACCCAAATCAAATTCCTCATCATAAATGCCATCCCTCATTGATTTTCATAATGTTTATCCTGTTGAGGTTACCTCTAATATAAATACCTCCATTACATCACTAGGCATATCTTTTAATCCCAATTAGGATGATGAAGTCATGACTAAGTTCTTGATCACCTTATCTCTCAAATATTACTAGATTGAATCTGATCCCAATTTAGATGGACATAATACAATTAGTCTTCATGATCCTTTAGATATTCTTAAGGACACCTTATCCAATGTAGAGGCTAGGGTTCCTAGTGACCTTTATGAGGACTATGTTACCCATTATCCCCTTAATCCATCACCCAACATTAATCACCCACCTCACCTCTATAATCCCTACATCCCACTACATGATGGGAATGAATAAGAACATGCATCATTATATTTCCCTCTACATTCCATATCATGTGCCACAAATACAAATATCCAAGGCCATCATCTAAAAATCATAAGTTATGACCAATCATCATTGATCCAATTAGTAAAAATTAGGCAAAATTAAATCATCAACCTTATCAAAAAAATGTCTTCACCTAGTGAAGCCCAAAAACTATCATTAGGGGCATATCAAAGTCAAAATAATCATATATCAAGTCAAAAACCAATCTCCTCTTATGAATCTCAAAATTAAACACCAAAGGGCAATCAAATTCAAATCCAATTAGAAATTCAAAATAAAATCAAAAATAATAATCATTGGGTTGATTATCCTCTTAATGTGTGGGTCAAAAAATCAAAAAATTAAAATTTCTTAAATCCCTTCTCTCATGGCACCAATCTAAATAATCCCCTCCACTATATCCAATGGTGCATGCAACTATTAAACCCCATTTATATTCCCCATCCTATCATACAATTCATAATTACATCCCTCCTTCCCATTCTATATCCCATCATCAAATCGTGACATCCTCCCATCCATTCCATATATCCAATCCTTGGGTAGCATTATCCCTCATAAGGGTTACAAATACACTTGGTCAAAATTTCTAGAGGATGATAAATCAAGAATCAATAAAGGCTACCAAGACATGATCCTAGCATCACATCTCTCCAGAATAGGCATTGGTTAAAGATCACAATGATGTTGACATCTTGTATCTCTCCCTTCTCAAATAAATTCATATTCCTAATAAAAGTCAAAAAAACTTTCATCTAATGGTTAAAACTAGTCTTTTAGCACTTTGGGCAAGTGCCATGATGAAAACCAGATTCTAGCATCATGATAGAATAATCTATTATCCAATTTGTACCTCACTACTTGGGGGTACAATCCACATTCCTTATCACATGCCTTATTCACCTTGTCTATATCACTCACCCATATCCCTTATCAATCCCCTCCATCACACTCATCATCTTCCATCATATCCTGCATCCTATTATGTCCATCCTTTCTTCCAATATTGACCATTCATAAAGGAGTATAAGGTGTCTTGAGAAATGTTTTGAAATCATCTTGGTATATCCTCTAATGGACACTTAGGAAACTTATCATATGGTTCATTAATGATGTGGTCCTTGGTTCTTCCTATTCCATTATTCCTTAATCCCCATCCCCTTTTTTACATCACCCTCATCCTTGTTGTCTCCTATCCATCATTCCATCCATCCTCATCCTAGTTGCTAGGCTTGGAATTGCTTTTGATAGTGAACCCATTTATATAGTGTACATAGATATATCATTAAAAAACCTTTAAAATTATTTGATAAAGCCAAAAATATTTCATTGTGTCTTGTCTTGTGTCCTTAGTTACATCCATCTCCATCACATCTTTAAATCTAATACCCATCCTATATATCCCATTATCCATATCACCATCACAAACAACCTTCTAATATTCATCTCCTATTCCATCTTGGAACCTAATCCTAGTGGTCACCCATCCATATCTTCATCCTCATCATTTTTGAAAAAGGTGTTATTGGCACACATAACCTTATCAAAGAATTTAATCTGGCACTCATCATTCCCTATCAGTGCCTTTTCATACCTAGCACCCATCACAACATTTCTTTGCTAGTGTGGAACATACTTGATCCCATCACTATATTTATCATTGCTTCTTTGTATGTATCACCCATCTAATCTCTATTTTTCTAGTATGAAAGGTGTTTTATCCCATCATCTCCTAGTCTTTTTGCTAGATTGAACTCTTATAAGGCCTTGTCTGTTGGTTACCCTTAGTCATCTTCACATCCATATCCTCATTCACCTCCTAGTCTCTCATCTAAGTCCATGCATTTAGTAAAATAACTAGTAAATCTTCATCATTACCACTAGTATATCCCCAATCCACATATATTCTTGATCCATAATCAGATCCTAATTCAACCCATTACCCAATCATTCATCTTATTACTAGACAAGACAAAAATGTAGATACTTGTGTGTATTACTTGTTTGTTTGATTTATCTTATTTACATGTTTTTATCATGTAAATATTGATGATATTTGTCTCTTTTTGTCTATTTGGTAATGAATGGGGATGTTATGAGATCATTCAAAGCTATAATAACACTTATAAGTTACCTTGAGGATGCATAGTTTGTTATTTTCACATCTACTTTGGCATCATGTCTTCTTGGTCATTCTTATATCATGTGGCATATTGCCAAATGCCATATTTATTGGATTGCTTAAACTATGATGAGCTTTATGACATCTGAGATGGATTGATCATCTCCACCCTCATAATTTATATAATTATCACATCATCCTTATTTCCCATGACTAATCTAACTCTCTCAACCCAATCAAATAACATCCAATCATCCTCTAATCACTAATCATCATCATTATCATCATCTCCTAGTTATAACTACATCAAGTTGAGGTCTTTTTAGACTATGTAGGTAACACTTGGCTAATTTTTAGTGCCTAAGGATAGCTCAGCCACTATATCATCTATCACTCCCTTGCATGTATGACATTAGGGCTTATTGATTTGATTTAATATATTCTAATTATTTTCCCCTAACTGTTGGTCACTCGATCATATTAATTCTTCTCTATCATACCTACATCATATTGATTGATTAGCTTTGAGCTACACTCATAATCAATCTTATTAAATCAACATCTTATCCTAGCCTATGGATCTCCCTTGTATGCATCCTTGGTTGGGATATGTCTAAATATTATAGCTTTTTAATCCTATCATCATCATGTTATGGTTGATTCCCCAAAGGGATGTGTTAACAATCATGACAACATCATATTTACTCCATGTGTATGTGTCCTTTCTAAGGGCATCATAAATCTATAGCTCATTACTCAAATAAAATTATGCTTCACCATCTATCTCTCATCTAACATCCCATCCCTTTGTTTATCTACCTCATCCCACCCATCATTTTTTATTTTGATTAGTTATCCATCTCATTCTTCCCTGCATGCCCCCTCAAGGGGGCATCATATCCCCTAACATCACATCTACTAACATTCATATATGATATTTTTTATTTGAAATATCATTACTCCTTCCACTTCACTCCATTCACAATTCATTTTTAAATAAGGGGAAAATGTATGCACCAAAATTCACTCTCCTACATTATTATCACTAATACTCCTATTAGTCGACACTAATTCTAGTTATCTAATTTATCTCATTTAAATCTCATTAATTTATCCCCCCTTCTTAGTCATTTATGTAACATCCCTTTTCATATTTCTTCATCTATTAACCTTAATCATATCCCACTTCATCATTAATTCCCCACTATCTCATCTTAATCCTACTTACCTATTATTTGGGAATTTTAAATTCCTATGACCCACCTAACCACCTACACTAGCTTAATCATCAGCTCTCCTACATCCCTTGTCCCCAATCACTCACCTAATACCCATATAATCCCTCATCTAATCATAATTAATCCTAAGAAGTATTTTATAACCCTCCAAATCTATAACCTTCTCTATTCTAACCCCTCTTCTCTAAAATCCTCTAAATCTAGAGGATTTCAAGGAATTTAAAATTCCTTAGATAATCCTCAACCCTTGATCTCCCCAAAACCAAGTTTGAATATCTAACATTGATCCCTCCTTCAAAATATATTTAAACAACTCCTCTCCTCCATAAAAGGCCATCTCTAAGTCTCATAGAAAATCCATGTCCAACCATCCAAAAATCCATAATCATGTCATCACTATGTCAAATTTATGAGTCAAGATAAGAAATCTCATCATCTTGTCCTTTTATTCTATTTGATCTTGGTTTATAAAATTTATATTTAAGATTTAAGTGTAGGATTGAATATTTTATTCATATAATTGGATTTAGGTTCTAATGGCTCTAAATATTAAGTAAGTGGTTTGATTTTTGAGTGGTTAAATTACATAATTTTAATCCCTTAAGCTCAATTTTCATGCTACAGTCACTATTAAATCTTCATATAATTGTGCAAGAACCACAAGACCCCATGTAAAGTAATAAGTATCATCGATCATATCCTAGAGCAGCCCTCCTAGTCTTATGTGGAAATAATGACCACTCTTGTCATGCATAAATATGTCATTGATAATGGCCATAATAATGATTATCTCTCAATAAATCAATGGTTATGCCTCCAATAAATATATATCAACCACTTTATCATGAATGATGACAATAGTAACACCAATTAAATCTTATAGTACTACCCAACATCCCTAATGTAACCAATATAGCACTCATCCTTGATTTGGAATATGGATAATCCACCAAACATCCTCCAAAGTCATTGTCACCCCTCTAGTAGGTAGGTAAAATGTGTTTGTCTTTGAATGCTAGTGCTCAACTAGCATAGAGAGAAACACCTTGTCTACCTAGATCACAAGCATACACGCTACTATAATAAAATAATCACCTCAAGTAATACCCCAAAATCATCAGTCTAAATTGATGGCTATCAAAAGATACATAATCATCTCTCACAAGATATCAAAATTAGAACTCACTCTTACAAATCAAAGCATGTTAGCACAATTAGTCAAATATATCTACCGAGACACTAACACCTCATTAAAGTGCAACACATCACTCCTATTTTCATCTAAATCATCAAGCTAGTCATTCAAACTAATCAATTCAAATTCCATTCAAGTAAAGACTTCCTTAAAATTAACATCCATTCTTTATTTTCATGATTTTACCACTTTATGGTAATATCATTATTTAGTGGACTTATTTCATCATTCCTATTATCCTTATCATTTTTTGTCATTTTTATACATTTCATTGTAATTTTGTCATTTTACTTCATGATATCACCATTTTTGAGACATTTTCACCATTTAAGAAATCTCTACCCTATTTACATGATATCACTGATTTAAGTTATATCATTTATTTCATCAGCATTCCTAGTGCTCTCATCATAATCTCACCATTTTCATGGTAATTCTACTATTTAGGTAGGTGATCTTATCATTTCAAAATTTTATAAAATTAGTGAAATATCTAGTTCTCTTAATTTTACTTATCATTACTGACATCAAATGTAAAAAAATTTAAAAATGAAAGGTACTTAACAAATGCCCACTCCCTGATGGTCTCAATTACTCTTGAACCTGCTCACCAAGGTGCCTATGATGAGGAATATGAGCCATAAAACTCAAATAACATGTGTACAAAATATAAATAAAATAATTCCAAGAGGGAAGGGTGAAAATTAACTATTTTCACCCCTTACGAGACAATTTACAGCTCAAATTTTGAAATTTTACCCCTACCCCTCTCATTGAACATTTTTCTTCTTGAGAGGCCTATTTGTGGCTCCTTTATCTATTTTTAGTCCCATTTTCACCTATTTTATCTATTTATCAGCCTCTTCTACCATATAACATGTAATTTTATTCCTTTTAAGGTCCCAACCATCAAAATTATGTTTTGTCCACTCCCTCGAAGGGGCATCCTAGGCATCCCAAATATCATTTAGGGCATCATTATGAACTCATTTTTTATTAAATTGAACAAGAATCAATGAAACATGAACAAATTATTCTTTAATCATTTTTTTTTTATTTGAGGATTCAAAGAGGACCCTCCATTAATAAAGGACAAAATCCTAGTTATTTGGGCTAGCATCTACCCCTAAACCATGATGCATCATAAGGTGTCTAGTAGGAATTGAACTTGAGACCTAGGTGACCAAAGTCATTGATCTTATCCAATTAAGCTAACCAGTAGGGCTCATTTTTCAATCATTATTTTAGACATTAAATATTATTTTATGTATTATTATAGTCTTGAACACTTATAAAATATGTATCATGGTTTTATCTTTCAGTTATAGACTAGCCCATTGCCAAAAGTTTTGCATTCACTATTTCTTTGTGCCTAAATTACTTGTCTCTTAGTCCAACCACTATTATTATAATGACTGGGCCTTCTCTACTATGAAAAAATATATAAACTTTATTATTATCCTTCACTACAAATTTTTAATGTGTACTTATTTTCTAGCTTCATGGATAATTACATTCTAGATAGACACCTCCATCAGCACAAGTGTCCACCTTTTCTACAAAGTGTTTAGTGCCTAAAAGTCATCCAATTCACAAATTAAACATATTTTAAAGGTTATCCTAATTTATTTAAATAACATATTTCTAAAATGTGTTGGTATATATATAAAATCAACCCTCATTCATTCCTCACCTAGTGAATATCAAGAACTCACAAAGTAACTTACCAAAAAGCATTCAAGTGATCAAACCTACTCTATTCATCCCTATTTACATATCAATCATATAATTAGTGTTCCCATAGGTCTAACACATTGAAAGATAAATTTATGAGCCATATTTTCCAAGTTATAATCTAGGTCACTACATGTCATTACTTATCATATGTTGTGTCTTAATACACACACACAAGCTAACATGTAGGGGTTAACTACATAAGTTTGAGGCCATTTTCAGATTATTGGCTATGTAGGTAGGTTCCATTGACAAAGGAGTCCTTATGGAATCTCAACCATGTGATCCTTCTAACCCATGTTTCCCATAGTCACTCCAAGAGTAAGGAAGTTAGAGTTTGATCATTTGATAAATAGAGATAACCATGCATGATCTAAAGACATCAGAATAAAGGAGATAAAAAACCTAGAAGGCTCATGTTGTTTGCATCCAGATCTAGTTAGTATTCTTTGCATGACACCTACATCGATGTTAGACACCTATGTCAATGTAACCATATAGATCTAATGCAAGTATTCATGACCATAGAAATAATATTGTTAGAATCTGATAATTCTTCCAAGATCACCTTCTAGCCCACTTTTAGCCTATTCCAAATCATACCTACATGAGCACATTAAACTATCTAAGTATCATTGTTCCCTATTTATACCAATATTTATCAATAGTTGTACTTTATTATTTTTATCAATCTCAGTTATATAACTTCATTATATTATGTATCTAAGTTTATGTTAATTTTATTGCTCATTAATTTAGTTCACCATCCTTATGTGAATTCTAATATAATACACCTTAAATTTAGATATCCCAATATCTAAATTTAGGTTTAAACATTTATTAAACCTAACATATGAGTTTCATTTTTACAAAAGTATTCTGTATTTAATGATCTTTTCCCTAATTTCCCTAATACTTATTTTCTTTATTTCCTTCATCATTGATGATACAAATTGTTTTGATAACTAGGATTATGAAACTATTCAACTTTCAATTAAGGAAGGATTTAAAATTGATTATCATTATATTTTTACAAATTCACAAGCATGTCATATCAAATATTTGAATGGTGGAAGCTACCATACCTCTAAATAGGTCCATGCCACCACCATCCAAAGACCTGAGTTGAACAACATTAAAAAATATAGCCAAACTTTTCCTTCATTTCCTATATCCACTGTTTATTCTTATGGGAAAAATATTCCATTGTATGATTGGGAAAAAATTCACCAAGTACATAATGACATCATGGATGATTTACAAACTACTAAAAATGGAATGTTTCTTCAAATAAATTAATTCAAACACCCACCCTTCCAACATTTCCAAACAACATCCCCCTCATTAAGAGTGATGATTTTTTTATTCCTTCACTTGATGTTGAAAAAATTTTAAAGGTAAATAAATAAATCATGGACTCTTTACCAAATATCATTAAGACACCATGAAGAAAGGTGTGTTACAAACCTAAAGTGGAAAAATCTCATAATGTTCCAAAAAAATCATTTTTACCAATAT